>JBBGZY010002259.1:0-342758 GCA_037952925.1 Lithobates clamitans | reverse complement strand
AGAGGAGCTTGGTAAAAGGCAAGTGAAAAAAACGAGAGAGAGAGAGAGAGAGAGAGAGAGAGAGAGAGAGAGAGAGAGAGAGAGAGAGAGAGAGAGAGAGAGAGAGAGAGAGAGAGAGAGAGAGAGAGAGAGAAGAGAGAGAGAAGAGAGAGAGAGAGAGAGAGAGAGAGAGAGAGAGAGAGAGAGAAGAGAGAATATTTAAAACAGAACAGATACAGAAAAAAAAAAGAGAGAAAAAGAGGGGGAGAGGGATAGAAAGAAAGTGAGAAAGGAAGGGAAGGGAAGGAGAAGAGGATAGAGAGGAGCATTCTCTTTAAATTGGGGTGCTCAGCAAAGACTCTGTGCATGTCCCAGACACCTGCCACACAGGAACTTGAGAATGAGGTGGTAAGTCAGAAGAGAAGCCAGATAAAATATAAAGTGAATAACTGGAGAAAGAGAGAGATAAACAAATCCAGGGAAAAGGAAAGAAGAAATGTGAGAGAGCAAAGAAGAAGGTACAGGAGAAAAGAATCAGAAGCAGGCAGGAATGGGAAAAAGAAAAAAACGAGAGAGAGAAAAGAAAAAAGGAACAGGGAGAAGGAGAAGAGAACAAAGTAATAAAGAAATTCTCTTTAAATTGAGGTGGTCAGCAAACAGCCTGTGCATATCACAGACCCCATGCTAAACACCCCTCCCCCCAACACAGGAAGCAATGTATTGAGCATGTATTGCGAAGAGCTTACTTTGCACTGTGGCACTCTTACATCCTCAGGCTGTGCCTAATTCCATCAGCCTACTTACTAAGCCAGGAGATTCCCCCAGCAGGTGAATATGAACACTGCATTCATAAAAAAAACATTACTTTTGTTAGTAAAACCCGGAGTACATTTTACTCACCTTTGCAATCTCCCCCCTGAGCTCATCTTCTGTCTGTTCCATTTCTGCAGTCACAGGGAGAAGATAGTTAGCAACATCCATAAAAATAAAAAATAAGATAAAAAAAAAAAAAAAAATCGGCTAACCTACATTCATACTAGCTGCATACTACAACGATTTATTTTAGCATGTTATCTAGTGTCTGCTGTGTGATGGTGGTGGAAGGCATTGCTTTGCATTTTTAGAACGCAATGTACGGCTTAACTTTTTTTTTGTTTGTTTTAACCTTCATGGAAATGACATTTCATTGTCTATCTACTGCAATGGAGAGACAGTTCAGTGACTGGTCAGGTGAGCTCCAGTGCATTTCGGGAAAGATGTCTGCATGTTTTTGCCAAGCACTGCTATTAACCTGATGAGTGTTGCAGTGTGAACAAAGTACACAGAACATAGCTGTTTTCTATGTGCTCTTGTGGTTGCTGGGATTGATTCGATATGGAAAAATGCCAGCCACCACACATACAAAGCATTCTCTAATTGGACTAGGTAAGAAATCGTGATGTCACAGTCCTCTTATCCACTGAGAAAGATGCAAAGCATTCTCTGAATGAGAGTCGTGACGAGTGAGCGACCACCTGTGGTTACTATGCAGAAGACCAGCTGCTCATCACAGCAACCAGAAGAAGGCGGCCATCACTGTGATAGTTCCGGCTACTACAGTGATTTACAGCTTCCACACAAGCAGATCAGGCATCACATACACATACTTACATTGTACCAAGCTGGCCCAGCGACAGTATGCCAAATATATCATCCCTGGAGCTAAGCTTTAGTTGTGCCTAATCTGTACTCTGACCAAAACAAACATTGTGTCTTTAAATTCCTAATTTTAACATTTCCTGTGCCTTAACCACTTAACGACTGTCCGCATTGTACTGCTGTAGGCAGCGACTCACTGGTAAGGCTGCCTACATTCAGGTTTACAGCACACGCATGCGCACCGCCTTCCCGGCTCCCGCTGTGATTGTACACAGTGGGAGCCTGTCAGTAAGTCCCGGCCAATGATTCACACCCGAGACCTGCCAATCAGCTGTGTGTACATTCACAGCTGAGAGCTCTGTGTTGGCATTCATACTCTGTACACAGGGAGCGAATGGTCAGTTTTTCATCTCTGCAGTGCAGGGATAAGAAACAGAGATCTATTCGTAAAACAGCAGCACACTATACATATATTTAACCCCTTGATCGCCCTAGATGTTAACCTTCTGGAGTTGAAGTGGTTAAGCTTGTATATGTGAGGTGTGAGACCTAAGGAAGTGCTGCCTCTGACCGCTAGTCTCAACAGATGCAGAGTAATGCTGCGTGCACACAGTCGGATTTTCCGACGGGGAATGTTTGATGGGAGCTTGTTGTCGGAAATTCCGACTGTGTGTAGACTCCATCGGACATTTTCTGTCGAAATTTCCGACAAACAAAATTTGAGAGCTGGATCTCAAATTTTCCGACAACAAAATCCGTTGGTCGGAAATTACGATCGCGTGTACACAATTCCAACGCAAGAAGTTCCACGCACGCTCGGAATCAAGCAGAAGAAATGTACTGGCTATTGAACTTCATTTTTCGCGGCTTGTCGTACGTCACCGCGTTCTTGACGTTCGGAATTTCCGACAAGATTTGTGTGATGGTGTGTATGCAAGACAAGTTTGAGCCAACATCCGTCGGAAAAAAAAACATGGACTTTGTTGTCAGAATGTCTGATCATGTGTACGCGGCTTAAGTTTTGTTTATGTTACTATTTTCTGATCACTGTTCTCTTTGCTGGAGAGGAAGCTATACCTGAAAACATGCAGTGCAAAGATCTCCCTGCTTCTGCTGAATCAGTTCTGTAGCTCAGTGATTTCTATATTTAATATAGCTTCTTGAATATTCCCCCACTAGTCATCAGAGGGGTAACTCTGACATGAGGAAGCACAGTTCTGCCCCTACCAGGACGACAACCTCCACACAGAGACTCCATGCAGAACAAGGAATTGTGTGTATGTCATTGTGAAAGATCAGCTGCAGGAGACCACAGGCCATATTAATGGCTAGTCCGTTGCCCACTGCTTGTAGTTTCCACTTGCAGTTTTTTGATTTATACCTGAAAAATCCACAATGTGTGTTGGCACTTTTTCTGGGGTCACATCAGCCGGTATGGTGATTTCTTCCGCTCGAGCTGGAACCTACAACACATATTTATGAATTTCTAATTACATGGGACTCAGGTGGCACCAAATGAAATAAATGTCAGAGACAACAAAGCCAACATCCAAAATAAGCTTATTTCAAAATAAAAAAATAAAGAGCACCTGCAAAACAAATAAAGTATGTTTTATTTATGTATTTGCTGCTTGCTCAGAATCCCATAGTAATGGGGCATTCGTTTTCTTTTTTGCATATCAGTGATCATTTAGAGGGAGTTAGCTTGAAGTGGTTTTAGGGGGTTCTTGCTTTGCCCAGGTTTGGACCAACACAGATACACTATATCACCAAAAGTATTAGAACACCTTCCTTTACACGCACATGAGCTTTCATGGCATCCCAGTCTTAGTCCTTAGGGTTCAATATTGAGTTGGCCCACCCTTTGCAGCTATAACAGCTTCAACTCTTCTGGGAAGGCTGTCCACAAGGTTTAGGAGTGTGTCTATGGGAATGTTTCACCATTCTTCCAGAAGCGCATTTGTGAGGTCAGGCACTGATGTTGGATGAGAAGACCTGGTTCATAGTCTCCACTCTAATTCATGCCAAAGTTCTATGGGTTTGAGATCAGGACTCTGTGCAGGCCAGTCAAGTTCCTCCACCCCAAACTCACTCATCCATGTCTGTATGGGACCTTGCTTTGTGCACTGGTGCGCAGTCATGTTGGAACAGGAAGGGACCATCCCCAAACTGTTCCCACAAAGTTGGGAGCATGAAATTGTCCAAAATGTCTTGGTATGCTGACGCCTTAAGAGTTCCCTTCACTGGAACTAAAGGGGCCAAGCCCAACCTCTGAAAAACAACTCTACACCATAACCCCCCCCCCTCCCCCCACACCATACTCCCCCCTCCACCAAATTATAGGGACCAGTGCATAAAGCAAGGTCCATAAAGACATGGATGAGTGAGTTTGGGGTGGAGGAACATGACTGGCCTGCACAGGGTCCTGACCTCAACCCAATAGAACAGCTTTGGGATGAATTCAAGCGCAGACTGTGAGCCAGGCCTTCTTGTCCAACATCAGTGCCTGACCTCACAAATGCGCTTCTGGAAGAATGGTCAAACATTCCCATAGACACACTCCTAAACCTTGTGGACGGCCTTCCCAGAAGAGTTGAAGCTGTTATAGCTGCAAAGGGTGAGCCAACTCAGTATTGAACCCTACGGACTAAGGCTGGGATGCCATTAAAGTTCATGTGCGTGTAAAGGAAGGTGTGCCAATACTTTTGTTAATATAGTGTATGTCTCCTGGTGTCTGAAGACACAGCAGATTAGGTTGTAGATATACACCAGCCCCAACCCATCTGTAGCTGTTCGCTCTTCTCTCCCCAACATCCATAGGATAGGGGCAGCACCGGGGACCATTGCGTCCTGTCAATAAAATCCTGTGGGCAGAGAGTGGGGGTGGGGCTGAGCCATGCTGTGCATGTCAATGGACGCACACTTTGGCTCAGGACCAAGCCCACAGGTGCGCCCCCATAGGAAATACCTTCAAATGGTGGCACACAGAGAAAACGCTATCAGGGCACCCTGGAGGAGGAGGTTCGGGGCCACTCTGTGAAATATCATTACACAGAGCAGGTAAGTATACAATGTTTTTTTTTATTTTTTTTTTTAAATTGGACTTTACAACTGCTTTAATTAAATGGGTTTAACAAACTTTAATATGAATTAGCAAAAATCCTCCCTCTCCCTGTTATTCTAGAATAAATAGGTCAGACACACGGTGTACACAGTCTGCTGGCAGCCAGGCAATTCCCAGAATCCTCAGCAAAAGGCAAACATGAACTGCAAAGCACCAACCTCGTCAGGGAATTCCTCTCCCACCAGAGCCATAATCAGAGACGTCTTCCCCACTTGGGCTGCAAAAAGACAAGAGAAGATTAATACAGAGCAAGATATAAAACTGCAGCTCGTGTGTTTTCTTATGGAGAACAATTCTCTTATATACTGCACTCTCCATGGACAGGAAACTCCAACAGCTGCACCAATTTCTGATAGAAGTGGAGCTTCCAGATACAAGAAGCAGTATTTATCAACCCTATGGGTCATGTAGAAGGGTGCTCGAGAATGCAGCCCTATAAAGGTACACAGGACACTTGTATCCTGAAGTGTCTGCTTATGTAATGTCTGTGCTGCTTGACAGGGTGCAATGGACCATTCTGTCGGCTCAGAGCCTTAAAGTGGTTGTAAACCCTTACATATACCCAGTGAAGTGACTGGCCTCGGGTGGTACACAGAGATAAAACAAATCCTCCTACATAAGTTGTACCTGTTTATCTGCAGTCCTATCTTCTCTACAGCTGTTCAAAATCCAGAATTTATATAACTTTTCTGAGCTGTCAGCAGGGGGCAGAGAGTCAAAATTATACACTACAGAACTTAGTGAGAACTCTGAGAGCTGATTGGAGGGGAGGGGAGGGAAGGGACACCCCCCCCCCCCAATCACACAACAACAGAGCTGAGGTGGTCACACACAGGCTGTGTGCTGGAGGTCCCTCCTGTCCCCATTTTTTCTCTTGGTGTCAGGAAAACTTGTCAGGAATGACTCACTATAGAGAAGCCTTCAAAATTCCACTCGCCTACTGGCCTAGTGGAAAATGATTGCTGGCGAGTTGCTTCGGGGGGGGGGGCGAGCATTGCCGGCAGGCGGGGTTGAATGGGAGTTCCAGCAATTGCCCAGGGGAAGAGAGAGCCGGCCGGATCATCACAGAGCGGGGAACATCTCTGTAACAGCTTTCATTTGAATTGCCAAGTGTTCCCCGCGCTCGCTGTCACATACAGCCCCGCCTCCTGGCCCGGGTACTTAGATAGACAGAATACCGGTCCAATGCCGGGACATGTGACGTATTTTAAAATACCCGGGCCAGGAGGCGTGGCTGTATGTGACAGCGAGTGCGGGGAACACTCTGCAATTCAAAAAAAAAGTTGTTACAGAGATGTTCCCCGCTCTGCGATGATCTGGCTGGCAATCCTCTTCCTCTGCACAGATGAAGCGGCATTGATGGACGCGGGGGAGGCGGCATTGATGGACACAGGTGAAGCGGCATTGATGGACACAGGTGAAGCGGCATTGATGGACACAGGTGAAGCGGCATTGATGGACACAGGTGAAGCGGCATTGATGGACACAGGTGAAGCGGCATTGATGGACACAGGTGAAGCGGCATTGATGGACACAGGTGAAGCGGCATTGATGGACACAGGTGAAGCGGCATTGATGGACACAGGTGAAGCGGCACTGATAAAGTTATTGTTAATATTTTTGTAACTTAATTCTGCATAAAACATTTAAGTGACATTTCATGAGATAGTTTATGAGGGCCTGTTTAGGGGCAGGGTAGGGTGGGGCAACTGGTGGCGGGTAACCCTTAAAGCCTGGCTAGTAGCTCAGGACTTGAAATTCTGAGCCCTGCTATAGAGGGATATGCTTTGTTCATGTCTGAGGTTTACAACCACTTTAGGCTGGCTATACCCTCATAGATTTCTCCATCTATGCTAAATCACGCATATGGAAGAATCCCCACTGCCAGCTATGATATTCCGGTAGCTCAAAGCCGTAGCGGTCTGAATACCCAAACAGTGATTGCATCTGACTCCCTGCAGTCACTGTTCAGCTGACATTTTTCAACCCAGATGTTTTGATTTTTCTGTCCCAATATGTGTTTATTCAAGTTAGTTCAAAAACCACAGTTACATACAGTGAGGGAAAAAAGTATTTGATCCCCTACTGATTTTGTACGTTTGCCCCCTGACAAACAAATGATCAGTCTATCATTTCAATGGTAGGTTTATTTTAACAGTGAGAGACAGAATATCAACAAAAATATCCAGAAAACTGTATTTCAAAAAAGTGAGAAATTGATTTGCATTTTAATGAGTGAAATAAATATTTGACCCCTTCGCAAAACATGACTTAGTACTTGGTGGCAAAACCCTTGTTGGCAATCACAGAGGTCAGACGTTTCTTGTAGTTGTCCACCAGGTTTGCAGACATCTCAGGAGGGATTTTGTCCCACTCCTCTTTGCAGATCCTCTCCAAGTCATTAAGATTTCCAGGCTGACATTTGGCTCCATCCACATATTTTCTATAAGATTAAGGCCTGGAGAAAGCTAGGCCTCTCCAGGACCTTAATGTGCTTCTTCTTGAGCAGCTCCTTTGTTGCCTTGGCCGTGTGTTTTGGGTCATTGTCATGCTGGAATACCCATCCATGACCCATTTTCAATGCCCTGGCTGAGGGAAGGAGGTTCTTGTCCAAGATTTGATGGTACATGGCCCCATCCATCGTCCCTTTGATGCAGTGAAGTTGTCCTGTCCAAAAAACACCCCCAGAGCATAATGTTTTCACCTCCATATTTGACAGTGGGGATGGTGTTCTTGGGGTCATAGGCAGCATTCCTCCTCCTCCAAACACGGCAAATTGAGTTGATGCCAAAGAGCTTGATTTTGGTCTCATCCAACCACAACACTTTCACCCGGTTCTCGTCTGAATCATTCAGATGTTCATTAGCAAACTTCAGACGGTCTGTACATGTGCTTTCTTGACCAGGGGAACCTTGCGGGCCCTGCAGGATTTCAGTCCTTCATGGCGTAGTGTGTTACCAATTGTTTTCTTGGTGACTATGGTCCCAGCTGCCTTGAGATCATTGATATGATTTTCCCGTGTAGTTCTGGGCTGATTCCTCACCGTTTTCATGATCATTGAAACTCCACAAGGTGAGATCTTGCATGGAGCCCCAGACCGAGGGAGATGGACAGTTATTTTGTGTTTCTTCCATTTGCGAACAATCGAACCAAATGTTGTCACCCTCTCACCAAGCTGCTTGGTTATGGTCTTGTAGCCCATTCCAGCCTTGTGTAGGTCTACAATCTTGTCCCCGACATTATTGGACAGCTCTTTGGTCTTGGCCATGGTGGAGAGATTGGAAACTGACTGATTGATTGCTTCTGTGGACAGGTGTCTTTTATACAGGTAACAAGCTGAGATTAGGAGCACTCCCTTTAAGAGAGTGCTCATAATCTAAGCTCGTTACCTGTATAGAAGACACCTGGGAGCCAGAAATCTTGCTGATTGATAGGGGATCAAATACTTATTTCACTCAATAAAAAGCAAATCAATTTATAACTTTTTTTTAAATGCGTTTTTCTGGATATTTTTGTTGTTGTTCTGTCTCTCACTGTTAAAATAAACCTACCAATAAAATGATAGACTGATCACTTCTATGTCAGTGGGCAAATGTACAAAATCAGCAGGGGGTCAAATACATTTTTTTTTTCCTCACTGTACATAAAGAAAGCGCTTCGTCTCATAGAAATACATGTTATAATGTAAGATGGTGACATGGGTATGGGAGATAAAACAGTAAAATGCAGTATGAAAAACGTATGTATGGTCCAACATCTAGAAACTGGCTGCCCAGGACCAATTACGTATACTTGGCACCCTTACAAAGTAGGCTCATGGATACCAGGTCCCAGGTAAGGAACATAATATACAATACAATGCATCTCTCAAGGGTGTGTATGACATTTTAGAATCACACGTTGTTTACAAGGGACGCATACGAGCATACCGAGAGTAATAGTGACCAAATAAATGTGCCGACTGCAAAAACAAAAACTGTGCAAAAAAAAATTAATCATAAGGAGAGGAGAGAACAAGAAGAAAAACAAATGAGAAAAACAAAAAAAAAGAAAAAAAAAGAGAAAAAACATTTTTGGCAAAGGTAGAACAAAGAAGGGGAAAGGGAAGGGTATAGGTCACAGTTGATCCCGGATGAGCCCCCAACCGGAGGAGATCCCTCAGTGGTAAGTACAAGTCTAGCAGACTAAAAAGACCAGATTGAGTCCTCAAGGTCTCCCCCTAAATATATAGATATCTAAGGGTACCATATATATTTTTTGGAAAAGTTTAAGTTGATCATGTTGAATAGCTGCCAGTTTCTCACTGAATAAGTACCATGCTATTTTTTGTTGTTTTGTTGCACAATCATTAGAACCCCAGATTTCCATATCCTCCCTAGAGTTTTCCTGACGGCAGTAAACATGAACCATATCAGTTTAAATTGGTGAGAAGTGAAAGAGGAGGGTTTGAGGTTGAACAGGGTCTCATAAAGGGTTTTTAGGGATTCCCCCCCCCCCCCCCCCCCAAGACTGTATGGAATAGTTGGCACACGTTCGCTGCTTTCATTTTTCATTTGAAGTGTGGCAAGCCAGGTAGTGCCAACAGGACCACCTACGGCTCCAATTAGAATTGGCCACAATGCAAGCCATGTATGGCCAAGCTTTACTTGCTTCAACTGAACCTGGAACAAAGGGCAGCGAGGCTTTGAATACCCATTACGCCAGCCAAACGCAGCTCAAATTTTGGCCGATTCCTGTGAATTGGCTGAAATTCTAGCTGTGGTTGGCCCCGTCAACACCAACCAGCTGGACAAACATTAAGCCCGGGTTCACACCATAATTCGCTGCGGACCGCACAGGAGCGCTGTGCGTCCCTGTTCACCGTTTCAGGGACGAATCAGGGCCGATTCTATGCCTGAATTCGGCCCTGAAACGCAGCCAAAGACGCACAGCGTTTTTGTGCAGTGCGTACCGCAGCCGCCCCGGAGATATGTGAACCGGCTCCATAGGGAGCCAGTCACATTCTCCTGCTATGCGAATTAGATGTGCGGAAACGCACATCTAATTCGCATAGGTGTGAACCCGGGCTGAAGGAAAATTTTTGTCCTGCAACCAATTGTATGCAGTCACTGTTCAGGTATTCAGGCAGCCGCTGACAGCTGTCTGAACACAATATCCAAGAGGGGAGATTAATCTATCCATCCTATTTCTTGTGGATGAAGGAATCTATTAGCTTTCAGACTGAATGAGAGAAACCCATGCAAGTATAGCTAGCTAAACCTAAAAGCCTCTAGAACAATGTTCTGTGTACATGTGCTCTGTGAACTGATCATAAACACGCAAAGTAAACACGGGGGATTTTCCTTATCTGTTTCTGAAAACGCTGATCTGAAGACGGTCACATGTGAAAAGCATTGGTCACACAATTACAAAGCTTTGAACGTCTTTCTTTACTCCCCTAACAGCTCCACTATGGAAATGTTGGCTGCAGCTTTCAGTAGGAGCTAACAAGATGGAGGCAGCATTTAGCAAGTTTTGGGAGACTATATGGCAGACACTACGGCCGTGGGCAGGTTGGTTGTACTGAAGTCAATTTAATGATCAACTTCAGTACAACCAGCCTGTTGGGTGTTTTTTTTCCCCCACAATCACTGCTGCTGGCTATACAGTGATCATTTTATTCTGACGCCCCTGACGAAGTTATTCATGACAAAACGCGTAGGAAGGAGTCATGACGTGTGACGTCATCGTGCATCGGGATGCGGCAACCATTTTGCTGGTTGGAAACGCTTGGTTATACATGACATGTGGACTGTTTTACATTGAAGTGAGTGCAATATTTTTTTTATCAAGAAATTCTTGGTAGAAAATACACTGTTACGCATCCTTCGCTTTTCCCTGTAACATTCGGGAGATTTTAGATGAGACTAATCGGCAGATTGGGAGTGTTTGAATAAATGTGGAGAAACTTCCCCATTGGACCCCTGTTCAGGATTGGTTTTTATACTGCTTGGCTGACTTTCCTTGTGTGTGGGGGGTCCATACCTGATAGTAAGAGACGGTGTGTCAGGTGAGGGTAATGGTGCTATCTTTCCTTTGAAGCACTCTGTCTAGTGCAGGGGGTCTCCAAACTTTTCAAACAAAGGGCCAGTTTATAGTCCTTCAGACTTTAGGAGGGCCAAATTGTGGCCAGCGTGGGCAGAAAATGTCCCGGGCCCGGCATCAGTAAAAAATAAATATGGCCTCAAGGTTGGTGGTCAATAGGAGTAGGTGTAGTGCCCCTACTAGTAGGAGGAATAGTATCCAATCATAGTTATCGGTGGAAGAAATGGTGCCCCACTTTTGGTGTCAGTGGGAGGAATAGTGCCCCAAGGGCCAGATAAAGGCTAGCAAAGGGCCACATCTGGCCCTCGGGCCGCAATTTGGAGACCCCTGTTCTAGTGCCTATGCTGACCACATTTCTTGAGCACTTTGGAACTACTGTATATTGAAAGGACTTGATAGTCTTTCCTTCGTGGGGAATTGGAGATCACAATCTGATTATTGCCTAACCACTTCAGCCCCGGAAGATTTTACCCCCTTCCTGACCAGAGCACTTTTTGCGATACGGCACTGCGTCGCTTTAACTGACAATTGCGCGGTCGTGCGACGTTGTACCCAAACAAAATTGACGTCCTTTTTTTCCCATAAATAGAGCTTTTGGTGGTATTTGATCACCTCAGCGATTTTTACTTTTTGCGCTATAAACAAGAAAAGAGCTACAATTTTGAAAAAAAACAAACAATATTTTGTACTTTTTGCTATAATAAATATCCCCATTTTTTTTTTTTTTTTTTTAAAAAGCTATTTTTTTTCCAGTTTAGGCCGATATGTATTCTTCTACATATTTTTGGTAAAATTGAGGTCGTCCAGACCGCCGGGCACTCGCATCGGCTCTGGGGGGCGAGCAGCGGGCACCCATAACACCGATGTAACATAACAGCGATTCGCCTGCCTGTGCCATTCTGCCGCAGTACAACTGCAGCGGCTGGTCGGCAAGCGGTTAAGCGCTACACCTTTTTTACATTTTGTATATGCATATTGTTATCTCCCAGCAATATTGTGCCAGCAGCTATTTTAGCATTTTTTTTCAGTTTTGTAATTTTTTTATTGTTATACTGTCTTTGGAAATTCATGTATTTTACTACCTACCACAGCTGGTCAATATATTTACTATTGTATTCTGACGGCTGGGAAATCTCCCACTGTCAGAATACAATAGCGCAGCAGGAGGAATTCCCCCCCCCCCCCCAATAAGTATGGTCTTCATTACCGAATGCCTGCCGAGCGACACGATCTTCTGACTGGTGTCTACATTAAACAGGAGCTAAACTCTGAAAGAGACCCCGTCTGTCACCAGACCATTTATTTCAGCTGAACTCTTCCCATAAGATTATATTCATTTAGTTTCCTGTAAAATTTTCTGTAGTCATCCAAAAAGCACCTAAACTCCTGCTGGGTGCCGCCATCTTGGATGTGATGTCAGCTGACTCAGAGCTGTCACACGAGTGGCCTCTATAGCCAGGGGGTAGGCAACCTTCCCCTACTGGCTGTTATGGGAAAGGGGCTGGTAAATAGGTCATATTTACCAGCCCCTTCCTTTCCTGAATTAACACAATGTGTGATCACACTGATTGCTTCTGTGTCCATTCATCATTGAAACTGTTTACTATGCTTCAGTTTGTGAATGAACAGGAAGCCGCTCGGCACAGAGCACTTCCCATTCATTCACTGTGCAGTGAGGCTGCAGATAAAGGGACTGGGGGATCTCTGTCCTCAATCCCTTTCTCTGTCCCAAAGAAATCAGAGGCCTATTTAGACCCCTGATGCTTCACCAAAGGCCCCCCAACAGGGCAGTTAACAAAAAGTAAACAAACAAAAAAATACATAAATAAAAGAAAAAAATAAAATTCCAAAAAATAGATAAAAAAATAAGGACTTGTACAAATGTGCTTTGCTCTCTGAAGTGCTGTCAGCATTTGGATCGCCCTTTAGAGAGCATTTGACAGCAATATGCCTCCTCACCGCCTAAATTAGCCCTGCACTGCAATTGTGTGCTCTGCAGGAGGCATGCAGAGCTATTCTATTGAATGGGTCTTGATTGATGAGGGTATGATTTCTGCCATGGCTACGAAGCATAGCATTGTGACTGTGACATTTTAGCAAAAATATCATTCGATATTTTCCAAGTGTGGGGGATGGGCGGAGGCTTCAGGTAAGCTGTACGGGGCCCCCGTGATTTCTAAGAGGAGCCGTGCGATTGGTAATTTCTTGGCGTTGTTCATGATCCTCCCTGGCCGTGCCGACATCCACACCTCTCTACACAGAGATTTGTACACTGCCATGTAATCATTCTTTGTTTAACCACTTAGTGCCCCCCACTGTGGCTGAGTGACCGCTGTAGGCAAAGCGACGTTCCTGTATAATCGCTGCCTACTACCGGGTTTAAGGTGCCCCCCGCCTGGCACCCGCTGTGATTGTACACGCCCCTCTGTGACACCAATGGCAGGCAACTATTCCTCCCACTGATACGGCACAAATCCTCCCACTGACACCAATGATGGGGCACAAATCCTCCCACTGACACCAATGATGGGGCACTATTCCTCCCACTGACACCAATGATGGGGCACTATTCCTTCCACTAATACCAATGATGGGGCACTATTCCTTCCACTAATACCAATGATGGGGCACTATTCCTTCCACTAATACCAATGATGGGGCACTATTCCTCTCACTGATACCAATGATGGGGCAATATTCCTCTCACTGACACCAATGATGGGGCACTATTCCTCTCACTGACACCAATGACGGGGCACTATTCCTCTCACTGATACCAATGATGGGGCAATATTCCTCTCACTGACACCAATGATGGGGCACTATTCCTCTCACTGACACCAATGACGGGGCACTATTCCTCTCACTGATACCAATGATGGGGCAATATTCCTCTCACTGACACCAATGATGGGGCACTATTCCTCTCACTGACACCAATGATGGGGCAATATTCCTCTCACTGACACCAATGATGGGGCACTATTCCTCTCACTGACACCAATGATGGGGCACTATTCCTCCCACTGACACCAATGATGGGGCACTATTCCTCTCACTGACACCAATGATGGGGCACTATTCCTCCCACTGACACCAATGATGGGGCACTATTCCTCCCACTGACATCAATAATGGGGTACTATTCCTCCAACTGACACCAATGATGGGGCACTATTCCTCCCACTGACACCAATGATGGGGCACTATTCCTCCCACTGACACCAATAATGGGGCACTATTCCTCCCACTAACATCAATAATGGGGTACTATTCCTCCAATTGATACCAATGATGGGGCACTGTTCGTTTCACTGACACCAATGACGGGGCACAACTCCTCCCCATAATACCAACAAAGCACTGTTTACTCACACTGAGCACAGTCCGGCCCCCACTAAAGTCTGAAAAAGACAGTAAACTGGCCCTTTGGTTAAAGTCCCCCCCCCCCCCCCTCCTGTTTTAGAGCATTATTTGAGCTCTCAGGTTGGCCCAATGATGTGGTAACCAGTACATATGATATATATCTTTACCATTCATTTCAGCTGGATTGCACCAACACAGCCGGGGCTCATAACGTGACAGCCGTGCGGGTGCAGGGCCACAAATGCAGACAGTGGGTGTTTAGGGCCCCACACTGGCATGGAGGTGGAAGCAGCGGTTGTGTCCATGCAATCCAATGGACATGACAGGGACGGCCTGCACACGGATACACGGAACCCCTGTGTGGGTTGTAGTTCACCTGTGTGAGTGACACCAAACAAGTAACAGGAGGTATGATGGGACTTGTAGTTTTATCACCACCGGAGTGCCAAATTGTCATCCCTTCCGCAGCAGCTACAACCAAGGCTCTCTAGGGAGGAGAGGGCAGAGGAGCTGGGCCAGCACAGACACTTGCAGAAGAGAGGAGGGCTGTGCTGGAGATCTGACTTTTCTTACAGATTTCAGACTTTTTAGCAAACGAATACAAAACAATTGCTGGGAATACAAAGCACTGCAAGTCAGCATTTCCAATGCAGGATTTATTGATTAATGAATGGGTGGTCTCCTCTCCTCTCCTCTCCTCCCAGGTTCTCCTCCTCTGCAAGGTCACCTGGCACACTGCAGTGTCTCTCTCAGGCCGTTGCCCCTAGCAACCAATACAAAACATACACTCGGGGGTTGTTGCTACGGGCAACATGCCCTCCATTAACACGTGACCCCTGCGGGTGAGTCAGATGGGGGCAGCACCTGTCAGAGGTGACATTGACACTTCTCCCCCCCACCCTGTGCGGAGACAGGTAAAGATATCCCCCCCCCCCGGAGAGCCCCGCTCACCCTCCCCCAGGAGGAGGATCCTCACGTCCCGCTTCATGGCTCCGGCGCCGCCAACACCTCCGACTTCCGGGTGCCCAGGCGGACCGCCAGTGACAGAGCCCCGCCACTTCCGGCGTCCCTCTCCACCACTCCCACGTCACATCCGCCTCCCGGGCGCTTAGCTTCTACTTGCCATAGCAACGTATGGGGTGGGCGTGGCCGCTACCTGCCTGGGAGCACGTAGGCGGGGCGGGGGGGGGTGCCTTGTCGTATGACTTCTCCACTTGCTGAAAGAGGAGAGAGACTGTTGCCCATAGCAACCTATCAGTCAGCTCACCGCTGTGGCTAACATACAGGGATGTGATTGGGTATTATGGGTAACTTATCACATCCTGTGGGGAACACTCACATCACTCACAGTTCCTGCTGGATGGTGAACGGGGAGATGTTTCCCATAGCAACCCATCAACACACTGCTGTGATCTATGTCCCCAAGAACACCAACCCCACCGTCATAGATGGAGGTGGAAACATTAGGCTTTCGGGGTGTTTTTCTGCTAAGTGGACAGAACAACTTCACCGCATCAAAGTGACGATGGACGGGGCCAGACAGGGCTAGTGCAAGGGTCTTTGACACCCTAGGCGAAACCTCATTTTGCCGCCCCTTGGCTCCACCCCTGACTCCACCCCCTTTTCCCTGCCTATGTAAACACCACCTTTGTAATGAAGCCCCCATCAAATGCAGCCTCACTTGCGCCCATCAAATGCATCCTCACCAGCGCCCATCAAAAGCATCCTCACCAGTACCCATCATTGCAGCCTCACCCGACGCCCATCAAATGCATCCTCACCAGCACCCATCATTGCAGCCTCACCCGACGCCCATCAAATGCATCCTCACCAGCACCCATCATTGCAGCCTCACCAGCGCCCATCAAATGCAGCCTCACCAGCGCCCATCAATGCAGCCTCACCAGCGCCCATCAATGCATCCTCACCAGCGCCCATCAATGCATCCTCACCAGCGCCCATCAATGCAACCTCACCAGCGCCCATCAAATGCATCCTAACCAGCGTCCATCAATGCAGCCTCACCAGCGCCCATCAAATGCAGCCTCACCAGCGCCCATCAAATGCAGCCTCACCAGTGCCCATCAAATGCAGCCTCACCAGCGCCCGTCAAATGCAGCCTCACCAGCGCCCATCAAATGCAGCCTCATCAGCGCCCATCAAATGCAGCCTCACCAGTGCCCATCAAATGCAGCCTCACCAGCGCCCATCAATGCAGCCTCACCAGTGCCCATCAAATGCAGCCTACCTGTGCCCATCAACGAATGTTTGCTTGCTTTCAATCATTCAGGAGTCGGGACACAGACACAGGCCTCTGACAGTATGTGCGAATGGAGCAGCGGCTGCCTGCTGATGCTGAGACTTAGTTGCTTGCTGCAGAGAGAATAGAGTAGGAAAGCCAGTGGCCGGGCGCCCTAGACGGCTGCCTAGTTTGCCTAGTGGTAGCACCAGCCCTGGGGCCATGTACCATGGAATCTTGGGTAAGAACCTCCATCCCTCAGCCAGGGCGTTGAAGATGGGTCGTGGATGGGTATTCCAGCATGACAATGACCCAAAACACACGGCCAAGGCAACTACAAGAAATGTCTGACCTCTGTGATTGCCAACAAGGGTTTTGCCACCAAGTACTAAGTCATGGTTTGCGAAGGGGTCAAATACTTATTTCACTCATTAAAATGCAAATCAATTCATACGTTTTTTGAAATGCGATTTTCTGGATGTTGTTCTTCTGTCCCTCACTGTTAAAATAAACCGACCATTAAAATTATAGACTGATCATTTCTTTATCAGTGGGTAAATGTACAAAATCAGCAGGGGGTCTAATACTCTTTTCCCCTCACTGTTTATATATAAAAGTTTGCATCCCCTGGCAGAAATTGTGAAATTGTGGCATTAATATTGAAAATATGACAGATCATGCCAAAAAACTGTCTTTTATTTTGGGATAGCAAAAAGCCATTTATTATCATATCGTTTTTTGGATCCTTTTTAAATCATAATGATAACAGAAATCACCCAAATGGCCCTGATAAAAAGTTTACATACCCTGAAATGTTTGGTCTTGGTACAGACACAGAAGGTAGCACACAGGTTAAAATGGCAATTAAAGGTTGATTTCCCACATTTGTGGCTTTTTAAATCACAGTTAGTGTCTATGTATAAATAGTCAATGAGTTTGTTGGCTCTCACATGGATGCCGTAAGCAGGCTAGACACTGAGCCACGAGGAGGTAGAAAAGAACAGTCAAAAGACCTGCGTAACAAGGTAATGAAACGTTTACAAAGATGGAAAAGGATATAAAAAGATATCCAAAGCCTTGAATATGCCAGTCAGTACTGTTAAATCCCTTATTAAGTAGTGGAAAATTCGAGGCTCTTTTGATACCAAGCCAAGGTCAGGTAGACCAAAAAAGATTGCAGCCACAACTGGCGGAAGAATTGCTCAGGAAACAAAGAAAAACCCACAGGTAACCTCAGGAGAAATACAGGCTGCTCTCCAAAAAGACGGTGTGGTTGTTTTTAAGGAGCACAAGTCAACGATACTTGAACAAAAAAGAGCAGCATGGTTGAGCTGTCAGAAGGAGGCCGTTACTGCGCCAATGCCACAAAACAGCCCAATGAGGCACATCAAGGTGTTGTTGGGCATTGTGTAACCAGGCTTTTTTGTGGAATTTGTACTGTAAAAGGCTTTTTTCTGGCAACTTGACCATGCAGCTCTTTTTTGTTCAAGTATAATCGTATTGTGCTCCTTAAAAACAACCACACCATCTTTTTTCCAGAGCAGCCTGTATTTCTCCTGAGGTTACCTGTGGGGTTTTCCTTTGCATCCCGAACAATTCCTGTGGCAGTTGTGGCTGAAATCTTTCTTGATCTACCTGACCTTGGCTTGGTATCAAAAGATCCCCCAATTTTCCACTTCCTATTAAATGATTGAACAGTACTGACTGGCATATTCAAGGCTTTGGATATCTTTTTATATTCTTTTCCATCTTTGTAAAGTTTCATTACCTTGGTACGCAGCTCTTTTGACTGTTCTTTTCTACCTCTTCATGGCTCAGTGTCTAGCCTGTTTAGTGCATCCATGTGAGAGCTAACAAACTCATTTACTATTCATACACAGACACTAATTGTCATTTAAAAAGCCACACATGTGGGAAATTAACCTTTAATTGCCATTTTAACCCGTGTGTGCCATCTTCGTGACTGTGACATTGCGGCAGACACATCGGACACTTTTGACACTATTTTGGGACCATTCACATTTATGCAGCGATCAGTGCTATAAAAATGCACTGATTACTGTATAAATGTGACTGGCAGGGAAGGGGTTAACACTAGGGGGTGATCAAGGGGTTAAATGTGTTACCTAGGGAGTGATTCTAACTGTAGGGGGAGGGGACTCACAAGGGGAGGAGACCGATCAGTGTTTCTCTGTACTGGGAACACACGATCGTCCTCCTCTCCCTTGACAGGACCTGGATCTGTGTGTTTACACACACAGAACACACACAGATCCACGTCCCGGCTCTGTTACTGGCAATCGCGGGTGCCCGGCGGACATCGCGGCCGCCGGGCACTGTCTCCCGAGTGACACGGGCACGCCTGCGCTGCTTAGACGGCCGGAAAAGCCCAGGACGTCATATGACGCTCGCCCAGGATGGGAGATCCCTCCTGCGGACGTCATCTTACTATGGGCGGGGTATGAAGTGGTTAATGAAGATTGTATAATTGTTACAATTATCTGCCTCTTTCTCTCCCTAGAATGCTTATCAAGCTCCTGAAGAAGTGAGTTTTCGCAAAACATGTAGAGCCTATGAGCTTACAGTAAATGTTATTACCTTATATGTCTTGTATGACATGATTTTTGACATTTATAGTCCATATTGGAGAGGTTTAGTGGCTATTGCAAATAGTTTGCAGTATTTTAAATGTTTTTTATTGTTATCTATTAATTGTTAATAAGTTATTACGGTTTATTTTTCTATGATTGGTGCCTGGAAAGTCCATTTTTTCTACTTCCTTTTTTGATTCACTTTCCCATCAACTCTGACCAGCATCCCTGTCCCTGCTGAAGAAAAGCATCCCCAGAGCATGATGCTGTCACCACCATGTTTCACGGTGGGGATGGTGTGTTCAGGGTGATGCGCAGTGTTAGTTTTCCACCACACAGAGTTTTGCTTTTAGGCCAAAAAAAAGTTCAATTTTGGTCTCATCTGACCAGAGCACCTTCTACATGTTTGCTGTGTCTCTCACAAGGCTTCTTGCAAACAGGACTTCTTATGGCTTTCTTTTTGCCACTCTTCCATAAAGACCAGATTTGTGGTGGACACGACTAATAATTGTCCTGTGGACAGATTCTTCCATCTGAGCTGTGGATCTCTGCAGCTCCTCCAGAGTTACCATGGACCTCTTGGCTGCTTCTCTGATGAATGCTCTCCTTGCCCGGCCTGTCAGTTTAGGTGGACGGCCATGTCTTGGTAGGTTTGCAGTTTGCCATACTATTTCCATTTTCGGATGATGGATTGGACAGTGCTCTGTGAGATGTTCAAAGCTTGGGATATTTTTTTTTTATAACCGAACTCTGCTTTAAACTTCTCCACAACTTTATTCCTGACCTGTCTGGTGTGTTCCTTGGCCTTTATGATGCTGTTTGTTCACTAAGGTTCTCTAACAAACCTCTGAGGGCTTCACAGATCAGCTGTATTTATACTGAGATTAAATTACACACAGGTGGACTCTATTTACTAATTAGGTGACATCTGAAGGCAATTGGTTCCACTAGATTTTAGTTGGGGGTATCAGAGTAAAGGGGGCTGAATACAAATACACTTGACACTTTTCACATATTTATTTGTAAAACAATTTGAAAACCATTTATCATTTTCCTTCCACTTCACAATTATGTGTCACTTTGTGTTGGTCGATCACATAAAATCCCAATAAAATACATTTATATTTTTGGTTTTAACATGACAAAATGTGGAAAATTTCAAGGGGTGTGAATACTTTTTCAAGGCACTGTATGTACACCCTGAACCCGTCTGTACCAACACTCATTTCCTGCTTAGGTGTGGAATCAGGTTGAAAGGGAGTATCTGTTCCCTCCGGTCTGTTTCCGCTGCTACACCTCCATTGCTTTGTATGGTTCTCTGTGATAAGGTTATCAGTCTACTTTATGCCATGAGTCATTGTGATAAGCACATTAGACCTTTCCCATCCTCCTATAGATATAGTCTATGTGCACGTCTCACAACACATGTATTTCTAGGTTACAAAAGAAAATAATACAATACTAGAATCAGGCAGGTCATAGTCATATGATTCATAGGGAATACATATGGACCAGTAGCTGATCCCAAATTCTTAATGCAGAACTAAACCTTCCTTTCCAGCCAAGGAAGCTGCCATCTTGGCCTCTGTTGGATCTTCAACCGCCTTAGTGCTGCACAAACGGCCATTTGATGGTTTGACAGTTTGGTTAAGTACATAAGGAAATGTGACAGCATTCCCAGGATGCTTTTTTTTTTTTTTTTAAACCATTATATCGATGGGTTTAGTTCCGTTTTAAAGTGGAACTGAACCCATTGATTTAAAGGTTTCCAGGCTGGTTGTGCTCTCAACTGGACTGTTAAACCATCAAATGTCTGGTGTCATAACTGATCACTTGGGCGGCATCATGGCACCTGCACATCAGACAGAGGCTAAGATGGCAGCTTCCTTGGCTATAGAGGACAGGAGGGTTTAGTTCCCCTTTAACCACTTCAGCCCCGGAAGGATTTACCCCCTTCCTGACCAGAGCATTTTTTGCGATTCGGCACTGCGTCACTTTAACTGTCAATTGCGCGGTTGTGCGATGTTACACCAAAACAAAATTGACGTCCTTCCCCCCCCCCCCACAAATAGAGCTTTCTTTTGCGCTATAAACAAAAAAATGAGCGACAATTTAAAAAAAAAAAAAAATCTATTTTTCCTTAGTTCAGGGCGATATGTATTCTTCTACATATGTTTGGGGAAAAAAATATCGCAAAAAGCGTAAATTGATTGGTTTGCGCAAAAGTTATAGTGTCTACAAAATAGGGGATAGATTCATGGCATTTATATTGTTAAGTTTTTTTTTCTTTAGTAATGGCGGTGATCTGCGATTTTTATCATGACTGCGACATTATAGCGGACACAACGGACACTTTTGACACTATTTTGGGACCATTGTCATTTATACAGCGATCATTGCTATAAAAATGCACTGATTACTGTGTAAATGACAATGGCAGGGGTTGAACACTAGGGGACGATCAAGGGGTTAAGTGTGTCCTAGGAAGTGATTCTAACTGTAGGGGAGATAGGCTCACTTACAACATCCTGATGACAGAGAGCAGTAGATCTGTCATGTTGCTAGGCAGAACAGGGAAATGCCTTGTTTACATAGGTATCTCCCCGTTCTGCCGCTCCGTGACATGATCGCGGGACACCGGCGGGCATAGAGTCTGCGGGACCCACGGGCACAGTTATGCAGTACACAGCGGGCGCGCTCCCCACTAGCCTGCAAATTAAAGGGGACGTACCTGTACACCCTTTTGCCCACTGCTGCCCTTGTGCCGACGTATATCGGCGCGTGGCGGTCGGCAAGTGGTTAAAGTATAACTAGGGGCTCTTTCACACAGGTGGCTGAGCTGTGGTTCTACCTCTCCCTGGCCGCCCACCAAAATTCTAACATTACAGCCAAATAGGGCTGTACACATGCTGGGGCCCGAGGCATTCTTAAAGTGGCACTAAACCCTCCTATTGTTTTCAGCCAAGGAAGCTGCCATCTTGGCCTCTGCTTCATCTGCAACTGCCATGATGCTGCACATGTGATCAGTTATGACACCAGACATTTGATGGTTTGACAGTTTGGTTGAGAGAACAGGCAAATGTGACAGTTATCATTCCCGGAATGTAACTTTTTTTTTTTTTAAAACTGTTAAATGGAAGGGTTGATTTCTGCTTTAACTCTGGCAACAGACCCAGCGAGGCCACACCGCAACCACAAGCCAAATGCTTGACTTGTAGCTGGGGCAATGTAAAAAACAAAAAAACACAAAGGCTTCCGGAGGCAGCAGTAACACTTCCAGAGCATCAGTCATCCACAGCTATACTTCTGAAAAGCGATCCACTGCAGATTACTTTTCAGGGGGTAGTAATCGGTTTCTTTTTTATACTTTTGGATAGAGTGGAGAGGGATTAGAACTTCTGTCATGTTTTTGTAGCTTTCTGTGTGCCGGTTAGGGAGATTCTAGTCTATAGTCCTAGAGGAGTAATGTCACCAGCACACCAGGATCTCTAAAACTTTAATCAGTGATGTTTCGGAGCCACACAGGACCCCTTCATCAGACATGGCCACATGCCTGATGAAGGGGTCCTACATAGTATCAAAATGTCACCCTCTGCTGTAACTATGTGATTACTGATTAAAGTTTTGGACCCATTTTTGGAGATCCTGGTGTGGTGGTGACATTACTCTCTATGGCTGTTTACGGTTTCAGCCTGTGGTCATTTCAGCACCCAATTGAATATACAGCCATTTCTGCAGGAACTTGTGTGTTGGGAATATTGCATTTCTAGTCCATCTCAGGAGGAGGAGAGAGGGTGGCTATATCCCTACACACAGTGGAGAACGAAGGTAGCCACCCTCTAACAGGAAGTCAGATCACAGCAAAAATATATATATATAAAAAAAGAAAGTTGAAGATATGGAGGAGGCTGAAAGCAATAGAAGAGACTTTTATGAGTTAAAGTAGACTAAAGAAGTTAAATAGGGTAACTTTTTTTTCTTTTACATTTTTGAGAAGAGTGGAGGGGGATTGAAACCCCTGTCAGGTTTTTATTGCCGTCTGTGTCCCAGTTTTGGGGGATTCAATCTCTCTATTTTTCCTGCTCCCCTCATCATCGATTGTGAAACAAAATCCCATATTTTTCGACCCCAGAACATTTGTAAATGATATGATTGGACCCTCGTACAAGTGTGCAGACCCCTGAACTAGATCTATGCACCTCGTTTTTCCTGTTATTATTATTACACCCTGTAGATACCTGTCACTGCTCAAGAGCTGCTGTTTTATGTGGAATTTATCTGTGGACTTCCTCAGAGGCGGCTCTAGGCTTTGTGAGGCCTTAGGCAAAACTTACACATGAGGCCCCACGGACTGGGACGCTCCGTGATGAGGCCGCTATTCCTCAGGCTTCAGGCAGTATCTGATTTGTCCGTCAGCTCCTAAGCCACAGAGTCCCAGTGGGGGTAGGCGGAGCCGCTGGCGTCAACTTCAGTGATTGAGAACAGGCAAATTAGGCGGCCGCGAGGCCCCCCTGTGAGTGCGAGGCCTTAGGCGACCGCCTAATTTGAGAGCCGCCTCTGGACTGCCTTCTTTTGTGGATTTGCATACATTTTTTTCCCCATGTGAATCTCCATTACACAAGTCCTGTGTGCTTTCATAATTCCTTTTTTTTTCTATTCATTTGCTTGGCGACTCCAGTGGTCTATCAAAGAACACTTTGTACTTGCTCTATGCAAAGCATTCTCTGAATGGCACCCATGCCAAGCGAGCGTCCTACTTTGTTCACTGAATAGAAGGACAGCTGCTCGGCACGGGGCCTGGAAATTATCCTGGAGCAATTCATTTATGCACAAATAAAAAAAACTTACCTGAAATTCAAAAGGGAGTATGTTACCCCAACATTTCATATTCCTGATATGTGTCTGCTGTACCATGTACTTGTATGAGATCTGGTTCTCTTTGTATTGCTTCCTATGTGTGAAATCACTGTTTTTTCTGCAAGACCCTTTGCTTTCCCCATTAAAAACTGACCACACTAGGCATGAGAGCACAGCATGGACAGTTATCTAGCTTTGAACGTTGCCTGCTCCCCCCCCCCCCCACTTCGCACAGCCATTCACTGGTAAGATCAGCTGCTGTTTCTCCTCCTTCAGCTCTCTGAGCTCCTTATGCAGCTGAGAACAGGAAATATGTGATCACTTATATAAAACACATTTAAGAAAATACTTTATTTGTACACAAAACGTTTTGCCTTTCATTTCTATATTAAACCGAATGGGTTGTTTTACAAGGTGATCGTTTACAATCACTTTGATGTTAGAGTGTCACTACAGAAGAGTCCTGCTGTATACCCAGACACATCTGATTAAACTCTAATGACTGTAATACCTCCCACAGGTGTTATTCAGTGTACATCTGCATGGTGACTGCATTCTGGATCTTGTACGCTGTGCAGGGCCAGTTAGGACAAGTCCAGGAGCATCAAACATTCATAAGAAAACAAAAAACTCAAGAGACGCGTGACTTTTACCAACTTTTTTTTTTTCAAAAGATAAAAACATAATAAAAACAGAACATGTTAAAAAAAAAAAAAGAACAGTTTAAAAGATTTCATCAACTGAAATGTGCAAATAAAATTTTAAATAAAAAAGTTTTTGGCAGAACAATGTTTACAACTTATGTACAAAAGGCACTTCTATTTGCAAAGGTCTCACTGCAGTGTTCCTTGCTTTTAAAAATATCCTGTCACATATATATACTTAAAGCGGGATTCCGGCCGTGAAAAAAAAAAAAAAATTGAAAAGTCAGCAGCTACAAACACTGTAGCTGCTGACTTTAAATAAGTACTTACCTGTCCTGGGTGCCCGCGATGTCGGCCGCCCGAGGGCGACCCGTCTCTCAGCTCTCGGGTCCCGGCACCGCCATCCTAAGTAAGGGAAACAGGCAGTGGAGCCTTGCGGCTTCACTGCCAGTTTCCTACTGCGCACGCGCGAGCGGCGCTTTGTGAATGGGACGCGATGTGTTGTGGGACACACACAGTTCCCATAATACACCGCGCCCCATTCCCCAGAAGACAACGCAGGGAGCAGAAGACTGAAGATCACCGCGGTGTAGGAAGAGGCAGATTAGGAAGACAGCCTAGCAACAGCCATTTCAGGTAAGTAAAAAAAAATTTTTTTTTGTTTTTTTTCTCAATTTTTTTAGGTATTTTTTTGTGCAATTTTTTTTTTTTCAGGGTGGATCTCCACTTTAAATATATTCTTATTGGAAATTAAAAAGAAAAGAAAAAAAATATATATTTCATGCAGTATGTTTCTGGTTTGTGGGATAGCATGCTACAAACCAAAAACATACAACATATACAACATAGCCACTTTCCCCCCCCCACTCTATCCACAACTTTAAAAAAAAAAATACAAATAAAAAAATAATTTAAAAGGCATTTTCTGCATTTTCATCAACAGACTTTGGAGCTTGATAAATAGAAACCACCAGCTCTCTATGGGATTGTTTTTCTTTCAGCATTTACACAAAGGCTACTTTAGTGTGTATTTGTGCCTGGTTTTTCAAAAGGAATACCTACCCGTTGGTTACTGATAAGTATGGTAGCCAATGTATCAGAAAAGCTTGTATTCATTAAAGGATAAAGTTCACCTTTGTATTAAAAAAAGTGCATTTAATATTTTTTAAAATAGGAGCCTGCAAAGCATTACACCCACAATCAGCGGATCACAGATGCAACACAGGGCTCTTGCAGACCATCAGTCAGTGGCGGCACGTCCAAGGGTGGGTTCGGGGGGCAGAGCACTGTGTCCTGAGCCCACCCAGTTGTGTGACAATAGCGAATTAATATTCGCTAATGTCTTCCTGATTCTCCTATCGCGTATCAGGACCTTCTTCCTGATTGGCCGGTTGGGTCTCAGGACACACTTCTTGTTCAGTCGGGAGGCGAATCAGGAAGATATTAGCGAATATTAAATGCGCTATTGTCACACAACTGGGTGGGCTCAGGGCGCAGTGCTCTGTGCCCCGAACCCACCCTTTTTTGAAGCCCATTACAGCTTCAGGCTTTAATCATGTGCTTAAAAAAAAAAAAAAAAAAGAAAAGTTGGAATCCATTAGCTAATATCTTCCCGATTGTCCTCCCGGCTAATCAGGAATCAGGTCCAGTGACCCGATTTGGTCAGGGACTTCCTGACCAATCGGGTCTCAGGACACACTTGCTTCTCCTCCCGGCCGAACAGGAAGTGTGTCCTGAGACCCGATTGGTCAGGGAGTCCTAAGACTCCCTGGCCAATCGGGTCTCAGGACCTGTTCCTGATTAGCCGGGAGGACAATCGGGACGATATTAGCGAATGGATTCCAACTCTTTTTTTTTTTTTTTTTAAACACATGATTAAAGCCTGAGGCTCTAATGGGCTTCAAAAAAGGGTGGGCTCGGGGCGCAGAGCACTATGCCCTTAACCCACCCAGTTGTGTGATAATAGCGAATTAATATTCGCAAATATCTTCCTGATTCGCCTCCCAACTGAACAGGAAGCGTGTCCCGAGACCCAACCGGCCAAATGGGAAGCAGGTCCTGAGACCTGATTGGCCAGGGAGTCGTCCAATCGGGTCTCAGGACACACTTCCTGTTCAGCTGGAAGGAGAAGCAACGGCCCGGCTCTTCCTTCCCCTTAACTTCCTTCAAGTTAAGGTCAGTCTACCACAGGGGGTGGCGGTGGATCGCCGCCACGTTCTCCTACCTCTTACGCCAGGGGGTGGGGTGCTTGCGATGGTTCCCATCCACTGTCTGTCTCCCACGGGGGAAGGGGGGGTGGTTGGGGGATACATGGCGTTAGTTTGCTGCCACCCCCTGAAATATTTAGCACTAGCCGCCACTGCAGTCAGTGTATGTGTCTGCTCATACCTCGTACAGTTAGGCAGTTACACAATGACAGGAAGACTCAATGAAACTAACTAGAGTGCTCATCAGCACCCTGGTTGCTCATAAAAAACTGCAAGCCGTCAGCCAGTGAATGAAGCAGCTGGGTGAGTGGAGAACCGCACGGCCACATTTAAAAAAAAAAAGTGTAACAGTAAGCGTGGGGAGATCTCGCTGTCACAATGGGCGATTGGGGGGGGGGGGGTTGCTGCAACAGTAACATGTTACACCCTAAATACGAGTGTAACATGTTCCAGGAGGTGAACTTCTTTAAATAGCAGCCAATGAAGTGAACCCTAGAGAAATCATGGCCTTATAAAATACCAAATTCCCAAGTTATTCAGAGACATTCAATGTGAATTTAGCTTTTTTGAATATAATCAGAGTGACTGCGGGTCCCAGGGATGGCTGAAGGTCCAATCATACCAGTCAGCTCCTGCATTTGGTTTTCCATCGTTCCCCCAGTAAGTGCACAGGTATTATGGAATGTGAAAAAACCCAGAGCAACCAATCACAAAATCATCCTCCGCTCACTCTGCCTCTAAAACTTCTGATTGGATGCTGTGGACTACTGCCGGGCAAAAATTACAACAGCTCACTGTGCCGCCATAGTTAAGAAGTCCAACAATCTGCCAAAATAAAACAGGAATCAGGAATGTTGGATATCCCAGACGAGAACTTGGTTGTAGGACGCTGTGAAGAGCAGGTTGCCCGTTGGAGATACTCGGCATAGATGTACGCAGTCATCGTGTCCAGAGAAGTCTTGCTGTGTGCCAGCTGAGGTGTCGATGATACGCAGAAGCCTCTCTGTGAAAAGGAAAAACGGAGGTCATTTAGAGTGGAACTTTAGTCAGGAAATTACGGTAAGTCCTGCTGGCTCCTTTTGCAGGTATAGCCATGTAAAATATTAAAAATAAGTCCCTGTACTGTTTAAAATCCAGTAATACCCCATCTCACTCTGCACATGCTCAGTTACTCTCTATTTGTAGGCACTGTGCCGAATTTGTAGAGGCCGATCTGCTGACAGCCTAAAGATGTACTGCTGCTCTGGGCTTCAGAAAAATGGCAACGTCCAGCAAGAAGAAACAGGAGCAATGCTGGAGGCAATTTACAGCATAAACTTATTTTGGAAGCATAATTATCAATATGGAATTTATGTTTCTTATTATTTATCAAGTTGTTATGGGTAAAGTTCCGCTATAGGAAATGAGTGCCATGGCAGGGAACACAAGTAAGACTGAATGACCAGTGCTTGAGTGTCACTGTGATCAGAGAGGGATGTCACCATTACATTTTAGTAAAGAGCAGCTGTCATCTACCCAGTGCAAACCACTATATACAAGGATACAATACATACAAGGGAGATGTTTTACCTGCCAAAAGGATTTTTTTTTTTTTGTCGATCCAGTCATAAGATAAACAGCTCTGCCATACAGCCCAGCCTGTAGCACTAACCTTTCTTGTCCCTCCCCCAGCCTGCGACTAGACAGTGAAAGAGCACAGGATGGAGCTCATGTCACTGCTACTCTTCCTATCAGCATGCTCCTTGCACTGCAGCACAACTGTTTGGCTCCTTCTGCTGCAAAAGGCTGGCACTAAGTCAAAATCAGGTACAAAAATACAGATTTTTTGGGGGGAATGGGGGGTGTGATGAATACAAAGCTGCATTCATTTGCCACTCTTTACATCCGCCTGGAGTCCAGCTGTAACCAGTATACAGACAACTCAGCCTACAAATATTATGGCAGAATGAAGACACAATTCATATTCCTGTCTTGTCCAGAACAACATTAAATGTATTGAACCTACCGCCACTGCCCAGGGCAAGAAGTGATGCTGCAGGGGACATAGACAGGGAGGTGGCGAAGTGCGCCAGGGGGATCCTCAGCAGTACCTGCACAAGACAAATAAAAGTGATAAGACACACAGATCATACAGGAAAGCCAGACAAAAAAGAAAAAGGTCCAGAAGGTAGTGACAATTGGTGGATCTGCTGTGCTAGGAAAATACAGGTGTGCCTCTGAAAATGCTAGATGCCTGGCTGCATTTGGCTCCATGACTGCCCGAGCCTTTGACTAGTATAAAAATAAAAAACAAAAAAAACCACATGCAGCCAGTGAAGTCCAAACTCCTGGTCTGTATACTTGTTCCTGGTCAGTAACTCAAAAAGTACTAAAAAACGTATCATGCTTAAATCAGCATGACAGCCAGACACAGAGCATTTTACGAAGCGGGGGCAACAATAGAAGCTTTCCTATTTCTCTAAACACAGACTTAAAGTGTTACTAAACCCAGGATCCTGCATTCACTATATCTGGTCACCCACAGTATACAGAAATGCAATTATTTTTGTAAATATAAACTGCTAAATACTTTTTCTCATTAGCCATTTAGAGCAGTCTTTTGACTTCTATCAGCGTCTGCTTAAAGCTTGGAGGAGAAGTTTTCATTCTACTCTGACTGTCCTATGCAGCTGCAGGACCCCTGACTCTGTCTGGACAGCGTGGATTGGCCGTGTTCTTATCACATGCACTCCAAGAAAAAAAAAAACAAAACTCTAGCAATACGCACCAAACTGAGCAAGTGCAGCCTGACTCCACAAAGTCTATCTTATCCGGAGAGGTTTTGGGGACAATGCAAGAAGGGGAGGATCCGAGAAGACAGGATCAAACAGCCTTTTTACACAATGCAGAGGATTAACCCCTTAGTTTCCACAGTGAGTATAACAAGCATGCCCTACTGCATATACAGACTGATTTTACTGTTGTGGGTTTAGTAACACTTTGAAAGAAATGCATGGGAATCGGGGTTACTGAATAGATGCTGCATCTGTCCCACCGCCTCTTCAATGAGAACTGAGCGATCGAACACCACAGATGGTTCGGTTCTCTCACCTCCCCGAGCGGAGAGAGACTGCCTGTCAATCAGCAGCTCTTGCTCTGCTCCCCCATGCTCACTGGAGCGCTGAGCAGTGGAGGGGTGGGGAGCAGCCGCCTTGGCGGCTCGCTGAGAGGCTGAGACAGCCATCGGTCTAGGCACCTGGTGGATCCAGACTCCCATTGTCAGGATGATGCGGTGCCTGGACTGATATTGGTGACGTCAGCAGAGAGCGGTGGGTTACAGGAGTGCAAAACGAAATGCACTCATGTGACCCAGAGGAGAAGCCAGGTCCAATGAGCTTTGGCTGGACTTCTCCTTTAATTTAGAGAAAACAGCCATTAGCGCTAGGGTACATTACCGATTTCTGAGCCAGGGTGTAAAACAAAACTTCCTTCTCCAACCCGAATCCAGTGTACACCACGGTGCCCGACTGCCATGGGCAAAATGCTGCCAAGGTGGGCAAGGGCAAATCAGGGTCCTTAGGATGGAAATAAAAAATAACTTTTTAACCAAATTGCATAATAAAAGGATTTCTACACATTTGTAAACACACATTGAGGCTTCAGTTTAATAATTTTTATATAAAAAAGAAGATGCCAAAATGTAACAGGCAGCCAGAAATTTTGCCGGGCACAGCCTTTCCATTGTTCACCATGCTTTGTTAAAATTGAAATGTAATCATGCTAATAAAACCTGTCATTTTCATTACATACTGTATTTTAGATCCAGTGAGGACATCACTGGGTCTCTGTGCAATGCAGGCAGATCATGGTTGGTGGGAGGGGCTGGGGGGGTGCTGTACATAGCTTCCTAAAAACATCACAACACTTTGCCTCAGTACTCCACTTAAGAGCCCTCAGCCCTGATGCAAGTAGTGGGCTAATTTTTGAGAGGAGTTAGGCAAATATCAAACTGAATTGATGGGTGGGTGTCAGTCTGGAGGAGTGGGCGTTACTAGACAGGCTGTGTATGCATGCGTAAAAAAAATAAATAAATAAATAAAAAAACACGAGAGGTGTAGCAATTTATTAAAAAGAATAAGACAATAAAAATGCACTCACTTGTTAAAAGTGGATCAAGGTTTGTCATCAATCCATCTAGACCTCCATAGGATCACCGTGATGTTGAAGAGCTCAGCAGACCTATGGTTTGATAAAAGGGGAGCGGAACATGTAGCCACACTCCCTCCACTTGCTGTCATCACCAAGCTGAGAGAGGTGCTGATTGGAGCCGCAGCCATCTTGCTACACCCGGAAGCCTCTGCTGTCTATGTTCCAGCATAAAGCCTGACAGCTGTACTTCCACCAACAGCTTCCTGGCCAAACCCCGCTTGCCTGTCAAGCTCTGCAGCCTCACAGTGATCCTATGGGAGGTCTATATGGGTTGTTGACAAGCCTTGGTCCACTTTTAAGTAGTGAGTGCATTTTTATTATCTTTTATTCTTTTTAATCAATCGCTACACTTAGATAGAGGGGACCCTCTTGTGTTTGTTTTACAATATATGCATTAGGATCCCAAGACCTGAATCTGAGAGCAGCTGCATCCACTTCACCTAGTGTTCCCCATCACCCTCCTGGCCATCTTATGTGCCCTGTTAAAGTGATTGTAAAGCTTCTTTTTTTCCCCATTATGTTTTTTATATATTTTTCCTTCTTATATTTTTCTTAAAATAACAACTGTGGTATACTTACCTGCTCTGTGCAAGGGTTTTGCAGAGCGGCCCAGATCCTCCTTTTCTAGGCTCCCCCGGCAGCACTCCTGGCTCCTCCTCTTCTCGAGTGCCCCCTTGGGGAGCCGCTTTCCATGGGGGCACTCGTGCGGGCGCGCTCCTGAGGCCTGCTGCTGCATCCATTAACACAGACAGCATGACTCCGCCCCTCCCTCCCCCAGTGTCACTGGATTTGATTGACAACAGTGGGAGCCTATCAATTTATCCAATAAGGACCCAAGACAGGGGCTGGAGCTGCTGGGCTCATGCTTGTCGCTGGAACTATCGGGCTCAGGTAAGAAAAAGGGGGGTTCTGGGGGGGCTGCTGCAGCACAAAAGATTTTTCGCCTTAATGCATAGAAAAACTGAGCGTTTACAACTCCTTTAAATGACGACTGGGGTCTAGTCAGCGCAATAGCTTATTCATTTTTCTTTGTATTTGCATGTGGATTGCCCTAGGTCTGGGGTCTCCAAACTGCAGTCCTTTGCTTGCCTTTATCTGGCCCTTGGGGCACTTTCCCTCCCACTGACACCAACAATGGAGTAGAATTCCTGTTACTGACAACAAGGCACCGTTCCTCCCACCGACACCATTGATGGGGCACTATTCTTCCACCGACACCATTGACGGGGCACTATTCTTCCACCGACACCATTGACGGGGCACTATTCTTCCACCGACACCATTGACGGGGCACTATTCTTCCACCGACACCATTGACGGGGCACTATTCTTCCACCGACACCATTGACGGGGCACTATTCTTCCACCGACACCATTGACGGGGCACTATTCTTCCACCGACACCATTGACGGGGCACTATTCTTCCACCGACACCATTGACGGGGCACTATTCTACCACCGACACCATTGACGAGGCACTATTCTTCCACCGACACCATTGATGAGGCACTATTCTTCCACCGACACCAATGCTGGGGCACTATTCTTCCCACTGACACCAATGATATCCTCCCCCTAATGCCAAAGATCCACTGTTTACTCCCACTGTCGCCAAGACAATTTCTACTCCCAATGACCACAGTCTGGTCCCCCTAGAAAGTTTGGGGCCCCCTGCTGTAGATAATGCCCATGTGTGATCCTGAGCCTTTGATTCAAAGTATGAAAATCTAATGAATGAAAAGAGCAGCCCAGCAGCCTAGATGATGCTGGAAATCCTTCAGCTAAGAAATCAGGAAATGAGGCAGGCTCTGACTTGCTGAAGCTTCCAATGCACATTGCGAGAAGCTCAGTGTGCAGTGAAATCAGAATAAGCAATTTCAGCACAGGAAAGGAGCATGTATAAACTGTGTAAGACTGAAGGGAAGGCTGGAGTGCTCAGATTTAATCATGGTGGTCATAGGACCTGTAGTTAAGGATCGATCAAGCAAGGTCTCGAGCTGCACTGTACAGGAGTCTGCTGCAGCTAAAACTGATAAGAATTAGATTAACAATTTTTCAGGAATTGGGAACTTGCTGGAAGGATGTAGGATGGAGACTGGCTAAAAAAAGGTTAAAAAACACACATTAGGAATTCTTCAGCCTCACCTCCTCACTGTCCGGAGCTGGGAAGCTCATCCAATCCAACAGCTCGCATTTATCCTTTGGCCAATCAGAAGCCCAGATGCTTACACGCCTGTCCTGACTCGCAGCCAACCAGACCTCTCCTCCAGGTAGGCCCAGTTCCTCAGGCTACACAAACAGAAAACATTGTGATTTAAGGAGACAATTTTAAAAGAGAACTCGTCTAAACAAAAAAATTTTCTAAAGTTTCAGCCCCCCTCCCAAGAAAAAAAAAAAAAAAGAAGGAATCTATGACCTTTTGTGTGTCAGCTGCCTAATAGAATCTCTCTATGCCAATAGTTACCCTTCTGCGTGAGCACTGTATAGTGGTGATGGGGGATCCTTTGTGATCACTTAGTACTCGGACTGTCATTCCTGTACGGGTGCTGCTGATCGCCATCAAGCCGTCCTTTCCACCCGACAGCAACACTTCACCTGCGTCATCACAGACATGACAGTCATTAGTGCTCCTGCTATAACCAAGCCTAGGCCACTACTGGATAATGAGGTCACTTACCGCTCAGGGAGAAAGCAATGGCGGTGACAGCACAAGGGTGCGGGTGAATCTTCATCTCCATCTCTGTTTTGGACACGCTGAAGATTCGGATGGTCCCATCGCTGTACCCAGCGGCAATCCTCTGGCCAGATGCACTGTGGGGGCTCCAGTCAAGACACAAGCAGCTCTGTGCACAACAGTAAGTATGTTATAATAAATTAACCACTTCCTATCCGGGCCTATTCTGGCATTTCTCACCTACATGTAAGAATCATAAATTTATGTGCTAAAAAAAAAAAAAAAAAAAAAAATGTACACAGAACCCCCAAACATTATATATATTTTATAGCAGAAACCCCAGAGAATTAAATTGCGGTTACACAGTATTTGTGCAGTAATTTTTCTAATGCAATTTTTTTGGGAGGGGGGGGGGTGAATATATCACAATTTTTGGTAAAATATAAAAGATGACGCTGAGTAAATAGATACCCAACATGTTTTGTTTTTTTTTTGTATTTCATTTTATATTTATACGATCTCTTTTTTTTTATCACTTTTATGCCTAATAAGAAAAATATAAAATATCCCTTGTAATAGGAATAAGGCAGGACAGGTCCTCTTTATAGAGACATCTGGGGTCAATAGGACCCCAGATATCTCCTCTACCCTGGAAAACATGAGATAAAAAAAATAAAAATTGATTTCTGCTTTCCGGGGTGGGGGGGGGTGGGCAGTGTTTACATCTGCCAGAGCCGGAAGTGACGTCATGACATTGCTACTGGCCTCCCAGGATCATAGAGATGGCCAGGGACCATCTGGCCCCTGGCCAGCTCTATGGTAATCCGGTGCCACCGCCGGATCGGGTCTCCAATCGCATGGGAGAGCCTGAGGAGGCGCCGTTTGGCGGCAGAAAAGGTGTTGAGCGGGGGCAGGGCTGGGATGTCCCCTTCTGCTGCTTGTAAAAGCAATCCTGCGACTGAAAACAAAGATATGTGGATGATGTCGGTATCTGCAGACATCATCCAGATATCAATACTTCAAACTACGGAAGTGTAGTTTATTGGTAGATCTGGGTGACAATAAAATCGTGCCGACGCGTTTTGACAGAAGCCTTAGCTAGTTAACTAGCTACGACTAAGGCTTCTGCCAAAACGCGTCAGTTATTGTTTTATTGTTATTTTGATGTACCAATAAACTACACGTCAAGGATTTCAGTGTTGCCGGCTCTTTCTACTGTTTATGACGTTGGAGTGTGATGGGATACATCGAGCTCAGGCACCTGCGAGTGGATCTGGTGTATGGATATGGGTTGCCCCTGCAGGGAGTGCTGTTACCTCTCTACCTTCCAAAGTGGTTAAAGGGCTCCTAGACTGAAGACACATTTTAAAGCTGAAGTTTAATTCTGCCTAGGATTTATACCTTCCCTGGTTCCTCCCTCACATGAAAAGGCAAGGGGAAGTTTAGCAACCCTGTCATTACCTGATTAAGTACTTGAAATTGTAGAAGAAGCTCGAAGCTGTGCAGGGACCAGACACGCACGCTGCCATCCTCCCCACATGTGGCACAATGAGCCTCTCCCGGTGCCACCGCCAGATCTGTCACCTGAACAAGCAATGGAAACTTGTAACACAGGAAATAAGGACAGTACTTTATTAATCCATCCCTCCGGATGATTCTCTGTCACAGTACCTTGTTCCTGTGGCCGCTGATTAGACGGATGCTGGTACTCTCTACCCAGTTGATGTACCATAATGTACCAGCCGTTGTGCCCACGATACCCATTTCCAAGGCATCATCAAATGATGCACTGACAATAGCGCCATCTAGTGTCATCTCATGCTCCATCAGGACAGAAGAGGAACTAAGAGAGAGACAGGCAAGTTTATTGGCCAGCCTTGCTTCAATGTTTCTTATACAGGGTACATAGAACATTCCTGACCATATATATGTGGGAGGATGCCAGAGCACCAGGAAAAAAAGCAAACCGTGAGAGTATATACACAGCTGAGGGCAGTGCCCTAGGAGAAACTCTACCTAGGACCTCAGTGCTGCAAAGAAACAGCTCTGACTACATGCCCCTGTACGATTTAAAAATAGACCCCTTCACCAGGCCATTCACTTTCACAACAATCTTCCTTTGCTTTCATATTTTATTTTTATTTTTTATCAATCTCCACAGTAGTGTCCTCTGCTTCCCCCGGCCCCTTCACATCTCCATAATAGTGTCCTCAGGCCCCCTTCACCTCAATCTCCACAGTAGTGTCCTCTGCTCCCCCTCCCCTCACATCTCCATAATAGTGTCCTCTGCCCCCCTTCACATCACTCCCCAACAGTAGTGTCCTCTGCCCCCCCCCTTCACATCTCCATAGTAGTGTCCTCTGCCCCCCTTCACATCACTCCCCAACAGTAGTGTCCTCTGCCCCCCCCTTCACATCTCCATAGTAGTGTCCTCTGCCCCCCTTCAAATCAATCTCCACAGCAGTGTCCTCTGCCCCCTCCCTTCACATCTCCATATTAGTGTCCTCTGGCCCCCTTCACATCAATCTCCATAGTAATGTCCTCTGGCCCTCTTCACATCACTCCCCAACAGTAGTGTCCTCTCCCACAGTAGTGTCCTCTGCCCCCTTCACATCACTCCCCACAGTAGTGTCCTCTGCCCCCTTCACATCACTTCCCACAGTAGTGCCCTCTGCCCCCTTCACATCACTCCCCACAGTAGTGTCCTCTGCCCCCCTTCACATCACTCCCCACAGTAGTGCCCTCTGCCTTCTCCCTTCACATCTCCATAGTAGTGTCCTCTGCCCCCCTTCAAATCAATCTCCACAGCAGTGTCCTCTGCCCCCTCCCTTCACATCTCTATATTAGTGTCCTCTGGCCCCCTTCACATCAATCTCCATAGTAATGTCCTCTGGCCCTCTTCACATCACTCCCCAACAGTAGTGTCCTCTCCCACAGTAGTGTCCTCTGCCCCCTTCACATCACTCCCCACAGTAGTGTCCTCTGCCCCCTTCACATCACTCCCCACAGTAGTGTCCTCTGCCCCCTTCACATCACTCCCCACAGTAGTGTCCTCTGCCCCCCTTCACATCACTCCCCACAGTAGTGTCCTCTGCCCCCCTTCACATCACTCCCCACAGTAGTGCCCTCTGCCCCCTTCACATCACTCCCCACAGCAGTGTCCTCTGCCCCCTCCCTTCACATCTCCATATTAGTGTCCTCTGGCCCCCTTCACATCAATCTCCATAGTAATGTCCTCTGGCCCTCTTCACATCACTCCCCAACAGTAGTGTCCTCTCCCACAGTAGTGTCCTCTGCCCCCTTCACATCACTCCCCACAGTAGTGTCCTCTGCCCCCCTTCACATCACTCCCCACAGTAGTGTCCTCTGCCCCCCTTCACATCACTCCCCACAGTAGTGTCCTCTGCCCCCCCTTCACATCACTCCCCACAGTAGTGTCCTCTGCCCCCCCCCCTTCACATCCCCACAGTAGTGTCCTCTGCCCCCCTTTCACATCACTCCCCACAGTAGTGTCCTCTGCCCCCCCCCTTCACATCCCCACAGTAGTGTCCTCTGCCCCCCTTTCACATCACTCCCCACAGTAGTGTCCTCTGCCCCCTTCACATCACTCCCCACAGTAGTTTCCTCTGCCCCCTTTCACATCAATCTCCACAATAGTGTCCACTGCCCCCTTCACACCACTCCTCACAGGAGTGTCCTCTGCCCCCCCCACCCCCCCACATCTCCATAGTAGTGTCTTCTGCCCATTTCACATCAATCTCCACAGTAGTGTCCTCTGCCCCCCTTCACACCACTCCCCACAGTAGTGTCCTCTGCACCTTCACATCGCTCCCCACAGTTGTGTCCTCTACCCCCTTTTCACATCACTCCCCACAGTAGTGTCCAGTACCCACTCAAAACAGTGTTCTCTGTCCACCTTCACACCACTATAGTGTCCTCTGCCCCCCCTTCACATCACTCCCCACAGTAGTGTCCTCTGCCCCCCCCTTCACATCCCCACAGTAGTGTCCTCTGCCCCCCTTTCACATCACTCCCCACAGTAGTGTCCTCTGCCCCCCCCTTCACATCCCCACAGTAGTGTCCTCTGCCCCCCTTTCACATCACTCCCCACAGTAGTGTCCTCTGCCCCCCCCTTCACATCCCCACAGTAGTGTCCTCTGCCCCCCTTTCACATCACTCCCCACAGTAGTGTCCTCTGCCCCCTTCACATCACTCCCCACAGTAGTTTCCTCTGCCCCCTTTCACATCAATCTCCACAATAGTGTCCACTGCCCCCTTCACACCACTCCTCACAGGAGTGTCCTCTGCCCCCCCCCCACCCCCCCACATCTCCATAGTAGTGTCTTCTGCCCATTTCACATCAATCTCCACAGTAGTGTCCTCTGCCCCCCTTCACACCACTCCCCACAGTAGTGTCCTCTGCACCTTCACATCGCTCCCCACAGTTGTGTCCTCTACCCCCTTTTCACATCACTCCCCACAGTAGTGTCCAGTACCCACTCAAAACAGTGTTCTCTGTCCCCCTTCACATCACTCCCCCTCCCACTATAGTGTCCTATACCCCCCCTCCCCACTGCAGTATCCCTTGCCCCCACAAAGTGCCCTCTGCCTCTCTGCCCCTGCAAGCAGTGTCCTCTGCCTCACCTATCCCCCAAAGCAGTGTCCTCTGTATTTCTCATCACAATTCCCCCTCACACTGTAGAGTCCTCTGTTCCCCCCACACATAGCACTGTGTTGGTAGGACTTCCTACCTGCCAGCGTATGAACAGCAGGGCGGAGATCCGGAGACAGCATAGTGCTGGATGGAAGGTAGGAGCGAGAGCTGCCGGAGTTCAGAACAAGCTGGTGATTGGTTATTAGGACCGCCTAGCAACCAATCACCATGGTAGCTCCTGCCCTCCATCCAGAACTATTCTGCCTCCTGCTCTCCAGTTATTATGAGAGTGGCAGAGGATGGGGGGAGGCAGAGCCAGTTCACGATTCACCTGTCGGCTCTCCGCGGTCGACCGGTCAATGGCGAGCAACAGCTTGCTGACCCCCGACCTACATAAAAAGGATATGTAGATGGGTGATGGAGCTGAACCAGCACAGACAGTAATAAGACACTCCTAAAAGAGGAGAGGGCTTTGATGTGTAAGGAGGGATGTGCTAGAAAAATGACTCTTAAAAAAAGGGAGTAGTCACATCTTCTAGCAAGTTTAAAAGCACATTGCAAGGAAGTAAAAATCATCAAATGTTGCAAGTAAGCATTTATTTTCCTGCGCTTTTACTGGCAACTTTTTAAGTTGGCAACAGGGTCTCTGTAAGGTTAGGTACACCTGCAGTCACCAGGGCTCTCCATGCAAGTTGAATATGGGGAGGGGGCAGCAATGGTATATATAGAGATACATACATACATACATACATTATATATATATAAAAATATAAAACACACACACACACACACACACACACATATATATATATATATATATATATATATATATATACACATACATATACATATTACACACACACAATCTCTCTCTCTCTCTCTCTCACACGTACCTGGCTTCAGATCCCTTTTCTCTCAGCTCTTGAACCACAGCCACTGCCCAGAGTCTGAGCCGGCGACTGTTACTACCGGTCACCAGCCTGTTTCCCCTGCACAACAGGACACCTAGTGGAAAAACAACGCATTACACAGAGCAGCACAAATAGAACTCATCCGCCAGCATGGGGGGTGCTGAATTGCTGACACTTACCGATCTCTCCCTGGTCCGCTTCCCACGTCATGAAGCAGTGGTGACTCTGAGCATCCCACACACATACCTGCCCTGTGCTGCAGCCGGTATACAGCAGGGAGGTCAGGTTATAGGCCATGGAGGTCAACTCTGCCATGCCAACCTCATCTGGCACCGGAGCTCTGTACACCTGAAGAAACACAGGGGACTAGTCAATGAGGGATCGGACAGAAAGTCTTAAGGGTCAGTTTACACTTGCATACCACAAAAAAAAAAGAAGAACTGCACCTAAAAAGGGCATGGAGTTTTTGTACTATTGTTTTCAATGATACAGTACAGACATGAGCATTTTGGTGGATCGGGTTTAAAAAAATTCTGCACACCAAAGTTGAGGCACATGGGGACAACTGAAAACATGTATAATGCATTTTATGACTTCTAACACATGCAGTTGCATGTACCTCAGAGGGAGTGACCCCCAACCCCCAGGATTATCTATACATAAAAACTAACGTTTTCATAGGAAACAGGTGCCGAGAGACCTAGGCGATCTCCATCAGAACTCCCGCTCTACATGCACATTTAACTTTGCAATGCAAGGAGACAGCTGTACAAAGCGTCCAGAAAACGGTCTTAACAAAAAGGAGGAGCTTGTACAACTGTATAGGACTAAAGGAAAAGCTGGATTGAGCTTTAAGATAAATTTTAGATAACAAGATACTTTGTCAAAATAGTATCTTCAAAGACCCAATAGGAGAAGTCAGCTATATTTGCCTTTAAGCACAGAAGAGTGCTTAAAGCTCTTTAGGTTCACACCATGTTAAAGTGTTACTAAACCCACAACAGTAAAATTAGTCTGTATATGCAGTTATACAGTATATGCTTGTTATACTCACTGTGGAACCCAAGGGGTAAATTCTCCACACTGTGTAAAAACGCTGTTTGATCCTGTCTTCGTTGATCCTCCTCTTCATCCACAGTACCCAATCCATCTCCTGACAGTACAGAGCCTTGGAGGCACTCTGCACATGCGGTTTGGTGTGTATTGCTAGAGAGGTTTTTTTTTTTTTTCTCTTGGGAAAGTGCATGTGATCAGCTCAGGGCCAATCAGCACTGTCCAGACAGAGGGTCAGAGGCCCTGCGTCCTCATAGGACACTCAGAGCAGAATGAAATCCCCATCTGCAGGGTTTAACCAGACACTGATAGAAGTCACAAGACTGCTATATACTGCTGATGAGAAAAGGCATTCAGCAGTTTATAAATTTATGTTCTGTGTACGGTTGGGGCAGTGGTTCTCAACCCTATCCTCTAGTACCCCCAACAGGCCATGTTTTGGGAATTTATCTTAGATAAAATAGCTGTCCAAAATACCAAGCCATTGACTCCGATTTAAAGCACCTGTGCAAGATAAAGGAAAACCTGCAAACATGGCCTGTTGGGGGTACTTTAGGACAGAGTTGAGAACCACTGATGTGGGGGACCAGATATAGTGAATGCAGGGTCCTGGGTTTAGTAACATTTAAAACCTTTAAAAGTCCTGCCTAAATACCAGACACCACATGCCCTCTTATCAATTACCTACCAAACAGAGAGCTGTTTAATAAAAGAAAGAAGACTATATATTTCAAAGAGGTACATAAGGATAGCCAGGGTAGATTTGTAGTACTAAAGTCACCCACCTTCATCTGAGTGGACATTCCCTGTTCCTCTATTCGCCAGAAACTCACAGCGCCGGTGCCCACACAGGAAAAGCTGTTAGCATGTGCGGGATTAAAGAATACGGCGTGCACAGGCTGGCATATCCGACTGCTGGCCAACAGCTCATAGGTCCTGGTGCTCCACAAAGCAAGCTTCCCGTCTCTAAAATCACCTGATGGACAACAGAAGAGAAGCATGGCTCAGTAATGCTGTGTTCACATGTTTGATTCCATATAGTGCAGTAGTAAGCCTACATAAAAAAACAAAAAAAAAAAACAAAAAAAAAAAAAAAAAAAACGCAAGCAGGTAGATAACGTGGGTAGTAACAAGGAAATTGTGTTGATGTCGTCAAGCACACCAGGGAGCTGGGATGTGGAATACAAGTATGAGGTCAAGCAGCTGGCTGATTCTAATTTTGCATATGGCTACTGTAAGGTTATATTGTGTTACAATTCACTGTAAGTGGCAACACTGACGAGTAGCAAAATAACAGTTGAACCTGTCACACCCAACTCCTTCCCAAACCAACCTGCTTGTACACAGCGCTCCTACACCGCAACTGCCCATTGAAATTAATAGGCAGCGCTCTTGAAGCGCCACAACACAGGCGCTTTTAACCCTTCCTTAGGCCGCTATCGGGGGTAAAAAGCACCCCGGCTAGCGGCCAAAAAGCACTGCTAAAACTAGCGGGCGCTTTATCGCTAACGGACCCCCACCTCAGTGTAAAAGTACCCTTAGTAAATCAACGCTGTGTGTCTTACCACTGCACACAATGTAAAGAAAGGGTACTGACCAACAGTGATTAGCAGTCTGTCATCTCGGGAGAAGTTCATAGCCTGAACTTCTGTGCTATGGCACTGCAGAATTTTAGTACACAATCCATCCTGTGTGTTCCAGATTCTTATCTGACACAGAGAAGAGCCATCTCCAGAACCAGAGGAGGAGGCCAGGACCTAGAGATAGATGGAAAGAGGACAACGTGTTACAAAAAAATTATTCGATGGAAAGACTAAGGAGATAAAACATAGAAGTGAATATGGGGGGGGGGTAGGAGAATACCCAATTGAAGCAGGAAAACTGAATAAACATGAAGGAAGAAGTCTTGACAATACACTCACCAGAGCATCATGAGTTAGTGCCAAAGTAGAGATCTCCTCTGGATGTCCCAACCAATGGCGCTGTGATCCTGAATGAAGATCCTCCACCACCACTATGCAGCCACATGTGTATGCAAAAAAGCCTAAAAGACCAGGAGAAGACAAAAAGAAGGCTCACGTACAGAGGAGAGGGTATGAATTTAAAGCCCAGCTGAGCCTTCAGTTTAAATCATTCAAATACATTTCAGGCACATCGAAACAAAAAAGGTAGAAAATCCTGATCCCTGCCAGCAGCTTCATGGAAGGACCCTTGCTCTCTGTGGGGAAGCAGTGGTCTCTCTGTAAAGGTCTTATACAACAACCCCTTCTAAGTCAGACCTATAAATCTGCAATTAGCAAGGAGCATAAGCTTTGCCGATTTCAGAGATATGACTCGGTAGAGGGCATGTTGGAAATCTAGAGACAGACCATTGCTTCCACACAGACAGCAAGTGTTAGGCAGGGCTGACAACACTCCTTGAGATTTCAGAGCAGCAGGGTCGTGTGTTGTCAGCTCACCAGAGGAAGTTAAGAGCTCGCTAGAGTTTTGGCAGATCAATGAGCTATTTTCTGCCACATACAATTTACAAACAAGAAAGAGAAGAGATCCTTAGGTGGTGTAACTCTCCAGCCTCTAACAGTGAAATATTTGTTTCTGGCGTCATGATCCCAGATATATCGTACGGACCTGACAGTGGGGGGGTTTGCACATACTCCCGGTGGCTGGTTGTGTGTAAATCTGGCAAGCAGACTGACTGCACCCCCGCCATGCAGCTCCATTTGCCCATCTGCGGGCCTGGGACCAACATAGAGGGTGTTGCCGGGTAGGGGGGAGCTGTGGGCACACACGTCTGCTCTCCTACTCTTCCGTTTGCTGACCCGGAAGCAAAAATGTTTGACGTGACTTTTGAGTCCTCCTGTCAGTTTCCCTGGCCAGTACGGCTCGAAAAGAATGTAATGCAATGGAGCACAGGGGAAACACCCAGATGTCTCATTAAACAGAACCTGTCACCAAAAGATCATCACATAGGGGACTTTTTATCCCCTATGTTATGAAAAGGAAAAAAAAAAAAAAAAAGGAGCGAACACGAAGCACATAAAATCCCCCCCCCCCAAATTTTTTTTGAGGCCCTCCCATGCTCACATATGAATGTGCATGCATGCGTCGGTGGTGTCTACGCATGAAAAGTTGATTACCATACATGTTGCATATCGTTGAACACGCAGGAGTGAGAGTAATAATTCTAGCACCAGACCTTAACGCTAAACTAATGACCTATAGGGGGCTTTTAAAGTGTCGCCTATAGAAAATATAGGGTTACGTTTGTTGCCTTTTCATGGGCACATGCAAATTTGACATGTTGGGTATCTATTCACTCAGTGCAACCTCATCTTTTATATTTTACCAAATGTTTGGGTAATTTATTGTGTTTGCATGTCCTAAAATTAACTTTAGTCTATTTCTTACTGAAATTTAGCATTTCCTAGGCCGTTGTGGTAATATTGTGTAACATAAAAAACTGCCACTATTTTATTCTCTAGGGTGTATGCCTTTAGAAAATATATCATGTTTTGGGGGTTTTATGTAATCTTCAGGCCTAAAATGATTTTTTAAAAATGTGTGCAAAAAAAAAAAAAAAAAATGCGAAAGGGTTAAAGGGCAGACAAATTTAAAGACAAAATGTGTGAAAACATTAAGATGTACCTGTATCAGGGCTCCAAGCTATGTTCCCTCTACCATTGCCATTATATCCAATGACAGCTTTGAGGGCCAACATCTCCTGGCCAGCTGGAGGATGGCTCAATCCCTGCACAAAACACATTTGTCACTTGAGAGCCACACAGACATTTATCTTTATATCACATTATTGAACTTTTTTTTTTTTTTTTTTTTTTTTTAGAAGCCCTCGTTTAGACAGACTAAAAACTTCAGACTGGAGCTTTATACCTTGGCCAGGCTTGAGGTCTTGTATCGAGGGTTGAAATGCGAGTAGGTATCTGGACGTGGTAGCTTCTGCCTTACATCTGTCAACAAAAAAGCAGACTTGTCAACTGAAATGTCCTTCTACAATTATTTTGGATGTCCCTTTTGTAACAATAGCAATATATGTAATTGGTTTGTGTGTTCATTACCGGCATGTGTGAATAAGACCTAATGTGTACCTGTGCTTTGACCATGCAAAGCTCACTTCTCGGTCAGCCCATGCTGCTGCTTATACTTCCCTTCCCTTCACCATCAGCCCCTCTGCTCTATTTCGCCATGGCAGAGAAGAGAAGAGAGGAAGCCCTCTTGGTGACTTGGAGCTTACACATGGCAAGGGACTCTCTCCCCACCTCCACATTAAAAACAAGGGAAGTGACCACTCAGAAGTAACCGTTGCGTTACTTTGCCTCCTGGGTGACCAGAGCAAAGTTTGAATGAAAGCGAGGAAAGCATAAGCAGCTGATGGAATCAGCATTAAAAAGGTACCCGTTACTCTACCCTGTATGGGCAAAGCACAGGTGCAATTTATGCAGTATTTTCAACTACAGCCACAGACCCTTAAAACTCCCCTTTGGGATCTTTTCACTATTAATAAGTCCCATATATTTTCTCTTCCCAAATCCTGATGAAGGTGGTCTTTCTGAACCCCTGAAATGCATTGGATTTTTAGTGTAGTGGTTGTAAACCCAAAACACCATTCTTTTGCAGAGTTTAGTAGATAATGTTGTTATAACCTAATTCACATTGTGTGTACCCCTCTCTCGCTCTCATGCGGCTCGCTCTCATGCGGCTCGCTCTCGCTCTCATTCGGCTCGATCTCTCATGTGGCCCCGCTCTCTCCCTCTCATGTGGCCCCGCTCTCTCCCTCTCATGTGGCCCCGCTCTCTCCCTCTCATGTGGCCCCGCTCTCTCCCTCTCATGTGGCCCCGCTCTCTCCCTCTCATGTGGCCCCGCTCTCTCCCTCTCATGTGGCCCCGCTCTCTCCCCCTCTCATGTGGCCCCGCTCTCTCCCCCTCTCATGTGGCCCCGCTCTCTCCCCCTCTCATGTGGCCCCGCTCTCTCTCCCTCTCATGTGGGGCGCTCTCTCTCCCCCTCTCATGTGGGGCGCTCTCTCTCCCCCTCTCATGTGGGGCGCTCTCTCTCCCCCTCTCGTGGGGCGCTCGCTCTCCCCTTGTGGGGCGCTCGCTCTCCCTCTCGTGGGGCGCTCGCTCTCCCTCTCGTGGGGCGCTCGCTCTCCCTCTCGTGGGGCGCTCGCTCTCCCTCTCGTGGGGCGCTCGCTCTCCCTCTCTCATGTGGCTCGCTCTCCCTCTCTCATGTGGCTCGCTCTCCCTCTCTCATGTGGCTCGCTCTCCCTCTCTCATGTGTCTATCTCCCTCTGATGGATGGCGTCCCCCCCCCCCCCATGTCTCTCTCTCTCTCTGACTCAGTGAGCTTTGTACCTGGATCTCCTGAGAGGAGAGAGGAAAGTGAATGTAAACTCGTCTGGGACCTCACAGTCACAGTACAGTGTAGCAGGAGGCACACCCCCCCTTAACACAGGCTCAGGCATGTGTCTCATTACAGAGGCCATCACAGAAAAAAAAATAAAAAATAAAAAAAGTGTGATCCCACCATTTTTTTTCATGGCGTCTGGATGTTTTTTTTTTTTTTAAATCAGGAGAGAGCGGGGGATTACAGATGACAGGCTGTTCTTCTACCCAACATAGTATGCACACCGCTCAGGCAAGCAATGAGCTGCTCACCATCATCAATATGTAGATAAAGCGAAAAGGATGGCCGCACACCACAACGGAATCAAAGCATTTAAAATCCTGTCACTGTGTCAGACAAAAAGACAGGAACACTGTTGACGCGTTTCACGTGGACAATTTGTGCTTATAGCCATGATTATGAGCAATCACGAATTGTCCGTGTGAAACACGCTAACAACGTTCCCGTCTTTTTGTCTGGCACAGTGACAACTAAAAGGATTTTAAACGCTTGGATTCCCCTGTGTTCTGTGCGGCTATCGCTTTTCCCTTTATCTCTGTCCTTCTACCTGCCATACTATTCTGGTTTACAACCACTATAAAACTGCACTTCACAAACACGCGTAACCTCCAAGCTATAAAACTTTTGAAATTTTATATAAAACCCCAAGGCTGGGTGCTGTTGAATCAAACAGCAATAAAGTTATATCTAGCTTATGTTCCAAAGCTGTACAGTTCAATCATAGAGAGACTGTAGAAGATTATTTAAGCCTAGAAAAAGAGGTTGACAGTCTCCTTAACCTTCTGCAATGCTTCCAGCAGTTCTGGCCAGCTTGGTGCGGTTGGGATAGCTCTCTATGATGATCAGCGAAGATTGCCCATCGCTCTCCTTCGGATCCTGGATCTCAACCTCTTCTACGTTTGATTGTTCATGCAGTACTTTGCCAAGCTCCACATCCCCATCATCTGATTCTGAGAGGAGGCCTGAAAGAAGACATACAAATGATGAAATATAATATAAATACTAAAGCGCTGATATGATTAAAAGAACTGATAAAATAAAAATTACAAAAGATTACTAGATGACATCAGCTGCAGCCAACCCTTGAAAAAGTCACGTGACCTGTGACGCAATGCGTCGGAGGAGCCAGTGACGTCTCTCCAGTGTTCAGTTGCACGATGTAATGAGGAGGAGTAAGCTGACTGTTACAATACGCTTAATACATTTGTGCATATGTGAGTGTATTCATTTTCAGTTTCACTGAGCACAGTTGTTTAAACAATATTGCGCGATGTTATTTATTCCTTTTATTTGAGAGCCAACATCCATGGAGAAGTAAAAAGTTTTCTATACCAAAGATGAGTGGAGAAGCAACAAGTTCTCTTGGCAAGTAAATTTCACTTTGAAATACCACACTTTGAGTGTCAGATTGTTACATGTATGTGGAAATTCCAGCGACAATTTGTGCCTAGCTTGGAATGCTCTGGGATGCGGGTCTGCAAGCCCAGACCGCGATCTACCAGTCACCTGCCTGCCATCTACAGGTTGCTTTGTTCATATTTCATGTCTGAGGTTTACAACCACTTTAAATTGTTTGCAAAGCTAAGAATTCTAAAACCGTTACTGCTTTTCATGTACAGTTTGTAGCGGGGAGAAGGTGACTTTCCTAGAAGGGCTGAGAAACTGTAAAAAACAGACTAAACAAAGCCACGCAGGGTGGATGAATTGATGAGCATAGATTGGACCCTGAACCAAGATTTGGCCATATAATTCTATTGAACAAAGTAGGCTTAAAAATAATCAATTTCTGGCAAGTCAAATTTCACAACTTTTATCACAATGGTTAATTAAGAAGATAAAAATTCAAAAAGGGACAGGTCCTCTTTGAAAAAAAAGAGATTTTAGGTCTCCTGACCTGCAGTCTCCACTCGTTGCACCGGGCTGATGTCCAGACGAGGAGGCGAGGAAATACAGGGCCGAGGTGCCCTATCACGTGGCATCCCACTGGAAATGTATGTGGAATCTCTTCTCTGTTCTGTCAAATCTGGAATTCCACAAAGAGGTTTATTTTCTTATCAGTAAAAAAAATAAAAATAAAACACTGACTATAAATGTCTTAATCTATGGTCCACTAACCAGAGCTGGAATGGAGAGTCCTAGGTAGATTGCTAGCTGGGCCTGACTGATGGAGAGAAGGCAGACATGGAGCAGAGCTGAGGATAAGAAGACATATTTGTGGCATTATCCATATAGTTATGTAGGGGAGTACAAACACATCTAAAATTAGAGCAAAACAAAAAACAAAAAAAAACCAAAACACAAAAACACAAAACAAACACCACAAACATACACAATTTTTGAGTTTGAGAGCAGGTAGACCTATAAGGGCCTGAATACCAAGAGGATCATCTGAGATCACAAGGGTATAGGCCTACAGGGAGGAAGTCATACAGAGAAACAGTAGGAGTCAGCCGTTCCTTCGTTAATACCCCCTGTGTGTTTGAACTTAGTTACAATAAGTGTCACTCATTGCAATGTAAGTGGAAATCATTAGACAAGTTTAAAGATCAAAATAACTTTTTGTTTAAAACAAGCTCAATGCAGTCCAGTTGCATCAAAGCAAAAAAAGGTGCAAAAAGTCTAACAGATCTTCTTCAATAAGGAGCCACAGCCTGAGTAGAAAAGCTGTCACTTGTCGACATGCTGTAGAGAAGGATTCTTGCTCTCTGTGGAAGCAGTGGCCTCTCTGCAGAGTTCCAACATTTTCCCTGTTGAATCAGAGCTTTAGCTTTGCAACTATTAAAGCTCATGCTCCCTGCTGATTGGAGAGCCCCAGTTCAGACTCAGCAAGGAGAGTATCAGACCTTTGCAGAGCGATTCTTCCACATAGAGAGGAGTTCTCCTCTGCAGCATGCTGACTGGGGACAGGCTTTTCTACTCAGGCTGTGTCTGCTTTGTAAAGAAAATGAGCTGTGCACAGCTCTAGCTTAGATGTGCCTAGAATGTATATAGCCAATAGTCACTGAACTCTCAAATGAAAATGGAAAAAAAAAAAAAAAAAACACGAAAAGATAAAATTTAAAATATACCAAAGATCTGGGGCGTCAGGATCTGGAGCCGCCTCGAAATCCCAGATAAATATAGCATCTCCGGCAGAGATGACCGTCTGCTGGTCAGGAGAGAAGTCCACCTGTTGTACTGGCTCAGAGTGACCGATAAACACCTGAAAGGAAATTGCATACAATCCAATAAAGTTAGTGATACAATGCCTAAAAAAACAAAATTAAAATGATATTTAAAGCCCCACTGAAGTCTCACATCTTTTTACCTCTTCATAGTCCTGTATGAGGTTTGCTTAGAAACGCCTTTAAATACTTTTTTTTAATCTCACTGACAATGCTGTTTCCTGAACTCACACTGCAGAGCTCTGTGCTGGCAGAGCCAAGTAACAGCCACACCCCTTTATCACGACTCTTCTCACACAAATCTGTGTTGCAGAGAAGGGCAGGGGGTGTGTCTTACCTGGCCTGTTAATGAGTGCTGATCGCTGAGAGCATGGGATCTAAAGCTGGCTAAACATGCATAGATGTCTTTGGTTCAGTCTGTGGGCTGATGGACAAATCTCCCGTGTTGGCTATTGTGTTCTGACACAGGGAGGAGCTACAGCGGTGATTTTACACCTGGTGGGGTGTCTGCATGCGATTGTTTTATATGCGATTTACTCCTGCCTCCTTGTAAGTAGTTTTAACCTTAATTAAAAAGCCTGAATTTTAAATTACTACACAAAAGTTTCTCCCTTTTGCTGAGCCACACTGTTGAACATAGAAAGTACAGGCCGGCAACTCGACAGCTTCTCCATAGAAAATATTTATTTAAGTATTACAGTAATAACATCATCCAAAAATACTGACGCGTTTCGGCCTTAGGCCTTCATCTTTTGATGAAGGCCTAAGGCCGAAACGCGTCAGAATTTTTGGATGTTAGCGCTGTAATGTTTCAATAAATATTTTCTATGAAGAAGCTGTCGAGTTGCCGGCCTGTACTTGCTATGGATCTTTTGTGAGCTTAATTAGCCAGAGCACCGACTACTCTACACACCAACTATACTATATAGCGGTAGAGCTTGGGTGAGTTTTTCTCTTGACACTATTGAACATCCTGGTTGTTCGGCAACCCATCCTGGAATCTTGGCCCCCGATATCCATCCCATGGGGATACTGGGATAAAGTGCAGCCAGACCCCCATCTTGGGGTAAGGAGTAGCTGGTAAGCAGCTTGAGTTGGGTGTGCACTTTTTGGTGCCAAGATTTTTGCTAGCCACACTGAAATATGGATTTTTGTTGATAAAAAGTATAAATTCATTTTTGCACAACAGCACTTTTTTTCTGATGGTCTTTACTGGATTTATGAAGGTTTTTTTTCCCCAACACATTCTTATTTACAGTTTCTGATATATATGAAGGTTTTTCTTGATTGATACTGAAAACATGTGTTGTGCTAATATTTTTTCTGACATGGATGGTCACTGTCCACCCAACAAAAATCGATTTTACAATTGACTTTTGTTAAGCCAGGTGGTACTGACAGGGGAATCCATGGCTCGAGTTTAGGCATCAGAAAATCTGAACAGTATATGGCAGCCTTAAAGTGATATTAAAAGGTTTATTTGTTTTTTTCTCTTAAATAACAAATATGTAATACCTACCTGTCCTGTGCAATAGTTTTGCACAGAGCAGACCTGATCCTCCTCTTCTGGGGTCCCCATCCGATGCTCCTAGCTCAGTGATGGCGAACCTTGGCACCCCAGATGTTTTGCAACTACATTTCCCATGATGCTCATGCACTCTGCAGTGTAGTTGAGCATCATGGGAAATGTAGTTCCAAAAGATCTGGGGTGCCAAGGTTCGCCATCACTGTCCTAGCTCCTCCTGCCTTTGAGTACCCCCCTCCCCAACCAAGCCACTTTCTAGGGCAGGGGTCTCAAACTGGCAGCCCTCCAGCTGCTGCAGAACTACAAGCCTAATGAGGCATTGCAAGGCTGACAGTTACAAGCATGACTCCCACAGGCAAAGGCATGATGGGACTTGCAGTTCCGCAACAGCTGGAGGGCCGCCAGTTTGAGACCCCTGTTCTAGGGGGTTACTTGTGCAGGCTCAATCTCGAGCTACACTGTGTACTTCTATTGCCACACACAGTGGTCACTGCATTTGATTGACAGCACCAGGGGCCCAATGGCTCCCAAGCCTCTCACTGAGCCCAATGAGGAGGGAGAAGGAGCAGCGCCGAGATTGGGCTTAGGAAAGTTTAACTCTTTTTTTGAAAAAGATATAAAACATTGACACAGTAATTCTTAGGAAATTATTTATGTGGGGGAGCTGCACCTAAAAGCTTTTTTTACCTTAATGCAGAGAATGCATTAAGATAAAGAAACTTTAGCCTTTACAACCACTTAAAAAAAAAAAAAACTCTAGTTCAAGTCATATACAGGCTATAAAAATGGAGGTTGTTAGTACAATGTCTATCAGACCGCTTATCTATTGCTGTGGGCTCAGTTGCACATTAACAAAATCTTTATAGCAGTATGTGCATATAAACTGACCACACAAAATACCCGTGTTTCTCTAGAAAATCAACTACCGTATCTGTAAAAATAAACGTAGAAACCTTGTGCCTCTCACTGTCATACAAATTTGGGAGAAATTAACACCTGTGTGACCAGTTGTATAAAAATAATAGCTGGGCTGCTGAATACCAGGGAAAAAAAAACAGACTGTATCCAGTTTGGAAGAACTGGCTTTGAACACATCCTTATGCAACATTAAGCCTAGGTTCACACTTGTGCGATGAAGGAACCAGCGCTGGTTCCTGCATTTTATCACTCCCGCAGGCAGTGCACACTGCCCGCTGCGGGTGTCAATACAAGGTTAATGACACCCCCAGATCGGTTCACAGATCACAGTGCGGACTTTGAACTCGCACAGGAATCGGATCACATATCTCACCAATGCAATCCAATTTCAGTGGGGGGGGGCCGAACTCACATTTACACAGACATCGCATGTGATCGGCCCCGCAGTGCGGGTGCGAATTACGTGCGATGTCTGTGTTCGCGCAAATGTGAAGCTTAATACATGGAGATATTTTCATTACCATGCATTTACATTTTGTTTTCAATTTATTAGACTTTTGGGAGGGTTCCTTCTATAAATAGAATTTGGGATGTTGGCAACAATTTGGAGGCTTCCCTGAAGACGTTCACTACGAAACGTACGTCGGAGCGGTACGTGGTCACATGTCCTATCATCCAACAACATCCGGATCCTTTGGCTGCCCCCCTGTGTAAGCTGGAACGCACGCCAGCGTGGAGGAGACATGAAAGGCTTTTTCTGACTGCGAAGTCACCCCGACATGCAAGCAGCCCCAGTGCCGGGTAGGCACCCACCAATGTAAGCGGCCATTTGGCTTTTTAATTTGTTTACTTTTTTAATAAATGGTTTTACGCTATGGAGACTGTTTTTGTTTCCTATGTATCCTTATCCTATCTTGAATGAGCCTGACGGGAACGATCCATGCCTATAATACCAACCACAGCCCGGCCATCCATGTGAGCAGGCACAACCCTGCACAAGCGCTAGTGACTCTCTTTTTAACTAAAGGAGTCATTGGTATCTGGTAAGCAGATATCTACTACTTCGAGGTGTTTTCCTTTTCTTTTGTTTCTTTGGTGATGGAAAACCTTTTGTTTACAGCAACAAGATTGGGATAATATTGAAAGATATCACTTCAACTACTTCAATCACTTTTTTATGTGGACAATCAATCACTATATATGTTTTCACTAATGTGGGCACTTCAATGTGTAATCTAACTAGGATTTGTCAATATTATGATTTTCATTTTTTTTGGTAACACAGGAGATATATTTATTTAGAGCACTTGATTAGTATGGTATCTAGCGCCCCCTAGCTTTCTTACATTTCCATTATTTTGGTAATGCAGGAGATATATATTTTTTGGAGCACTTGAATATTATGGTATCTAGCGCCCCCTATCTTTCTTACATTCCTTTTTTTGATTATCTATTTTTTTGATTATTCAAAAATTGGGGAGCAGCTTACACTGATTATTTATAGATTTCCACAATTTTTTTTATTGTTGGGAATGTTTTTTTACTAGATGTACCACCAGTATATGTAATTCATATATATTATCTGCTATCGACACCACTGGCGCGAAGGTTTCTATTATTTTCAACAATTTGGAGGATTTAATATATTTTTTCTCCTTGTGGTTCATTACTTTATTCAATTTATTAGAAGCATTACTGCACACATCAGATGAATTTCAGTAAAAGATAATATATATATGCACAACTTTTTTTCAGCTTTGCTGACAGTAATAGTCAATTCACAAAGAATATTGAACAGGTTTTTGTTCTCTAAAGCGGCACGGTCACCTGCCAATTCATGGAAGAATGACATTACCTCCATATAGCCACTGCACTGCTCACCTCTCCCTCAAGATATACTCACCCATCCATGTTCCCTCGCTGCCTTACTGCTGCAGGAGCCAACTGCAATGCCGGACATAGATGGATTTGAACAGTGTATGGGCAGGCTGAATGAACCAAGTTGATCGACTGATCAACTTTGATACAACCAGTCTGCCGGATTTTACTTGTGATTATCGCTAGCAGCTGGTATAGCCGCTAGCAATAATCACTGTCTCCCCCCACCCCTGGTAGAAGACAATGACTCCGCAGGAGGCATTCCTGCATCAACACGGTCTATGTGGATGGGTGAATTGAGTGAATGTCTTTCGCAAGGGAGAAATTTGCACCCTGTATGACCTGCTTAAGTAAGCTCCGCTATTAGACAGTGTCAGAGCTTACCTGTGTAAATGATCTCAAGGTTCTTCTCCACAGGACAGTGTGTGGGTCAAACGATTGGCTGCACTGTCACACTTAGTAGGGTCACCTGCTCCCCCAGCTCTTAGAACAACGGGGGGGGGGGCGCAAACAGAAGACAAAAGGCAGCAAGGAAGCATAGATGAGCAAGTTTAGTTTGCTGGGGGTAGGCTATTAGAAGACCATGAATGGGCAAAAAGCCCAAAGATTCAGGGAGCCAATAACAGTTTTGCAGTGGTGCCAATTGAGGAGAACAGGAAAAGCAGCCTTTTGATACGGTATAAAAATAACACATCACGATGCAAGGCTTTTGACAACTAAACATTCATGCAGAATTTTTTTTTAACACACCACTAATGTGAAAATGATAACATAAAATAATGAGAAAGCATAAGTTAAATATCTTCTGTTCTGTAGAGGTATGTTGCTGCAACACTGGGACGGATCTGGACTTGCATTGGATTCTGTCCTGCTTAGTTAACAGCTCTGTGCTGTATGCTTGAGCATTGACAATAAGAACATCTGCTGGAGAGTAAATAGACAAAAAAAAAAAAAGGAGAAAGGGGGGGGGGGGTGCAAAAAAACAAAAAAGGGTACTAGAGAGAAACAGCAATTGATTTACTAATAAATGAATAACAAACTGTAAAAGGCAATACAGTAAATCAATACCAATAGAAGTATGGATGTTACCTGTGGGCGGGAGGTTCCAGGCGACCCATGGTCCCACACTTTGATGATTCTATCTCCTGCTGTCAGCAGGTACTTATCATTCTCACTCAGTGCCAGTGTGGAGCAGTACTGCTTGTGCGCTTGTGAAACCTGAACAAAGTAAAATATATTCATTGTTATAAGACTGAAAAATTCTACAGCGCTTTTCCGGTTATACCAAATAAACTTTTAAAAAAAAGGGAGGACCTGTACTGTGGAAGCTATGCTTAAAAAAAAAACAAAAAAAAACAAAAACAAGCAGAGAATGGGCTATTTACCAGGATTGCCTGTAGTCATACTGCAGCCGAAACTTTCCCCATTTCTCACCAGCAATATTGGTAGAGTAGCAGGGCTTTGCTTCCTCATTTCAAGGTTCCCTTGATGACTGGTGATCTGATGACTAGTGGGAGATTAGAAGGAGGGTGGAGCAAGCACAGATCCAGTAAATAAATTAAGCAAAAGCAAGGAGGTCCTTGCACTGTGGGTACTCAGGTACAGCTTCCACACCAGAAAGGAGAACAGTGAGCAGCACAGTAGTGACATCACCAAATCTCACTCCAAATCTCCTGAGACTAGCAGTCAGAAGCAGCAGTGCCTTAGATCTCTCATGAGTGCCTAAGCAAAGTCACATGTCAGGAAGTGCCCTGTTATTTTTCAGAAGACAAGACAAAAAAAAAAAAAAAAAAAAAATGTAGATTTTTCAGGGTTCTGCCAGGGCAAAATTTACATTTCTAGAGGCTCCCTATGAGACAGCAGATCTTGATCGTTTAAGTTCAAATCCACTTTAAATCTAATCTCAAGGCAGATATAAAAATACACCAATGAGTTATATTTTAGAATTAATACATATGTATTTAAAATTCTCACTATCCAAATGCTCCTCACTGCCCTGCTTGCCTACCTGGAGTCTAATCCCTATGCAAGCTCTAACATGGACCATCTCACCTCGTCCACACGACGGGCCTGTTGATTGGCTACTAAAGGCACCAAGCACAGTTTCCTGAAAGAAAAGGAAAATCACATCCTCTCCCATACCCAAAGTATTGTGCATTTCCAAGAGCTCTGACAGGCAAACAGAACAGTGAGGAGCCCAGAGCAAAGGAGAGCATCAGTGGTAGGAAGAGCATATTTTTTTTTTTTTTTTTTTTTTTTTTTTTTTAGGAGAACCTAGGACATTCCTGAATGGGCAAGGTGGCAGGTTCCTTTTAATACATTTTTATATAGAATAGCAAAATAAGTACCTGTTACATTTGGACTGAACAGTTTTTGTTTCTGAATGACTGTCTAACATTCTCACCTCCTTGATGAAACGGCCAGTCTTGGAGTCCAGCCACAGAATCTTGTCCCCAGAGGTGGACACAAGCAAGTGATATGGACGTTGAGAGGTGAAGGCCAGGCTCATTGCACAATCAAGCTTTGTGCTGTCCAGATCCAGTATACTCACATCTACACGCAGGAGCTGTAAAGTACATGTTTGAGATTATAAGGGGAGAGGGAGAGAGAGAGGGACAACAATTTACGGTAAATGACGAAAAGATGATCCGCACTCCGGTGATTGCTCTTAAGAAGTATAATATTTATTGACAAGCCACAATGACCAAACGCAAATAAGAACAGTTGACGAGTTTCAGCCTATAAGGCCTACAATTTACGGTACCATCAACAATCACTTTAAAATGGCAATGTGTGTTCTATAATGGAATTCAATCTCATCATTTTTATTCTTCTTAAAAAGGAGAACTCTGGGCAATTGATTATATATATATATATATATATATATATATATTCCCATTACTGCTATTGGGAGCTTTCCAACAATAATACAGATAAATATTAGGGTTGCACCGATACCACTTTTTTTTTTTTTTTTTTAAACCAAGTACTCGCCAACACCGATACTTTTTAAATGTCATGTGACAGTGTAGTGTGTCAGTATTTTTTTCCTTCTTACAATGCTTTTTTTTGGGGCATAGGGAGTGGACAGCGTCAGTGTTTTTTTTTATTTATTTTTTTAAATATTTTTTACAGTTTTACCTTTTAAATATTTATTACAATTTTTTCATTTTTTTCAGCCCTGTTGGGGGGGTGGCTTTGGTGAGATATCAGGGGTCTAAACAGACCCCTGATATCTCCCCTTTTGGAGACAGGGAAATGGACTGAGGACACAGATACCCCAGTCCCTTTCTCTGTAGCCTTAGCTGCACTGAAGATGAATGGACAGAAAACAGAGGCTCCTCTTTATTCATAAACTAAGACATCGTAAACACAGTTTACGATGCTTAGTTATGAATGGACAGTCAGTGATCACTGTGCATTCAGAAATAAAGGGGCCAGTAAATGACATTTACTGGCTCCTTTCTCTGCTCTCCATCCTGACAGATCTGGGACAGAGGGGGACCAGAGGAGGACAGTCAGGGGTGATCAGTGCGGTGGGGGAGAGTTACAAGCACCGATCTCCCTGTATAGATTTCAATAAAGCAGCTGACAGCCACTTCTCCCCCCCCCCGCGGCTTTCAACTGCTATATTGAAATCTATACAGGGAGATCGGTGCTTGTAACTCCCCCCACCGCTCATCCCTGACTGCCCAGATATCGGGTCAAGCATCGGAGCATTTGTACAAGTACTCATGCAATTGCTCGGTATTGGCACAGCCCTAATAGATATAAAAATATTTATATTTTAGTAGAGTAGGGGAAGGCTAGAACCCTTGTCAGATTTTTATTTGTCAGTGTCCTTGTCACAGATTTGGTCTCGCTTCTGTTTGGTGAACCTTCTTGTCCTTCCCCAGCCAACCCAAAACTAGAAAAAAAATGTTTTTGTATTGACATACACTTTGTTTGTAATCTGAGCTTATTGAAGTATTTGTAAAATTATCGTTACAAAAAGTGGGAAACAAAACAGTTTATGGGGGCGACAGAGGCACTGCGTGATTTCCCTGCAGAATGAACAGTGTTGCCATCCTCTTACTGGAAGTGGGAAAATAGCAGATCCACAGGTAATAAAACAGTTACAAGGGGAGCTTAGAAAACCAAGCAAGGGTAACACTATTCTTTAGTGTACACTGCAAAAATAAGAAGAGATAGCCCAGCCACCGCACACATCACCCAGCCCCAGTGATTAGCAGGTAAAAGCAGCCTCAGCTCAATTCATTCAGACCACAACTCCAACATGTTTCGTGCCGCCCTCAGAGCTTAATCATGGAGAAGTGTACACTTACACGTTAGGATCTTAGTATTCAGTTTAAAGCCCGACATGATATGCACAGGGTGCGGAAAAAAGTGCAACCATTCTAATAGCCCTATATCCATTAACCACTAGCCGCCCGCCCACTGTCATATGACGGTGGGACGAGGCAGCTCTCGTTCTGGGCGGACGTCATATGACGCGATCGCCTTCCCGAGCCACTAGGGGGCACGCGCCCGTCGCGGTACTGGGGACCCAATGCGGGGGGGGCCGTGATGTCCACCGGGCACCCGCGATTGCCCAGTAACTGAGAAGGACCGTGGATCTGTGTATGTAAACACACAGATCCACGTCCTGTCAGAGGAGAGGAGACCGATGGTGTGTTCCTTGTACATAGGGACACCGATCGGTCACCTCCCCCAGTCAGTCCCCTCCCCCCACAGTTAGAATCACCTCCCTAGGACACACATTTAACTCTTGATCATCCCCTAGTGTTAACCCCTTCCCTGCCAGTCACATTTACACAGTAATCAATGCATTTTTATAGCACGGATCGCTGTATAAATGTGAATGGTCCCAAAAATGTGTCAAAAGTGTCCGATATGTCCGCCGCAATATCGCAGTCACAATAAAAATCGCAGATCGCCGCCATGACTAGTAAAAAAAAAAAAGTAATAAAAATGCTATAAATCTATCCCCTATTTTGTAGACGCTATAACTTTTGCGCCAACCAATCAATATACGCTTATTGCATTTTTTTTTTACCAAAAATATGTAGAAGAATACATATCGGCCTAAACGGAGGAAAAAATTTGTTTAAAAAAAAAAAAAAAAAAAAAATATAATTGGATATTTATTATAGCAAAAAGTAAAAAATATTGCGTTTTTTTTCAAACTTGTCCCTCTTCTTTTGTTTATAGCGCAATAAATTAAAACCGCAGAGGTGATCAAATACCACCAAAAAAAGCTCTATTTGTGGGGAAAAAAAATTATAAAAATTTCATTAGGGTGCAGTGTTGCATGACCGGGCAATTGTCATTCAAAGTGCGACAGCGCTGAAAGCTGAAAATGGCTTGGGCAGGAAGGGGGTGTAAGTGCCCTGTATTGAGGTGGTTAACAAGTTAACAAAGCTTTCACTTTTCCTTGTGCTAAAATAGACATGCATTTGAGAAGCAGCGTTCTTTGTGGTCATGAGGCCTGTAACAATTAATCACTGTAAGGCAGACCATACATTATGCAATTTTCTTTCCTTCGACCATGGGTTGAAGGAAAGAAGGTTGCTCAATTCCCCCATCAACACAGTTTGTGTTGATGGGGGAATTCCTCCCACTGCACTATAGTATTCTGACAGTAGGAGGTTTCCCCGCCATCTGAATACATTGATCACTGCTGTTGGCTACAGCCACCAGCAGTGATCAAATGAAAAAAAAAAAAAAAAAAAAAAAAAAAAAATCATGACAGGCTTGGTTGTACTGAAGTTAATCAAACAACTTCAGTACACCAAGCCCACCCATAGATATTGCTGCTGAACAAGCCAAATTTCAATCCATCTATGGCTGGCTTAGGACAGCCCGACAGAAGACTGCCCAATCATCTCCCTCCTGCACCACACCACTGCCTGTATACAGACAGTTGACAAAACAGTCACGCATGAGTTGGGAATGGCTTACCAAGAGTGTGGCAGCTTGGAGGAAAGCATTGATACTTTTTTTAATACCTGCCCTCTGCATGCTGCAAAGGCCAAGGAGAGAAACGTTTGCCTTCTGCCCAAGATGGCTTAATTACCTCGTCTAGTGACCTGGCATCCATAATTGTGACAGTGTACTCTGTAGGTCCAACAAAGGCCAAAAGACGTCCATCCTTGCTCAGACACAATGCCTGCGGGCCTCGCTCAGAGTTCTTGCACACCACATTACCTAAATAGAAGATTATATAGTAGCGCAAATTTACACATGAGAAGACATAGAAGCATAAAAGCAGACATGGGGAATAGTGAAGTAATAGGCAGAACTGATCCATGGTTTGTGGAGGAGCTACAGCCAAAGTTATAGCAGACACTGCGGAGTTGACTTACTAAAAATGGAGAGTGCAAAATCTGGTGCAGCTCTGCACAGAAACCAATCAGCTTCCAATTATTTATTTTTTATGTCAAAGCTTAATTGAAAAAGCTGAAGTTAGAAGCTGATTGGTTACTATGTACAGTTGCACCAGATTTTGCACTCTCCAGTTTTAGTAAATTAACCTCCGATTGTGCACAGGTGCGCATTTCTAGTTCTCAGTTGCAGCATTTTACTCAGCATATAGTCTCATGCCTGAGAATGTTGAAAGCCAGACCGCAGACTCCTGGGGGCTAAATAAGGGGGTCAAGAGCCAGGAGCACCTATAATATGACATGACCAAGGGATCTGTCCACTAAAGCTATGCCTCTAGGTAAAAGGAACAAAAAAAAAAAAAAAACACAACACTAAACAAGGAGGAACAATGGGAAGTCTAATTCCAAAGTGTCTGCACCCTGTGTGGTTTACAGGGGATTTTCCCTCACTTACCGAGCACACGCAGGACATGCTGCTCCTTGTGTCCGATGCTGTAATAGGCCAAGGATCCCAGAGAGCAGGCACTGTACATAAGGCCCCCATCTGGGGAGAAGAGGAGACCTGTGATAGGACTGCGGTGCTGCCTGTTAGTAGGAGAGAAAATAATCACTCAGACTCACACAATCCGCCTGATAAAGAAAACTGAATATAAATCAAAGACAAGCTTACTTGTGTTCTGCCTGCAGACTTGTTGTTGTGACATCGAAATATCTCACAACTCCGGTGCTGAAGCCACAGGCCAGGGCCTGCTGGATGGGGTGAAATGTTACAGTGCATGGAGTCTCCTCACTGGCTGTGAAGTCATACAGCTGAAAAAAATAAGTGTAAACTTGGTAATGCATACACAATAGCAGCGAAAAATTTTCTTCCATGCAATCTATTAATTACCAGATAAGACAGAGAGACATTGGATAGATATTTATGCTTCTAAAAGCTAACAGCTAAGCTTTATGGGGATGGTAGTGGGGTGAAACATTAGCTTCTTCTATCACTTTGATCACTGGGGAATACAGGCGGATTTACCCGGCCCGCAGACTGCCCCGTCCATGAAATCGCAGCACTCCCCCCTCCCCTCTGCTACCCTAATCACACAAGACAAGATCTCTTTACCCAAGTTCCCAACTCCGCCCTCCATTTTACATTATGGAGAAAAAATTAAATTACTTGGCTGCAGCAAGACAGACCTTGAAGATCCAGGTGGATATTCCAGTGCTGGAATCTACAAGTCATACAGAGATGATGCTGCCCAGCAGAATCCACCAAGAACTAAAAAATCCATTTGGAGCTGATTGACCCTTTAAGTCTCAAAATAGCTTACTGCACTGTCACACAAAATATGTATATATGTGTATGAGAGAACTTGTCAGGATGCCATCATCTCACCTGTTGCAGAGAAGACATGTCCCAGATTCGTATTGTATTGTCAGTGGACACGGTGGCAACCTGGCCGTTAGTTGGGTGGGTAGAGAAGGCCAAAAGGGAGTCTGTGTGAGATCTCATTAAAGTTTGGTATCCACGGGTGGGAACATCCAGGACCCCAAGCTCACCGCTTCTAGTGCAGGACAATACACGGAGACCCTCTGGACTGATAGTTACACAGCTTACAGGACCCTCATGTTCTAAAAGAAGAAGAACCAACACAGATAAGCATTCAGAAACCAGGCAGGCTCAGACTAGTTTAGTATAGAGATGATCACAGAGAGCAGGTAGGCTCAGAACAGTCAAGTACGCAGAGACCAGAGAAACTCAAAACCAGATCAGCACGCAGAGACCAGGTGGGCTCAGACTAGCTCGGCATGCAGAGAACAGGTGGGAAACACACCAGATCAGCACACAGATTACTAGATTTTGATAACAAGCACTTCCGATGGTCAAAAATGCATACCATGATATCACACTTTTCCCTTTCTCAGAAAAATGTGAGGGAAGCAGTTAGTGTGTGTTCACAATATGGCTAAATCATGGCAGGCTCAGAGACAGGCAGATTTCCCACTACCATCATTTTTTTGCGGAGTCATATGCATATATTTATTCATGGACATCCATAGGGGCCCTTTAATCCAGACATCTGCTAAAACAACTCACCCGCCTCTAGGAAAACCCCTGAAAAGTCTAAGGGCCATAGACGCAAGTATCCATCTTCAGATCCAGTTGCACAATAGGTGGAAGAAATCGAGAGGCTGTTTATGGCAATGCCGGGACCTTCAAGAACATAAATGAAGTATTACAGACAGACATAAAATATGAATGACATTATCACTGCATTTAAGGAAATTAGATAATATGATCCAAGAATCTCAGGACCTGCTTCCAGTATGCCACGGTACAACAACCTTATGCAGACTTATGCCCCGTACACACGGTCGGACATTGATCGGACATTCAAACAACAAAATCCTAGGATGTTGGCTCAAACTTGTCTTGCATACACACGGTCACACAAAGTTGTCGGAAAATCCGATCATTCTGAACGCGGTGACGTAAAACACGTACGTCGGGACTATAAACGGGGCAGTAGCCAATAGCTTTCATCTCTTTATTTATTCTGAGCATGCGTGACACTTTGTGCGTCGGATTTGCGTACACACGATCGGAAATTCCGACAACGGATTTTGTTGTCGGAAAATTTTATAGCCTGCTCTCAAACTTTGTGTGTCGGAAAATCCGATGGGAAATGTGTGATGGAGCCCACACACGGTCGGATTTCCGACAACAAGGTCCTATCACACATTTTCCGTCGGAAAATCCGACCGTGTGTACGGGGCATTAGACTTTGTCATAGTATGCAAAGTCATATCAATCCCAGACAGGGCAAAAGGGCTAGTAATAAAGTATTGCCTGTGGTCTCTATAATGCTCATCTTTCCCTATTCTTTACCAACTATGCCTTGTTCTCCATGGTGTCTCTGGGTTGGAGGCAGCAATCTTATTAGAGGCAGGGCTTTGGCTTCCTCACGTTAGAGCAGGAGTGCTCAACCTGTGGCCCTCCAGCTGTTGCAGAACTACAAGTCCCATTATGTCTGTCTGCCTTTGGGACTTGTAGTTCTGCAACAGCTGGAGGGCCACAGGGTGAGCACCCATGTGTTAGAGCCTCCAGCAAGAACAGTAAGCAACACTGTGTTGATATTACCAAATCTCATTTAAACCTCCTGAGACTAGCAGTCAGAAGTGGCTGTGTCTTAGATCTCACACTGCAGATATACAGCTATGAGGCTACAGAGCAGGAGTGCCCAGGCACACTGACATACCAGGAAGTGCACTGCATCCCCCCCCCCACCACCCAAGAGGGGGAAAAAAAAAAAAAAAAAAAAAAAAAAAGTACATTTTTACTGCTTAGGAACAAACAACACCTCTAAATTTTCCTTATACCATACAAAACCTTCAGTTCGAGATCAGCTCCACCTCCGGGAATATGTTCCACCCGTTTCAAGGATGGAACATCCAACATGTTCCCAATGCTACAGCTGCTGACAGCAGCAGGGGCCTATGGCTTTGCTGCCATAAGCTTCCACTGCGAGGGGAGTGGTGCTGGCCCTGGAGACAGTATTGGAGCAGAATGCATTAAGGTAAAAAAAATGTTTAGACTTTTAAAACCAAGTTAACGATGGCGGAAGTAGATAGAGAAACCAGTGGCGGGGAAATGCTGGAGAGGCTCATTACAAAAATGACAGCAGTATGTAGGAGTCTAAACCTGGACAAAATATCTTTCCACCCTACACTATGCTGCCTTGTTAAAACATCATGGTGAACTAACCAGTGTTGAAGGTCTGCTTCTCCCGCCTCTCGCCGTGTTTGACTTGAGTTGGCTGTAGACGTCGCACATTACACAAAACCATGTTCTTGTAGTCTATTTCCATGATATGGCCACTGCGGCTGCACACATAGCTGAGAAGACACAGGAGAAGAATTTGGAGCGATAAGAGCTTACATATACGTTTAGCAATTGCATTTCTTGTAGTCAGCATTACTTACAGTGTCCGGTCCTCCGGCTCTCTATCAGGACTGTGGACGGCCTCAAATGCCAGGTCCGTAAACTCTAGGGTGTAATACTCGCCCAAATTAACTGGGCATGACCGCAGCGAACCATTGCGCACCCTCCATAAACGAACATTGTCCTTACCGCATGATACCATCCTGCAGAGAGCAATTTGGTTTACAATACAAAACGTCAGTACAGTTCACTCATTAATGCCAAAGTAAAGTCTTGCACCTTTACCTTTTCTAGTGCCGTGTCACCAAATATTATATTTTATGGACTTTTGCTTGGAAATGCCTTAAAAAAAGGATAAGTTCACCTTTCGAAAAATAAAAAACGTCAACCACAACGGTTGATCATATTTGTATTCTATTCATTCACAGGAAACTGAATAAATAATGCATGCATGTAGTGGAGCCCTGCACGGCCGCACGGTTTTCAAATTGTGACAGCGGCTGCATGGAGAAGGCACCATAAAACCATGGCTGCGACATGTACCAAAAGTGAACTTATTTTTTAAAAAGTCTTTTCCACTTAATGGAAATACTTATCTGTGCCAGAATAGCACACTGGAGTGAGAGGACAGAAAGAAAAGTAACGGCTAAGTGTCCTCATGCAGCCCTTTAGGGCAGAGAGAAGGGGGGGGGGGGGGGGGCGTCCGACCAGGGTGGTATATATTTAAGTACACTGAGCAGTGTGGTCATTCTCTGGATGCCTATGGGACTGCAAAGACATATAGCAGATACACTGGGGTTGATTTACTAAAACTAGAAAGTGCAAAATCTGGTACAGCTCTACATGGTAGCCAGCTTCTAACTTCAGCTTGTTCCATAAAGCTTTGACACCCACCAGGAAAAAAAAAAAAAAAGGGGAAGAGAAAAATCCTGGAAGCGGATTGGTTTCTATGCAGAGCTGTACCAGATTTTGCATTTTCTAGTTTTAGTAAATCAACCTCACTGCTCTACTGCTATGCCAGAAAGTGAAAGGCTAAGAAAATGCAGGTTATTAGTATAATCTAACTGAATAATTCTGTGATTTCAACGGCCTTTGAATTGCTTACCGTTCCTTACTGTACATTGTATTACACTTACCTGGTGTCATCGAAGAAGGCGATCTTCATAGTCTGGATGTCCACATCTGTATGGGCCTTTGCCATGACCACGACTTCCCCTCCCCGACTGGCCTGTGAAGTGTTCCAAACCACCACCATCTGTGCAGAGAAGAAAGACATTGTAGATATAATGTAGAATAATCATCATCCTTTATTTGGACTGACGCACACATCTACCCATGCTCCATTCACAAATGACAGCTGCAAAAATAGCCACACCTCCCATTCAACTAACCACCATCCATAAAAATTTCCATCATTGCCCAGAACATATTTAAAAACAGGTCAATCAACCTTTCCAGTGAAAGACATAAAAGTGCCAATTTATGAACAGATTATTAAAGCTTCATTTTTTTTTTTTTTTTTATAAATAAACAAATCATACTTACCTGCTCTGTAATGGTTTTGCACAGATCAGCCCCAATCCTCTTCTGGGGTCCCCTGCTGGCGCTCCTCCTCTTCGTCGAGTGCCCCTATAGAAAGCCACTTTCCCTGGGGGGGGGGGGGGCTGGAACGACTCCTGTGGGCTCGCCTCCGAGGCGCCCTGTCTGCGTCTGTTGACACAGACAGCATGGCTTAGCCCCGCCCCCTGCTTTCCCATCACAGAATTTAAAATTAATAGCAGCAGGAGCAAATGGCTCCCAATGCTAATAATCTGGCCAGTGAGGAGAGAGAGTGTGAGAGATCGCCGTTGCTCTCATGCACAGTTCTGGATCAAGAATGGGCTCAGGTAAGTATGAATGGGGTGGGGAAAGGAGGGGGAGGTGGAATTATGGGGTGTCAATGAAGGTTTTTTACCTTAATGCAGTGGTCTCCAAACTGCGGTCTAGGGGACAGATGCAGCCCTTTGGTTTGCCATTATCTAGCCCTTGAGGCACACTATTCTCCCATCGATATGAGACACTATTCTCCCATTGATATGAGACACTATTCTGCCAACTCACATCAACAACATTTCTCAGACACCAACAAAGGGCCTCCCGATTATTCCAATGATGAGGCACTATTACGCCACCTTATACCAAATATGGCGAGGTTTACTCCCACTGATACCAGGAAAATTTCTACTCCTGCTGGCCACTGTCCGCCAACCTGAAGTCAGAAGGACAATAAACTGGCCCTTTGTTTAGAAAGTTTGGAGACCCTTGCCTTAATGTATAGAATGTATTAAAAAGGTGGAAAATAAAAACCTTAAAAAAAAAAATAAAAAAAATAAAAAAAGTATTAGAACCACTTTAAGAGTGAAAAAAAGGGCATTAGTAGGTCATTAGAGAAGCATATAGAAAAAGAAGGATTTGTGAATGCAGCATTTTTTGGAATTATAAACCACTTTCAACCAGTTTTTCACCACAAAAATGATAGGATGGATCAAGGAAACTTAAAAATTCAACAAATCTGAAAATGTCCCGGACTCTAAAAATGAAAGATCTACCAGACCAGACCAGAGATCTCAGAGAGGCACCTATGACCACTATTAGAGGGGTGAAAGACTTACACCAAGCCAGTGATCTGGTGATATAAGCAAAATGACAATTTGAATTTTTATGTTACATTGACAAGAAGCCAATGCAAAGACTGACAGAGGGAAGCAGCAGCCTAGGAGTGCTGGAAAGATACGGAAGTCAGCGTTCATAATAGATTTTATAGAGATAAAAGCCCTGTGAATGGAAGTCTTGACAAGAGGTTGCAGAAGTCAAGGCGAGAAATGACAGCATCTTTCTGAGAAGCTATGTAAATGTAATTAAAACGGACGCATTTAAAAATAAGCCAACATTGATCAGCTCCCCGCTTACTAGACCTTCTGTTTAGGCCCTAGCGGTGTAGTAAAAGTCTTCCCACAGTGTTCTGCAAAGCATAAATTTTATTTAGAGGCTGCAGGAGATTTCATAGGATTTCAAGTGTACATGCATAAACTTTTTTTTTTTTTGTTTGTGTTATATTATCAAAATCTCCTGAGATCTTGCTAATCAATTTCCAAGAACTGCCTGCAGCCTCTTGCCAGAAGGCTGTGGGTCCTTCCAGCTTCAACCCATATGTTTTGTCAGATACAACACTATCAGAGGCACACTGACATCATAATCATATCAAATGCGTGGGGAATAGCCGGAAGTCGTGCCGACACTGCACATGCCCAGCCGCTATTGGAATGATCTTGGCAATTGTAGTTTGTTGAATGCTGATTGTTTTCCAGTATACTTGTAAATGTCAACCGATACAAAAAAAAACCAAAAAAAAAAAACCACACTTTCTATCAAGGATTTTACAGTATGCAAGCCTGGAGCTCTTTTTTCCCCCCCCCCCTCTTTCTGAGCATTGGTCCAGGGAAACATCTCTAGGCTGGAGGAGTGCTGGATGTTTATACGTGTGTGTCTGTGTGTGTCTGTGTGCTTGTTTTTCTCACATTTTTATAAATATTTTATTATATCTTTTCATGTGACAACACTGAAGAAATGACACTTTGCTACAATGTAAAGTAGTGAGTGTACAGCTTGTATAACAGTGTAAATTTGCTGTCCCCTCAAAATAACTCAACACACAGCCATTAATGTCTAAACCGCTGGCAACAAAAGTGAGTACACCTCTAAGTGAAAATGTCCGAATTGGGCCCAGTGTCAATATTTTGTGTGGCCACCATTATTTTCCAGCACTGCCTTAACCCTCTTGGGCATGGAGTTCACCAGAGCTTCACAGGTTGCCACTGGAGTTCTCTTCCACTCCTCCATGATGACATCACAGAGCTGGTGGATATTAGAGACCTTGCGCTCCTCCACCTTCTGTTTGAGGATGCCCCACAGATGCTCAATAGGGTTTAGGTCTGGAGACACGCTTGGCCAGTCCATCACCTTTACCCTCAAGGGAATACTGCCCTGCAGCCCAGTCTCTGGAGGGAGGAGATCATGCTCTGCTTCTGTATGTCACAGTACATGTTGGCATTCATGGATCCCTCAATGAACTTGTAGCTCCCCAGTGCTGGCAGCACTCATGCAGCCCCAGACAATGACATTCCCACCACCATGCTTGTCTGTAGGCATACACACTTGTCTTTGTACTTCTCACCTGGTTGCCGCCACACACGCTTGACACCATCTGAACCAAATACTTTTATCTTGGTCTCATCAGACCACAGGACATGGTTCCAGTAATCCATGTCCTTAGTCTGATTGTCTTCAGCAAACTGTTTGTGGGCTTTCCTGTGCATCATCTTTAGAGGAAGCTTCCTTCTGGGACGACAGCAATGCAGACCAATTTGATGCAGTGTGTGATGTATGGTCTGAGCACTGACAGGCTGACCCCCCACCCCTTCAACCTCTGCAGCAATGCTGGCAGCACTCATACATCTATTTCCCAAAGACAACCTCTGGATAAGACGCTGAGCACTCAACTTCTTTGGTCAACCATGTCGAGGCTTGTTCTGAGTGGAACCTGTCCTGTTAAACCGCTGTATGGTCTTGGCCACCGGGGCTGCAAATCAGTTTCTGGTCTTGGCAATCTTCTTATAACCTAGGCCATCTTTATGTAGAGCAACAATTCTTTTTTTCAGATCCTCAGAGAGTTCTTTACCATGAGGTGTCATGTTGAACTTCCAGTGACCAGTATGAGAGAGTGAAAGCGATAACACCAAATTTAACACACCTGCTCCCCATTCACACCTGAGACCTTGTAATACTAATGCCTCGTACACATGATCAGATTGTTGGCCAACAAAACCGTGGAATTTTGTTCGAAGGGCGTTGGCTCAAACTCGTCTTGCATACACACGGTCACACAAATGTTGGCCAACAATTACGAACGTAGTGACGTACTAGACGCACTACGTGGTTTTTCAGCTCTTTAGCTCCACCCTTTGGGCTCCTTCTGCTAATTTAGTGTTAGTAGAAGAAGTTTGCTGAGTGTTGATTCGTGCTTTTCTTTTTGCGTTTTTCATTTAGCGCTTTTCAGTTAGTATCTGAACGGCCGTTCGTCAACCAGACATGTTGCGGAATCGGAGGAGATAACGTGTTATTTATTATTGGCCTTGGAGTTATTGCTTTGACATTATTTTTTTGGTTGAATAATAATTTGATTTGGTAAATTTTATATATTTTTGGATGCATAGAATGCACTTTTTGGTTAAGTTCTATTGGCAGATAGCATGTCTAATTTTATTTGTTTTGTTTTTTTAATGCACAATTAAAAAAAATTGTGTAGAATAATACTTGGCTATGTGTTTTACTTCAAATGACAGTTTGGGAGTAGGCAGTTACATTTAAAAAAAAAAATACAATGTAAAATTGACAAGGGACACCAACGTAGTTGTATCTATGGGATAATGGTGTTGTGGTAACTTGACCAAATTTAAAAAAAAAAAAAAAAGAAAAAAAAAAAAAAAAAGCCTTTGAAAATTTGTTTGCAATACCTCTATCAGTATCACCAGCAAAGCAGCTTCATTATTATCCCATTAAAGAAGAAGAGAATTGTGCGCTGCATTTGGAGATTTCATAATTTGCCACGTCACGAATGTTAATTCTCCATTACGAACGCCAGTTTACAAGACCGACCGCTTCTGGCTCGTCCTTGCTTCCGAGCATGCGTGTTTGTACTTTGGACTTTTGTCTACGGACTTGTGTACACACGCTCAGAAAATCCGACAACAGTCATTTGTCCGCGGAAAATTTGAAAATCTGCTAGCCAACATTTGTTGGCGGAAAGTCCGCCAACAAATGTGCGACGGAGCATACACAGCCCCTCATCGAACATTTCCCGTCGGAAAGTCCGATCGTGTGTACGGGGCTTAACGAGTCTCATGACTCCGGGGAGGGAAAATGGCTAATTGGGCCCAATTTGGACATTTTTATTTAGGGGTGTGTTGAGTTATTTTGAGGGGACAGCAAATTTACACTGTTATACAAGTTGTACACTCACTACTTTACATTGTAGCAAAGCGTCATTTCTTCAGTGTTGTCACATGAAAAGATAGAATAAAATATTTACAAAAATGTGAGGGGTGTACTCACTTTTTATGAGATACTGTATAATTTATACACTTCTGCTTGCTTAAATTGTGGCCTGACCATAAGTGCAGTTTCAACTTTATTTCAAAATCGATGTGGGAAGGCACGGATTACATCACCAATGCGTTAACTGGAAGCCTAATGAGAGGGGAGCCAATCAAAGTTGGTGCTTTAACATTGTTTTCCTAATCCCCTTTCTGAAAAGCTTTGTCCAATTTGGGGGTTAAAGGTTCACTTTAAGATGTTTCACAACTGGGTAAAGCAGACCTAGGCTTGGCTAGACTAGATTTGCTAACAAGATAAAACAGGCGATTACACCACTCACCGTTTTGCCATGTCCGTCCTTCCCAACTCCACACAGGACAGAACCACTGTGTGAGAAACTGCAAAATATATTGTAGATCAATTAAGGTTTGAAGTTTGCATAAAATATAACAAGGCATACGGTCTGTAGTTGAGCTATTACAATCTCACACTCCCACTTCTCCTTTCATCCTAGTTCTTAATATATAAAAAAAAAAAAATTATTATAATATATATATATATATATATATAATATAAAAAACACCTAGGGAATGAAAGTTCTAAGCAGGAGCACACGCTCTGTTGAGCAGGCTGACAATTCTCACCTGAGGTACGACATCGAATGAGCGTGCGTTTTGAACATAGCGAGACAACTTCCTCTCTGAAAGTGCCACAGGCGCACCATACTGAGGGTTCCAGTCTGGGCAGAGGCCAAGAGGGCACAGTTTCCACTAAATGCCAGTGCTGACACCTGCATGGAGAAGATAGATACACACCATTTGCACCTATACAGCCAATTTACCAATCTCAATTGAAATTACAAAAATAAAATTCCTTCAGTTCTAAGCTCCGAGTGCTGAACTCAGATCTTAAAAGGCAGTTCTGGCCGTAGCTTTCAACAAGCTTGTGCCAGGCTTTGTCTTAAAACATTAGTAGAAATCAGGAAAGGTGATATAGGAGTAACAAACCTTGTCAGTGTGTCCCAAGAAAAAACGTTGCTCTCCACTTTCCACGTTGAAAACTACAATAACGGCATGGCAAGGATAGACCACAGAACAGCCAGTGTGAGTCCAGAGAGCCTGAAAGACACAGAGGATTCTGGGATTAGATAGGAGCACAACAAATGCTGGGCAAGATGTGATAAAAGGAAATATATGAAAACAAAGTACATTAAGACAGAGGAGCAAAATATGAGGGACACAGCAGAGAAATGGGTCACCGTATAAAATCACAAGGTACACAAAAATTAATCTCAGAACAACAAAAGCATGAACGATACTACAAATTCAGGGATATATAAGGGGAGTAAAGGTGATCCAAATAAGGCCACTATCACACTGAGGTGGTTTACAGGCGTTTTGCACTAAAAATAGCGCATGAAAAGCGCCTGTAAACTGCAGCCCCAGTGTGAAAGCCCGAGTGCGCTTGCAGGACAGGAAAGTCCTGCAAGCAGCATCTTTGGGGCGGTGCGGAAGCGGTGTATACACCGCTCCTAAACTGCCCCTGCCATCAAAATCAATGGTCAGTGCTTCGCAGTGGCACTTTTAACCCTTTTTTTGGCCGCTAGCGGGGATTAAAAGCCATAAGCAAATGTTTGAAGCAAGAACAACAACAACAACAACAACAACAACAAAGGTTTATAGGACATGGGAGATGTATTAGAAGAACAGAAGGAGGGAAACTTTGATAGAAGCATTAGCAAGGTTGGACAGACAGGATACAGCAGGGGATTCTGGGGCAATAGAGATTTATATGAAGAATAGCAGAGAAGACCTTATTGATAGAAGGATGAGCAAGGTTGAAAGAACAGCCAATGATTTTGGGATACAGGAGATGTATAATGCATAGCATAAAGACATGGGAAAGGTAGGAAAATCAGGATAAAGCAAAGGATTTTTGGATACACTAGCTGCATGAGTAAGAGGTGATGATGCATGAGCAAAGTGTGAAGGACAGGATACAGCAAAGAATTCTGATATTAGAAACAATATAATGTTAAAAGAGGTGCTCCAGTCTCCGGTGTGACTTTTAATAAACAACACACTCACCTGTCCGACGATCCAGCACTGTGCTCACCCCAGCCGGTTTCACCTCCTGTCCTCAGCACTTTAACTGAGGGCACCCGGCTGTGGGGGGGGGGGGGGGGGGGCGTGGGCCCTAGGCGGTCAGAGAAGAAGTGGGAGCAGGTGCCTGTCAAAATCAGGTACCCGCTCCCCCCTCCTCCCCAAAAGTGCCATTTCATTTAGGAGGAGCGGGGGAGAAGGCCTTAAAAGTGAAAAATCCCAATTTGGGTGAAGCTCCACTTTAAGGCTTAAAGTGTCTCAGACATTCAATTTGAACAAACATATCTCTCTATAGTGTGTACTTGTCTCAATCAAGAGCACTAAGACCAAGAGAATAGCGTGGGACCCAATTCTGTGCAATTAGACAGTTCTAAATTGGTGCAACTCAAGTCGCTCCAACTTAAAAAAAAAAAAAAAAAAAAAAGGTTCCTGCACTACTTTTGGTGAGACTTGCATTGACTTCTGTTAAAGAAGTCACACGCAAGTCGTGCTGAAGTCGCGGGCAATGTGAACCCGGGCTAAAGGGTTGATTTACTAAAAGATGGAAAATGCAAAATCTGGTTCAGCTGTGCATGGTAGCCAATCAGTTTCTAACTTCAGCTTGTTCAATTAAGCTTTGACAAAATAAAAAAAAAAATAAAAATAAAAAACACCTGGAAGCCGATCGGTTTCTATGCAGAGCTTCACAAGATTTTGCACTGTCCAGTTTTAATAAATCAACCCCAGTGTGTCATTCATGTCTGCTGCCTTGTTCCTCTGCTATCAGCATAAGAGAAAAAAGGTGCCTGGGGAGGGGCCCTCCAGCTGATTGACAGCCTCAGCTCTGTTCCTGTGAGCTGTGTGGAGAGGGGCGTGTCCCTTCCTTCCAATCAGCTCTCAGAACTCTCCTCACCGAGTTCTGCAGAGCGTGACTTCAGCTCTCTGACATCTTTTTTCTGAACGCTCAGACAAGCTTTAAAATTCAGCAGTTAGAATGAATGTAGAGAAAAGTGGGCTGAAGATAGACAGACACAACTTACGTAGGAGGATTTGTTTAATCTCTGAATCACCTGCGGCCATTCATTTCACTGGGTATATGTAAGGGTTTACAATCACTTTAAGGCTTAAACCTCAGACATGAAATGTGAACAAAGCATATCCCTCTATAGTGTGTACTTGTCTCAATCCAGAGCACCAAGTGTCATTTCTGTCTCCTGCTTCATTCCTTTGCTATCACCAGGAGTCACTTCTGACAAGTTTTCCCGAGACACAAAATAAATAATAAATAATTAAAAAATTATATACGTGACAGGGGAGGGAGCTTCAGCTGATTGACAGCCTCAGCTCTGTTCCTGTCTGCTTCCTTCTAATCAGCTCTCAGGAGCTCTCCTCGCTGAGCTCTGCAGAGTGTAATATCAGCTCTCCGCCCACTTATTTTTGAATACTCAGACAAGCTTTATAAATTCTGGACTTGAATGGATGTAGACAAGAGATGACTGCAGATAAACAGGTACAAATTATCTAGGAGCAGTTTTTAAATCTGTGTGCGCATCACCTAAGGTCAGGTCAGTAACATCACTGGGTATATGGAAGCGTTTACAACCACAGTGCCCACAATAATGCAAACATACCAAAAAGCTGACATAAAAAAAAAAAAAAAAACACTTACAAGGCGTTCTGTGCAGCCTCCAAAACCAATGATTTTTCTCAGTTTCAGGATAGGATCTGGAAGGAGTTTCTAGGAAAAGAAGTGAATGTTACAATTTAAAAAAGCTTTGTGTGCCAAAATAGCAAGCCACCTTCTAATGTTATAGTCACAACGGCTATAAAGTGGTGGACTTCCAATACACCAAGCTCCTGAATGAAGAGCTGTAAATGGCGACATGCAACCCCACCACTTCCTACCAAAGTCTACCACCTTAGTGCTTCTCAATACAGAAGGAAACGCGAGCTGAGCTTACGGTTAGAAAAACAGCTCGTGTATGCTCTGGTACAGAACTATTTTACAACATATGTAGTCATCTTTGTATATTTTGCAGCAGAACACACCTTTCCCTCTGTTCCTGAAGATAAGGGTACAGGTCTGTGAGATGAGGTGCAGATAACCTGAGAGGTAGAAAAGAAGAAGCTGTTATATTACAATGTATCTGGAGTTTTAAAAGCTTACGGTGGAACTAAACCCTCCCAACTTTTTCAGCCAAGGAAGCTGCCATCTTAAGCAGGCCATACACTGTCGAATTTCGAACGAATTTTCTTTTCAAAATCAGAATGTTCGTTTTTTTTTGTGATCCGATGATGCCACCATTGATTTTCGAAATTCGGCCAACCAAGCCTTCAATTTCACCGCATGTTGCTACAGAAAAGAATTTTCGTGGTCGGGAATCTTTTCTCTCTGTAAATTTTCTTTTCTTATTACATTTCTCGCATGATTCTCCCATCATTGATTAGAAAATCATTTGTTTTTCTAAAAATTTCCAACACGTCCGATTCCTCAAATTTGATTGCCGCACGAAAATCAGCTGTTGTTGCAGCCCACTAATGGTGCGAAATTCATACCAAAATTCTTTCATACGATTTTCGAAAGAAAATTCTTACGAAATTCGAACCGTGTATGGCCGGCATTAGCTTCTGTTTGATCTGCAACTGCCATAGTGCTGCATGTGTGATCAGTTATGACACTAGACGACATTTAAAGGTTTGACAGTTTGGTTAAGAGCACAACCAATGTGACAGTTACATTTCCGGCATGCCAGAACTTTTTTTTTTTAAACCGTTAAATTGATGGGTTTAGTTCCACTTTAAGATATATGCTAACCTCACAACCTTTTATAGGCAAAAAAAGAAAAAAAAAAAAAAAAAAAAAGGGAGGAGATATAGACAAACCAGTACTTTCATTTCAAAACCTGAAAGGGTAAAGCTGAAGTTTTTGAATGCTTATATTTTGCCTTCCATTAAATCGGACAGATAGGGGGGGGGCGGCACAAATTTCCAGCCCCTCCTTACCTGTAGGATTAAGCCAAGTGTTGGGTGCAATGCATCAGTAAATTGTCCCAGACAGAGCCCCTTGAAGATTGTCGTGGGGAAAAAAAAAAAAAAAAAGTTTACAAAAAAGTCAGATGTTTCAGTGTTATGAACGCTGGTTTTCTCTCTTTATTAAAAAAAAAAAAAAAAAAAAAAAAAAGTATGGCCAAAGCTTTTTTTAGCTGTACTTTTCCTATGGCTCACAGGAGTACAGTTCGTTCTGCACTCCCGTGACAGCGGGCAAAAGTCCATGGTCGGCTGACATCACTCAGCCCAGACGATGGATCGATCATGATTTTACAGTTGGGACCCACCCCCAAGCCTGGACCGACCACTTGCTTAGCCTCTCAGCGAACCTTTGGGAGACTGAGCAAACTGTTGTCGCCCCCTGCACAGCCAGTTGCTCCAGTGAGCACTGGAGGGGCAGAGCAGAGAGCCAGTGACTGACAGTCACTGCTCTCTGAGCAGAGGGAAGAACTGAGTGATCAGCAGTGTTTGATCACTCAGTTCTCAGGGTAGAGGCGGTGGGGGAAAAGATGCAGCACCCAGGTGAATATCATTTTTTTTTTTTTTTTTTTTTTTAAACCTGAACGTCTCTTTTTAGGTTTAAAACTAAATATAGAAGCTCTTTAGGTGCATATAATAAAGAATGAACACTTGCATGCTTACCATGCTGGGAAATAAAAAAAAACAAAACAAAAATTGAGTCTCTTTAGTAAAATGCAGAAACAGAAAATTCTTGCAGAATCTTTATTAATGTCCCCAACCGCTATTATTTGTTAGGCAAGGAGTATTGAATCAGTCAAGGAGGATCTCTCAGACACTCCACCATATCACAGGAGCTTAGAATATAGAGTGCAACTCACTTGCTCGGAGTCATTGTTGTGCCTGAGGATAGAGAGGTTGGTGCCATTGTGTGCGTACACATGGATTCCTCCATCATCCTCCTCAGCAGCTGTGCTTTCCGAATCCTGGTCCTTGGCATTCCTTCCTCGCACAGATAAGTACCGCTCAGGGATGGAGTCTACACAAAGAGGATTAGCCCGTGGAAGCTGAGGAAAGGATAATGAGGTAAGTAGAAACAGGGAATATAATGAGACAAGATGGAAGCAGAGGTTCTGCTCACCGGTCTGGGGGTGGTGATCTGCTGGATGAGGGACACCCTGTCCTGCACTGGTTTACTGACAGTGACGGTGCGTGGGTATTCGCGGATAGGACTGCGAGGTAGGGGGGCACCTGCGGTTACAGAAAACAAAAAAGGTCAGCGTGAGTCTCAGCAAAGAGATTTTGGAGACAGTATTGGGATTTTTGGTTATAATATGGCAGATATAAAAGCTGCACATCTCACCAGGGGCTGCAGAAACAGTCTGTCCTTTCTGAATGGAGTCATATGGCAGCTTAGAGCCATCTGAAGGAAATCTAGGAGGAAAAACAGAGTTAAGGCTTCGAAACAGAATTCATTATTTTCCCACTTGCATCCATAACTGACAATGACAAACCTTTAATATCACTTTAAAGTGTCCTAGGTAGCAATATTGCAAATGTGCACCTGAGTTATTTTTTAGAGCAACCATTCTCAATCTGGCTTCTCTGGAACCCTATGGGTCCCCAACAGGTTGCTAGGGGTTCCTTTAGCTGTAGCTGATTATCCTCTCACCTGAGGATTCCTGGACATTTCTGTGTCCAATTCCACTTGGCAGAGCCAGTGACATGTCACCATTGATCTTCCAGCTGTTGACAAGGGTGGCATTCTGACCACTACTATAAGAGGGACAGTCTAAGGGGCATTTTATCCCACTGTGCCCCAAGACATTGAAGTGGTTAGCACTGCCGCCTAGGAGCAGCATTAGGGTCGTTGGTTTGAATCCCAACCACAGCACTACCTGCACGGAGTTCTCCCTGTGCCTGCATGGGTTTCATCCAGGTATTCCAGTCTCCTCCCAAAACTCCAAAAGACATGCTGGTAAGTTAATTGGTCCTAGTATGTGTGTGTTAGGGACCTGGGATAAAAAGGTTTAGAAAGGCTGCTTTTGACCAATGTCCCTGTGGAGCCCATTAGAGCCTAAATCCAGCCATAAACAGGGCCTTGACCCAAAGCAGGCACCACGTCTTGCCACCTACTGGAACTAAGTCCTACCTCAGCATCCAGCTGTCAAATGCATGAGCTTGAGGGACAAGTGGAAGACCTGGATAGTAGAATGGCAGGGATCTGAGCTCAGTGCCAACTACAGCAGATGTCAAGGCCTTGTATACAGCCTGAGCCTGTGATCTTAAGGACTTTACAAGAATAAAAGAAGCAACTGATAGAGCATGGTGATGGAAAATGGTGTGGCAGACCATTAGAAGTACTGCTAAACACTTTCTAAGCCACGGCAAGTTTAATGTAAAATGATCGATTAACATCTAACTTCAGGCATTCTCTTTGTCAGTCTATGGCAGCTGGAGGATGTAGGTAAAGTGGTACCAAACCCTCCTATCCTTTACAGCCAAGGAAGCTGCCATCTTGGCCTCCGATCTGCAACTGCCATGGTGCTGCATAGGTATTCAGTTATGACACCAGACATTTGAAAGTTTGACAGTTTGGTTGAAAACACAAGCAAATGTGACAGTTAGCAACTTTTGTTTTAAACATTAATCGATCGGTTTAGTTCTGCTTTAAGACCGTGCCAAGGAGAAAACTTAAACTGGTTGCTATGTACTGATTAGTTTCCTACTATCAAGTCAGCCTTACAGAACTGAAAATTGAAATAAGGACTGTTTGAAAACAAAAAACTTTTACAGTGCAAATTTTTTTGCAAAGTCGGTTGATTCGAATTGGTTATTATAAAAGGAACAATGAGTTGAGTCACAGGGATGTTACAAAGTCTTTTAGGGCTCACCGTATGAAGTCATAGAAGTCATGCCATTTTTCTCCCTTGGGCACTGGAAATGCCATCTCACGAGGCATTGCGGCGACCCCTTGTGGTAGAGATTTGGAATGTCGTGCTTCCATAAACGATAGGTCTGGAATGATCAGGTAAGAAGTATTTAGCCAAGGAGGAACAACTGTATAAAGGCTGGAAATAATTCTATGATTATATTATGTGGTTTAAAGCAGTGGTTCTCAACCCTGTCCTCAAGTACCCCCAGCAGGCCATATTTGGGAATTTCTCTTAGATAAAATAGCTGTCCAAAATACCAAGCCATTGACTCCGTTTTAAAAGCACCTGTGCAAGATAAAGGAAAACCTGCAAACATGGCCTGTTGGGGGTACTTGAGGACAGGGTTGAGAAGCACTGGTTTAACCACTTCATCCCCGGAAGAATTTACCCCCTTCCTGACCAGTCCGTTTTTTGCGATTTGGCACTGCGTCGCTTTAACTGACAATTGCGCGGTCGTGCGACGTTGCACTCAAACAAAATTGACTTCTTTTTTTCCCCACAAATAGCGCTTTCTTTTGGTGGTATTTGATAAAAGACCACCTCTCTGTGGTTTTTATTTTTTGCGCTATAAACAAAAAAATAGCGACAATTTTGAAAAAAAAAAAAAAGCATTATTTTTTACTTTTTGCTAGAATATCCCCCAAAAATATCAGTTTCTACATATTTTTGGTAAGAAAAAAAAAATTAAATAAATGAAAATCGCAATAAGCGTTTATTGATTGGTTTGCGCAAAAGTTATAGCGTTTACAAAATAGGGGATAGTTTTATGGCATTTTTATTAAAAATTTTTTTTTTTTTTTTTTTTTTTTTTTTTTTTACTAGTAATGGCGGCGATCAGCGATTTTTATTGTGACTGCGACATTATGGCGGACATGTCGGACATTTTTGACACATTTTTGGGGTCGATCAGTGCGATTAAAAATGCACCGATTACTGTGTAAATGACACTGGCAGTGAAGGGGTCAACCACTAGGGGGCGGGGAGGGGTTAAGTCAGTACTAGGTATGTGTTCTAACTGTAGAGGGATGGGCTGTGTGTGACACGTCACTGATCTCTGCTCCAGATGACAGGGAGCAGAGATCAGTGACACTGTCACTAGGCAGAACGGGGAGATGCTTGTTCACATCAGCATCTCCCCGTTCGTCCTCTCCGTGAGGCGATCACAGGTATCCCCGCGGAGCTCGCGGCAGGCGCACGTGCGCACACGGCGGCAAATTTAAAGTAATGTACCATTCTGCCAACGTATATCTACAGGAGCCGGTCGGGAAGTGGTTAAAAAGGATAAGTTCACCTTTGGGAAGATGTTAGGTTCCACCCGTTTTTTTGGGTGGAACATGTAACATTTTCTCAATGCTGCAGCCATTGCCCAATCCCCACCTCCCTGTGACAGTAGTATGGGGAGAAGTTCCCTGTACTAGCTGTCAGTTTTTTAAATAAGCGTGGCCCTGCATCATTCATTCACAGAGCTCTGTGTATGAATGAACTACAAGTCCCGACATCCTTTGTTGATGTTGGCTTGTAGTTCATTGATTTTTCCCGTCAGTGTATCTGCTTGCCTGTACTGTACGGGATGTACAGGCATACAGATAAACCGATGGGTCTGAAGGAGATCTGCATGGCACCAGCGATCTGCTGATCGCTGGTGCAATGCTTTACAGACTCAAAAAAGAAATAAAATGAAACATTTTTTACATGCAAACAAAAATGTGCATTTATTTTAATTTTATAAAGTGAACTTATAAATTTAAAATATCAATTTCAAAAGGGCAGAGCAATGATGATTAGCAGTGCAGAATAATCAACAACCAGAATTAGTGCATCCCTTATATTTTGCACTGCCACATGCAGACACCCTGCACAATAAGGTCACAGATAGAAGACCTTACCTGGCTGGAAGACCAGGTCACTGGTCATCAGATTCTTCACTAGCAGATTTGAGCACAGCTTGACGCTCCTCAGGTGACTGTACTTGCGGCTCAGATACATAGACAGGATGTATTGGAGGTCCAGCAGAAGGCAGGTCCAGCGGGAGCCTGTGGGGGCCGGACCCACTAAGCCTGGTAAAAGCAAACAGAGTCAGCTACTGGGAACTATGCGTTTTTAATATTTAATTAAGAGTGGGTAAGAAATGGAGCTGCTTAACCTCACTGAGTGTGTTGATACATATGTGTGGTCACTGGCACTGGTGCTTTATCCAATGCATCTAACCTATTCCACCTACACTCAGGTGGACTTCATTTTATCTTTAATCACCTAGGCACATCGTTTTTAGTTTTTTCACATCATCTGTACAGTCAAGGTTTTTCAGTGGATATATATCCACTTCAGGTTTTAACATCATATGGGCTTGTCCACACTTGCTTTGGTCTCTAAAGGGCGATCCACAGCAAATCACCTCCTCATTACTGGCTTTAACCCCTTGAAGACCGCAATAGCGCACCACAACTGTGTGGAATCTCAGCTGAGAAGATCAGTATGATGCATCAGGCAATGAGGTTCGCTCTTTGCTGTCAATAACCAAAAACACAATGGGGATTGATTTACTAGAAACCAATCAACTTCTCATTTTAGCTTGTTCAATTAAGCTACAAACCTGGAAGCTGATTGGTTTCTATGCAGAGCCGCACCAGACTTTGCACTTTCCAGTTTTAGTGAATCAACCCAAAATGTGTAAAGGGAAAAAAAAAAAAATAATAATAATATAGATAGAGATATATATATATATATATATATATATAGATAGATAGATAGAGATATATATATATATATATATAGATAGATAGATAGAGATATATATATATATATATATATATAGATAGATAGATAGAGATATATATATATATATATATATAGATAGATAGATAGAGATATATATATATATATAGATAGATAGATAGATAGATAGATAGATAGATAGATAGATAGATAGATAGATAGATAGATAGATAGATAGATAGATAGATAGATAGATAGATAGATAGATAGATAGATAGATAGATAGATAGATAGATAGATAGATAGATAGATAGATAGATAGATAGATAGATAGATAGATAGATAGATAGATATGAGATATATAGAGAGAGATATAGATATATATATATATATATATATATATATATATATATATATATATATATATATATGATATCTATCTATCTATCTATCTATCTATCTATCTATCTATCTATCTATCTATCTACACACACACACACACACACACACAGGGGACGGAAAGATTGCAGATTTATTGAAAAAGAAAAACTGAAATATCAAAACATGATCCTAAGTATTCAGACCCTTTGCTCAGTATTTAGTAGACGCTCCCTTTTGATCTAATACAGCCATGAGTCTTTTTGGGAAAGATGCAACAAGTTTTTCACACCTGGATTTGGGGATCCTCTGCCATTCCTCCTTGCAGATCCTCTCCAGTTCTGTCAGGTTGGATGGTAAACGTTGGTGAACAGCCATTTTTAGGTCTCTCCAGAGATGCTCAATTGGGTTTAAGTCAGGGCTCTGGCTGGGCCATTCAAGAACAGTCACGGAGTTGTTGTGAAGCCACTCCTTCCTAATTTTAGCGGTGTGCTTAGGGTCATTGTCTTGTTGGAAGGTAAACGTTCGGCCCAGTCTGAGGTCCTGAGCACTCTGGAGAAGGTTTTCGTCCAGGATATCCCTGTACTTGGCCGCATTCATCTTTCCCTCGATTGCAACCAGTCGTCCCGTCCCTGCAGCTGAAAAACACCCCCACAGCATGATGCTGCCACCACCATGCTTCACTGTTGGGACTGTATTGGACAGGTGATGAGCAGTGCTTGGTTTTCTCCACACAAACCGCTTAGAATTAAGGCCAAAAAGTTCTATCTTGGTCTCATCAGACCAGAGAATCTTATTTCTCACCATCTTGGAGTCCTTTGTGTGTTTTTTTAGCAAACTCCATGCGGGCTTTCATGTGTCTTGCACTGAGGAGAGGCTTCTGTCGGGCCACTCTGCCAAGAAGCCCCGACTGGTGGAGGGCTGCAGTGATGGTTGACTTTCTACAACTTTCTCCCATCTCCCGACTGCATCTCTGGAGCTCAGCCACAGTGATCTTTGGGTTCTTCTTTACCTCTCTCACCAAGGTTCTTCTCCCCCGATAGTTCAGTTTGGCCGGACGGCCAGCTCTAGGAAGGGTTCTGGTCGTCCCAAACGTCTTCCATTTAAGGATTATGGAGGCCACTGTGCTCTTAGGAACCTTAAGTGCAGCAGAATTTTTTTTGTAACCTTGGCCAGATCTGTGCCTTGCCACAATTCTGTCTCTGAGCTCTTCAGGCAGTTCCTTTGACCTCATGATTCTCATTTGCTCTGACATGCACTGTGAGCTGTAAGGTATAGACAGGTGTGTGGCTTTCCTAATCAAGTCCAATCGGTATAATCAAACACAGCTGGACTCAAATGAAGGTGTAGAACCATCTCAAGGATGATCAGAAGAAATGGACAGCAGCTGATTTAAATATATGAGTGTCACAGCAAAGGGTCTGAATACTTAGGACCATGTGATATTTCAGTTTTTTCTTTTTTAATAAATCTGCAAAAATGTCAACAATTCTGTGTTTTCCTGTCAATATGGGGTGCTGTGTGTACATTAATGAGGAAAAAAATGAACTTAAATGATTTTAGCAAATGGCTGCAATATAACAAAGAGTGAAAAATTTAAGGGAAGGGGGTCTGAATACTTTCCGTCTATATTATATATATATATATATATATATATATATATATATATATATATATATATATATATATATATATATATATATATATATATATATATATATATATATATATATATATATATATATATATATATATATATATACATACATACATATATATATATACACACACACACACACACACACACACACACACACACTTCCTACCCACCATGTGTCCCAACAATATGTACACATTACAAGAAGCAAACTTTGTAAAGACCACATGACTTGGAAAACCTATGATACAGAACATCCATATTTTTATTTATCCCACATACACTCACCATCACGTGCTGCCTGCATAGTGCTGTCATAGACTGACCCTTTTATAGCACCGCACACAAATGGGAACTGTAGCCATGTAGCTGTGGATTTAAATTCCTTGAAAAGATTGGAAAAGGAAATCCGGATGGTCTGGCTATCCTGGAGACAAAAAAAAAAAAAAAAAAAAGGGGGGAGGGGGGCAGGTAAATCGATCCCTTTTTTTAAAAAACACGTCACATTCACTGCTTTATAAACAACTAAGGTTTATGGGGTTAAGTATCAGTTAAGTTCTGAAGAGACACACCAATGACAGAGCCCCGAAGGATAAAGGGCAAGGCACTCAACTGGACTGATGTTTTGACACTTATCCAAATAGCTCCTACAGCTGTAAGGCTAGGCTCACAGTTGTGCGGGTGGTTGGAGGTGCAGGACAGCAGGTAAATTGCACCTGTTCCTGCACCCGCAGCCAAACTGTGCTGCTTCCTTTGTAGAAATTTGGTGTTGCCATTCGTTCTTAAATGGCACTCTACACATTTAAAACTGTAGCACATTTTAGGTTGCGGGAAATCACATGGTGCAAAAGCACCATGCAAAATTTTCTCCTGTTTCCTTTTACAAATGGTGCAGGAACCTTTTTTCCCCTGCATGAAACACAGGCACAGCAGCCCATTCAATAAATGGGCTGCTGTGCCTGTGCAAATGTGGCTTGCAGAGCTGCATGGATGCGAACCCAGCCCTTCATTTAACAATAAGAATAATATTAATTAATATAACCCCTGCAGATAACCCATTTAGACCGTTAGCGAGACAGGCAGGACAGTAACTCAATATGGATGTATACTGTACAGTTCTATGCAGACCTTGTGTTGCGGAGTCTGTGGCTTTCCTGTAGGAGAGCTGTGGACCCCTATAGAAAAAAGGAACCAAATGGCGGGCCACTGTGGACATGCTACATGCACAGTTCTCCCTTAAAGTATGCTTAAAAAAAAAAAAAAAAAAAAAAAAAAAAGTGCAGTACATCTCTGCAATACATGCACATTTTAAATGCTTTATCCCGTTAAATACAGAAAAATGCACGTTGATCTGCCAGATATGCACTTGTCTGCTAAGTCCTGTTCTGACAACACACAGCAATGTTGTGAACCAAGTGGTGTCAGCCTCCACTTTCCCATCTCCACAACATAAAGGGGAGAGGGAGAGATCGAGAGAGAGAGAGAGATCGAGAGAGAGAGAGAGAGATCGAGAGAGATCGAGAGAGATCGAGAGAGATCGAGAGAGATCGAGAGAGATCGAGAGAGATCGAGAGAGATCGAGAGAGATCGAGAGAGATCGAGAGAGATCGAGAGAGATCGAGAGAGATCGAGAGAGATCGAGAGAGATCGAGAGAGATCGAGAGAGATCGAGAGAGATCGAGAGAGAGATATCGAGAGAGATCGAGAGAGAGATATCGAGAGAGATCGAGAGAGAGATATCGAGAGAGATCGAGAGAGAGATATCGAGAGAGATCGAGAGAGAGATATCGAGAGATATCGAGAGAGATATAGAGATCGAGAGAGATATAGAGATCGAGAGAGAGATCGAGAGAGAGAGAGATCGAGAGAGAGAGAGATCGAGAGAGAGAGAGAGATCGAGAGAGAGAGATCGAGAGAGAGAGATCGAGAGAGAGAGATCGAGAGAGAGAGATCGAGAGAGATCGAGAGAGATCGAGAGAGAGATCGAGAGAGAGAGAGAGAGAGAGAGAGAGAGAGATCGAGAGAGAGAGAGAGAGATCGAGAGATCGAGAGAGAGAGATCGAGAGAGAGAGAGAGAGAGAGAGAGAGATCGAGATATCGAGAGAGAGATCGAGAGAGAGAGAGAGAGAGATCGATATCGAGAGAGATCGATATCGAGAGAGATCGATATCGAGAGAGATCGATATCGAGAGAGATATCGAGAGAGATATCGAGAGAGATATCGAGAGAGATATCGAGAGAGATATCGAGAGAGATATCGAGAGAGAGAGAGAGAGAGAGAGAGAGAGAGAGAGAGAGAGAGAGAGAGAGAGAGAGAGAGAGAGAGAGAGAGAGAGAGAGAGAGAGATCCACACAATAGAAAGCATTTTGTTATATCTGTTTGATATTTAAAACAGACAAAAAGGGAGCAAAAAGGTGAGAAGCAAATTTTTAGGAATTACAAACACTTTAGCTCAGCACTATTTGCTTTTTTTTGTAGCAGTGTGAAAACAGCCACCTCTTTTTGGAAGGGCCACCAATTCAAGTTACAGCTTGGAAGCTTTTTTCTTATAAATTCTGATAAATATGATTACTGTCTGACCCAAGATAGACATCTGCTTTCAGGGTTGCTGAACCACAATACAGAGATGCTCTACAACAGGGATATGCAATTAGCGGACCTCCAGCTATTGCAAAACTACAAGTCCCATCATGCCTCTGGGTGTCATGCTTGTGGCTGTCAGAGTCTTGCTATGCCTCATGGGACTTGTAGTTCTGCAACAGCTGGAGGTCCGCTAATTGCATATCCTTGCTCTACATTCGCTGAGTGACAGAGTTTTGTAGATCGGGTCTTACCTCTGCGCTCACATCTATGTGCACCACAAAGTGTTTTCCAGGTAGTGGTCTGAAAAACACATACAGGTAACGCCCAGTCAGGCCCAAGCTCTGGGAACTGGTTTTGGGGAGCTGGATATAGTTCCCGGCAGGGATTGACCCCCGGATCTTGTATACTGTACACTTCAGATTTTTATCCTGGAAATAAAATAAGAATAGCAAAATTTACCGCCAAGCATTAAAATGACAAAGACCTCTTTAACACTTTTGTAGTTCTGGTAGCAATTAGATAGCCGGTCCACCCAAAAATCATTCTTAGGCAGCCCACAGATTATACCACTTACCAAAATTGCTTAATTCCCCAAAAAGTCCGTATTATTGGGGAATCCCTCCAGCAGCACCATTGAGTTGCACTGCCAGAACACAATGGTCACTGCTGGCGGTGCAACTCAATGGTGCTGCTGGAGGGATTTTTTTTATGTGGTCACTCCTCTTGTTGCATTCCCATTAAAATTGAAAAAAAAAAAAGAAAAAAAAAAGAAAGAAATTAAAAATGCAAAAGGGAATATGTTCAGGAGGATTTGTACACAGAGATCATACTGCTGGAGTTCCAAACAAACACAAAATACTGTTCTGTGGTTTGACGCTCAGTATTAGTTTGGGTTGGCCAACCCTTAAAACTGAATTCCAAGAATTCAGCCACTTTGTTCAAATAAAAAAGTGCAGGCATACTAGAACTTAAATCCAAGGAGGTACATGACATCTCCTGAACTTATCTCTATTATTTATATCTGACAGTTTTATGGCTCTGCCAGAGCATACACTGACACTCGGGGCTGTGAGAGAGGAGAGGGAGGCACACAGCTATGCACCTCCATGCCCTTTGCAGCCCATTCAGAAAAGCCTTTGTATTTTTTGAATGAGCTCACATAATACAAAGGCTTCTGTGAATAGGCATGAGGCGAGGCAGGCATAGCAGCTGCACCGACTCTGTTGAAGATGCTTAGACCCAGAAATACAGTGATAGCAATCTTCCGAGAGGGCAATTAAATGGTAAGATGTAAGTAATAGAGATAAGCCCAGGAGATGTCATGCGCCTCCTTGGACTTAAAGCGGAAGTCCAGCTGATAAAAAATTAAAAGTCAGCAGCTACAAACACTGTGCTTATTAAAAGTCAGCAGCTACACTTACCTGTCCAGAGTGCCCGCGATGTCGGCCGCCCGAGACCGATACGTTCATCGGATCAGGTCCCGGCGCCACTATTTGAACTAAGGGAAACAGGCAGCGGAGCCTTGCGGCTTCGCTGCCCGTTTCCTACTGCGCATGCGCGAGTAGCGCGACGCTTTGTGAGTGGCCTGCTGTGTTCTGGGACACACACAGTTCCCAGAACACAGCGCGCCCCATTCCCTAGAAGACAACGCGAGGAGGAGAAGAATGAAGAACACCGCAGAGTAGGAAGTGGCAGATTAGGACGATTAGGCCTAGCAACAGCCATTTCTGGGAAGTAAAAAAAAAAAAATTTTTTTCAGATTTTTAGGAGCATTTTTATGTATTTTTTTTTTTTTTTCCAGGGTGGATCTCCACTTTAAATGATAGGGTGCCTTCACTTTTTACAAAGGAGCTGAATTCCTAGAATTCAGCTTTAAAAGAGAAAAATTATTTCCTTTCCCTGAACTGTATTTTTCAAGTTCACATAAAGGACAAAAAATGTGGGCAAAGGTGAAATGCCGGCACATTATGTTCTGAAATGTTCCTATCCGCTCTCAAGAATAGAACTTCCATATCCATACGGTGGCCAAGAAAAGGACAGCCAGGAAGATTACCATGACGCTGGTGACATCCCCTTCCTTGCTCGATCTCTTCCATTCTTCCAGGCGCACATGCTTGAAGATGTTCACAAATGGATGCTGCCAGACTGGGAGGAATCCAGACAGAGAGAGGTGTGAAAATTATAATTATATATACATTTCATGAACAGGACACATACAGGCTGAGAATATAGGGAGTGCAGAGAGGAATGTTGATATGAAAGGTGAAGTAATATAGTTTGAGATGGATTCTGATTGGCTGCTAAAGGGCCACGGCATTAGATGTGAATCCACGAGTGATAACTGAGCAACTTAATATATCGTGCAGTACAGACTCCGATCATTCTTCACACACCGATGACCCCCAATTACTTCTACATCAGGAACTGACATCTTCAACTATCCATATACCCAACACTGACCCCCCTCTGTTATCACCCACCCGCCACTGATTGTTATCAGCCACCCACCTAACACCGACCCCCCTCTGCTATCAGCCACTCGCCACTGACCGCCCCCCTCTCTGTTATCAGCCACTCGCCACTGACCCCCCCCTGCTATCAGCCACTCGCCACTGACCCCCCCCCTGCTATCAGCCACTCGCCACTGACCCCCCCCCCTCTGCTATCAGCCACTCGCCACTGACCCCCCCCTCTCTGCTATCATCCACTCGCCACTGACCCCCCCCCTCTCTGCTATCATCCACTCGCCACTGACCCCCCCCCTCTCTGTTATCAGCCACTCGCCACTGACCCCCCCTCTCTCTGCTATCAGCCACTCGCCACTGACCCCCCCCTCTCTGCTATCAGCCACTCGCCACTGACCCCCCCCCTCTCTGCTATCAGCCACTCACCACTGACCCCCCCCCCCCTCTCTGTTATCAGCCACTCGCCACTGACCCCCCCTCTCTCTGCTATCAGCCACTCGCCACTGACCCCCCCCCTCTCTGTTATCATCCACTCGCCACTGACCCCCCCCCTCTCTGCTATCAGCCACTCGCCACTGACCCCCCCTCTCTGCTATCAGCCACTCGCCACTGACCCCCCCCCTCTCTGCTATCAGCCACTCACCACTGACCCCCCCCCCCTCTCTGTTATCAGCGACTCGCCACTGACCCCCCCCCTCTCTGTTATCAGCCACTCGCCACTGACCCCCCCCTCTCTGTTATCAGCGACTCGCCACTGACCCCCCCCCTCTCTGTTATCAGCCATTCGCCACTGACCCCCCCTCTCTCTGCTATCAGCCATTCGCCACTGACCCCCCCTCTCTGTTATCAGCCACTCGCCACTGACCCCCCCCCCGTTATCAGTCATCCGCCACTGACCCCCCCCCATTATCAACCATCTGCCACTGACCCCCCCCCTCTCTGCTATCAGCCACTCGCCACTGACCCCCCCCCCCCTCTCTGCTATCAGCCACTCGCCACTGACCCCCCCCCCCTCTCTGCTATGAGCCACTCGCCACTGACCCCCCCCTCTCTGCTATCAGCCACTCGCCACTGACCCCCCCCTCTCTGCTATCAGCCACTCGCCACTGACCCCCCCCCTCTCTGCTATCAGCCACTGACCCCCCCCCTCTCTGCTATCAGCCACTGACCCCCCCCCCTCTCTGTTATCAGCCACTCGCCACTGACCCCCCCCCCTCTCTGTTATCAGCGACTCGCCACTGACCCCCCCCTCTCTGTTATCAGCCACTCGCCACTGACCCCCCCCTCTCTGTTATCAGCCATTCGCCACTGACCCCCCCTCTCTCTGTTATCAGCCATTCGCCACTGACCCCCCCTCTCTCTGTTATCAGCCATTCGCCACTGACCCCCCCCCCGTTATCAGTCATCCGCCACTGACCCCCCCCATTATCAACCATCTGCCACTGACCCCCCCCCTCTTTGCTATCAGCCATCCGCCACTGACACCCCCCCCCCTTATCAGCCATCCGCCACTGACACCCCCCCGTTATCAGCCATCCGCCACTGACCCCCCCCCCCGTTATCAGCCATCCGCCACTGACCCCCCCCATTATCAACCATCTGCCACTGACCCCCCCCCTCTTTGCTATCAGCCATCCGCCACTGACACCCCCCCCCTTATCAGCCATCCGCCACTGACACCCCCCCCGTTATCAGCCATCCGCCACTGACCCCCCCCCCCCCGTTATCAGCCATCCGCCACTGACCCCCCCCCCGTTATCAGCCATTCGCCACTGACACCCCCCCCCCCTTATCAGCCATCCGCCACCCCCCCCTTATCAGCCATGCGCCACTGACCCCCCCTCCCAACATTTTGGAGATGGGAATGGGGGACACCTACTAGCAAATGTATGTGGCCATAGGACACGCCCCCTGTCACACCCCCTTAAAAGGGGAATTATACCAAAAAAAAAAAAAAAGTTAAATTAAATCCACAAGGGATCCTTTTTTCTTTTTTTACCACTACTATTCCTTTATATTGACTTTTAAAATTTACAAATGCAGCAATTTAGAAATCAGATGAAAGGAAAACACTTTTTGAAAAAGATAAAAAGTGCATTTTATATACAACTATATAGATCAGACCAAAATGAGGGACAAATGAGGAGGAATGAGGGACAGAGGGACATTGCTCCAAATCAGGGACAGTTGGGAGCTATGCGCCCCCCCCCCCCCCCTCTGTTATCACCCACCACTGACTACACCAACAGAAGACTAAAGCACAGCCAAGTGACTCAGTACAGACATGGGCCCCTCATGTCAGCCCCTCCACAAGGGTCACACTCAGAATACAATTACTCACCTCCAGCCATCTCTGCAGTCTGCAGCTCAATCCTCCCGCCTGGACAGCCGCCTCTACAACGGTGACGTCACTACTGTGGTTATCAGGCGCAGGATGATGACTTCACGGACGCTGAGAAACTGTAACCGAGCAACCGCAGACATCTGTTCTACAGCCCCGCCCACTGGTGTTCTACTGGCTCAGCCACCCTAACCCCGCCCCCCGGGAGGGAGCACACGCCAATAGACTGTACACAGAGCTGTCAGCAGTCAGTGTGTTAGGAGATCTGTCAGTCTGAACTCAGCAATGAACTCCATGGACAGAGATTTGTAGAGACAGATGTGATATTGTGGAGACGTCCAGGCAGAATCTGGAGAGTTATAATAAAGAATTATAATAAATAATTTATAATAACAGAGACCTCATAGAAGGGATGTGTACATAGAACATGGGGCTGATTTACAAATTACTATTTTACGCTGGCGACATCCTTTGAAAAGCGATTCATGGTGGATCGCTTTTTAGATGGGGAGTTAACAGCTGATGGGCGGAATGTCATTTCTCAGTGCCTGTTTTAACCCAGAAAAGCTCGCACCACCACACTTCTACCACATGCACCGCCAGCAGTCACAGTGCACGCCCTTTCCCTGGAGTCAGCCATGCTCAGCAATAGTACTGGCTGGTGAATGAATCAGGAGCAGCATGTCCACAACTCCCTCCAGAAAAAATATATATATATAAATATATTCACTGGCCACTTTATTAAGAAGTCTCTAGACGGAGTGCTCTGTGTTCTCTTCCTCAGATGTGGGTCATCATTCTGCACCATTAGCAACACCAACTGTATACCCCTCCCCCCTCCTCTATTATATTCCCATATTTCGCATTCCCGTCCGACGCATGCGCAGTGCGGCCAGGGAAAATCCGGCATCTAGTGCGCATGCGTCGAATTCCCGCCCGACGCATGCGCAGTGCGGCCAAGGAAAATCCGGCATCTAGTGCGCATGCGTCGAATTCCCGCCCGACGCATGCGCAGTGCGGCCCGGGAAAACCCAACATCTACTACGCATGCGTCGGATCTCCGCCCGACGCATGCGCACTGCGGCCCGGGTAAATCCGGCATCTACTGCGCATGCGTCGAATTCCCGCCCGACGCATGCGCAGTGCGGCCCTGGAAAATCCGACATCTACTACGCATGCGTCGGATTTCCGCCCGACGCATGCGCACTGCGGCCCGGGAAAATCCGACATCTACTACGCATGCGTCGGATCTCCGCCCGACGCATGCGCAGTGCGGCCCGGGAAAATCCGACATCTACTACGCATGCGTCGGATCTCCGCCCGACGCATGCGCACTGCGGACCGGGAAAATCCGGCATCTACTACGCATGCGTCGGATCTCCGCCCGACGCATGCGCACTGCGGACCGGGAAAATCCGGCATCTACTACGCATGCGTCGGATCTCCGCCGACGCATGCGCATTGCGGACCGGAAAAATCCGGCATCTACTGCGCATGCGTCGGATCTCCGCCCGACGCATGCGCACTGCGGACCGGGAAAATCCGGCATCTACTGCGCTTGCGTCGGATCTCCGCCCGACGCATGCGCACTGCGGCCCGGGAAAATCCGGCATCTACTACGCATGCGTCGAATCTCCGGCCGACGCATGCGCACTGCGGCCCGGGGAAATCCTGCATCTACTGCGCATGCGTCGGATCACCGGCCGACGCATGCGCACTGCGGCCCGGGAAAATCCGGCATCTACTGCGCATGCGTCGGCTCAGCGGCCGACGCATGCGCACTGCGGCCCGGGGAAATCCGGCATCTACTGCGCATGCGTCGGATCCCCGCTCGACGCATGCGCACTGCGGACCGGGAAAATCCGGCATCTACTACGCATGCGTCGGATCTCCGCCCGACGCATGCGCACTACGGACCGGGGAAATCCGGCATCTACTGCGCATGCGTCGGATCCCCGCTCGACGCATGCGCACTGCGGACCGGGAAAATCCGGCATCTACTACGCATGCGTCGGATCTCCGCCCGACGCATGCGCACTACGGACCGGGGAAATCCGGCATCTACTACGCATGCGTCGGATCTCCGCCAGACGCATGCGCACTGCGATCCGGGGAAATCTAGCATCTTCTACGCATGCGTCGGATCTCCGCCCGATTCCCTACGAGGAGTGAGTGCTTTCCACTAATCCACCTAATCCAGGTGCTATCTTGAGTTTTATTTATTCATATTGTGAAGTGTGTCCAGCCCGGGGATCGGCCTTATCAGGACTCGCTCCTCCCCTCCCCCATATATTACTATTATATGTCTCCTTTCTCCCGGCCAGTCCGGCTGCTGGAAATCAGAACTAAACAAAGTGCTGAGATATGAAATGTGATGAAGTGGGAGGAGTTGGCAGATTTCTGTGTTGTTGTCACCCTTGTGAGTCTTCAGTAATGGAGATAATTATCTTCTCATTTCATCTCCACACAGAGCTTTGTATGTAAATGTGTCCTTCTTCTCTTCTCTCTTCTCTTCTCCAGCACTAGAGATAGAACTATGGGGGTTGTCGTGTATTAGACTTCATATACAGAGGACATTGGTCAATCTCTCCTGAGACATGGAACTTGACAGCTGGAAACCGGGGGGGGGCGTCCAAAAGTCACGTTTATCCCTGCTTGTATCTAGAAGCATTTGAAAAAAAACGCTATTTCTGCCAGATCCTGCGCAGTAGGATCCGGCGGAAATAGCCGAAGATAAATAAGGGAAAATCAGCTGTACACGGCGCCTGTAAGAGGGCCGCTCGCTTCGCTCGCCACGCTTCGGGCATGGGGGATTCGACACATGTGCAGTAGATGTCGGATTTTCCCGGGCCGCACTGCGCATGCGTCGGACGGGAATACGTATTAGAGGCCGTACTGTGCATGCTTAAAATAGAGAAATCTGGGAATATAATAGAGGAGGGGGAGGGGTATACAGTTGGTGTTGCTAATGGTGCAGAATGATGACCCACATCTGAGGAAGAGAACACAGAGCCCTCCGTCTAGAGAGTTCTTAATAAAGTGGCCAGTGAATATATTTATATACATATAGTTTTTTCTCTGATGGGCTTAAACTTGTCAGATTTCTATGTCTATATGTGGGGTGGAGATGATTCTTTCTATACTTGTCTCCTATAAGAAGTGTCGGCACACACACTGCGGAGCTCATGCTGCTTCATTACACATGGGCAGAAGTAAAAAGAAGAACAAACCAGCAGAAGAATGGCGAGAAAAGATGATTTTTCTCCTTCAGCGCAGTCATGATAACAGATTGAAAGGTGGGATTTTGCCGGTCACACTGGAGCCGGTGACAAGTTATAGAATTCTGTGTCACCATCACATCCTCACTAACTTCTATACATAAGAAATGATGGAGGTCACTCTTGCTGGCCAAAAAAAATAAAAATATAAGTTTGCTGTCTGTCTTCATCTTTGGTTCACACTGATGCATTATGGGAAACGCAGCGATTCCTGTGCATTTCCCACACCGCATAGCAATCACACTGTTCTTATGCAATCTGCTGCAGGTGGTAATTAAAAGTTGAGGACACCCCAAAAGCAGGTTGTAAAATGCTGAATCCGATCACAGGGGTGATCACTCATAGGATCTGATTCCAGTCCAGAAAAAAGAAAGAAAAGCTGCTTTTTTCATGGGGATGTGGTGCGATCAAAATAAATGGCTCAAACTGCACCGCATAGAATCGCATGCGATTTGCACAGGACTGTGGTGTGCAATGTGAACCGGGGCTAAGTCATTTTATCATTTCAGAACACAGCACACAAATGCAAAATGGTATTCTTCCTTTAGTGAAACAGCCAGCAGGAACAAGCTCTGTACTAACACGGTTTGTACAAGACGCAAAGAGAAAGCGCTGTGCCTGGTGCGAAATGCGTCGGACAGAACCTGTTCCTCCTGACTATTTTAATTAATAGTGTTATTTGCAGCTCCAGGTCAGATTAGACATCACACTTCAAAGTTACATTCCAGGTGCTGGCTCGACATCTCTCTTCTGTACTGACACTAGGCACAGAGCTCAAAGAGAAAGCACTATGTCTATGGCGAAATGCGTCAGTACAGAACTTGTTACTGCTGGCTATTTTACTGAAAAAGTATTCCTGCTGCTGGTGGTATAAATCACTTTTTTTTTTAGGTGGCTGAACCAGCACCTGAGATGTAACTATGGAGTGTGGACAAGTAAGTAAAGTTGGAGCTTCTGACCTGCATACTTGTCCCAATACAATGCAGAACGTACGGCGTTATTGGATAGCCAGGGAATGCTAAACATTGCATACGCTGCTCCAGGCAGTTTAGCATACTTACCAACTGTCCCGAATTTACCGGGACATTCACGGGATTTAAACCCTTTTCCCAGATTTAGCCATTCCCGGGAAATGTCCGGGGAAATTCTTATTTTACCGTTTTTTTTTTTCTTTCTGCCGCTAGAGGTCCGTGGTCGACGGAGACAATGTCTCCACCAGCTGCCATTTTCCTGAAGACCAAAACAAGCAATTACTGTTTCGTAATGGCCGCGTGGCTGCCAATAGAATTTGAGCTGTGGCACCGCCCCGCTGCCGTCTGTCTGTGACCTGATGTGGGAAGGGGGGGGTGTGCGGCGCCGCAGCTCAATTGCTATTGGCAGCCAAGTATTTTGTCCCATTCTGTTTAGTAATGGTGGCGGAGAGAGTCTCCACTGCTGGGAATGCCTGATGTAAGGAAAGGGGGGGCTTCATTGGGGGATTCCTGGTGTAAGGACAGAACTCCGCTGGCAATGTCTAATGTAAGGGGGGACTCCGCTGGCAAAGTCTGATGTAAGGGGGGACTCCGCTGACAATGTCTGATGTAAGGGGGGACTCCGCTGACAATGTCTGATGTAAGGGGGGACTCCGCTGACAATGTCTGATGTAAGGGGGGGCTCTGCTGGCAATGCCTGATGTAAGGGGGGACTCCGCTGGCAATGTCTGATGTAAGGGGGGACTCCGCTGCAATGCCTGATGTAAGGGGGGACTCTGCTGGCAATGCCTGATGTAAGGGGGGACTCCGCTGGCAATGTCTGATGTAAGGGGGGACTCTGCTGGCAATGCCTGATGTAAGGGGGGACTCCACTGGCAATGCCTGATGTAAGGGAGGACTCTGCTGGCAATGTCTGATTTAAGGGGGGACTCCGCTGCAATGCCTCATGTAAGGGGGGACTCCGCTGGCAATGTCTGATGTAAGGGGGGACTCCACTGGCAATGCCTGATGTAAGGGGGGACTCTGCTGGCAATGTCTGATGTAAGGGGGGACTCCGCTGCAATGCCTCATGTAAGGGGGGACTCCGCTGGCAATGCCTGATGTAAGGGGGGACTCCGCTGGCAATGTCTGATATAAGGGGGACTCCGCTGACAATGTCTGATATAAGGGGGGACTCCGCTGACAATGTCTGATGTAAGGGGGACTCCGCTGACAATGTCTGATGTAAGGGGGGAATCCGCTGCAATGCCTCATGTAAAGGGGGACTCCGCTGGCAATGTCTGATGTAAGGGGGGACTCCGCTGGCAATGTCTGATGTAAGGGGGGACTCTGCTGGCAATGTCTAATGTAAGGGTGGACTCCGCTGGCAATGTCTGATGTAAGGGAGGACTCCGCTGGCAATGTCTGATGTAAGGGGGGACTCTGCTGGCAATGTCTGATGTAAGGGGGGACTCCGCTGACAATGTCTGATGTAAGGGGGGACTCCGCTGACAATGTCTGATGTAAGGGGGGACTCCGCTGGCAATGCCTGATGTAAGGGGGGACTCCGCTGACAATGTCTGATGTAAGGGGGACTCCGCTGACAATGTCTGATGTAAGGGGGGACTCCGCTGGCAATGTCTGATGTAAGGGGGGACTCTGCTGGCAATGTCTGATGTAAGGGGGGACTCTGCTGGCAATGTCTGATGTAAGGGGGGACTCCGCTGGCAATGTCTGATGTAAGGGGGGACTCCGCTGGCAATGTCTGATGTAAGGGGGGACTCCGCTGGCAATGTCTGATGTAAGGGGGGACTCCGCTGGCAATGTCTGATGTAAGGGGGGACTCCGCTGGCAATGCCTGATGTAAGGGGGAATCCGCTGCAATGCCTCATGTAAAGGGGGACTCCGCTGGCAATGTCTGATGTAAGGGGGGACTCCGCTGGCAATGTCTGATATAAGGGGGACTCCGCTGACAATGTCTGATGTAAGGGGGGACTCCGCTGGCAATGCCTGATGTAAGGGGGGACTCTGCTGGCAATGTCTGATGTAAGGGGGACTCCGCTGACAATGTCTGATGTAAGGGGGGACTCCGCTGGCAATGCCTGATGTAAGGGGGGACTCTGCTGGCAATGTCTGATGTAAGGGGGACTCCGCTGACAATGTCTGATGTAAGGGGGGACTCCGCTGGCAATGCCTGATGTAAGGGGGGACTCTGCTGGCAATGTCTGATGTAAGGGGGACTCCGCTGACAATGTCTGATGTAAGGGGGGACTCCGCTGGCAATGCCTGATGTAAGGGGGACTCCGCTGACAATGTCTGATGTAAGGGGGACTCCGCTGACAATGTCTGATGTAAGGGGGGACTCCGCTGGCAATGCCTGATGTAAGGGGGACTCCGCTGACAATGTCTGATGTAAGGGGGGACTCCGCTGGCAATGTTTGATGTAAGGGGGACTCCGCTGACAATGTCTGATGTAAGGGGGACTCCGCTGACAATGTCTGATGTAAGGGGGGACTCCGCTGGCAATGTCTGATGTAAGGGGGGACTCTGCTGGCAATGTCTGATGTAAGGGGGGACTCTGCTGGCAATGTCTGATGTAAGGGGGGACTCCGCTGGCAATGTCTGATGTAAGGGGGGACTCCGCTGGCAATGTCTGATGTAAGGGGGCACTCCGCTGGCAATGCCTGATGTAAGGGGGCACTCCGCTGGCAATGTCTGATGTAAGGGGGGACTCCGCTGGCAATGTCTGATGTAAGGGGGGACTCCGCTGGCAATGTCTGATGTAAGGGGGGACTCCGCTGGCAATGCCTGATGTAAGGGGGAATCCGCTGCAATGCCTCATGTAAAGGGGGACTCCGCTGGCAATGTCTGATGTAAGGGGGACTCCGCTGGCAATGCCTGATGTAAGGGGGGACTCCGCTGGCAATGCCTGATGTAAGGGGGGACTCCGCTGGCAATGTCTGATGTAAGGGGGGACTCCGCTGACGATGTCTGATGTAAGGGGGGACTCTGCTGGCAATGCCTGATGTAAGGGGGACTCCGCTGCAATGCCTGATGTAAGGGGGGACTCCGCTGGCAATGTCTGATGTAAGGGAGGACTCTGCTGCAATGCCTGATGTTAGGGGGGGACTCCGTTGGCAATGTCTGATGTAAGGGGGGACTCTGCTGGCAATGTCTGATGTAAGGGGGGACTCCGCTGGCAATGTCTGATGTAAGGGGGGACTCCGCTGGCAATGTCTGATGTAAGGGGGACTCTGCTGGTAATGTCTGATGTAAGGGGGACTCCGCTGGCAATGTCTGATGTAAGGGAGGACTCTGCTGGCAATGCCTGATGTAAGGGAGGACTCTGCTGGCAATGTCTGATGTAAGGGGGGACTCCGCTGGCAATGTCTGATGTAAGGGGGGACTCCGCTGGCAATGTCTGATGTAAGGGGGGACTCCGCTGGCAATGTCTGATGTAAGGGGGGACTCCGCTGCAATGTCTGATGTAAGGGGGACTCCGCTGCAATGTCTGATGTAAGGGAGGACTCCGCTGGCAATGTCTGATGTAAGGGGGGACTCCGCTGGCAATGTCTGATGTAAGGGGGGACTCCGCTGGCAATGTCTGATGTAAGGGGGGACTCCGCTGGCAATGTCTGATGTAAGGGGGAATCCGCTGCAATGCCTCATGTAAAGGGGGACTCCGCTGGCAATGTCTGATGTAAGGGGGACTCCGCTGGCAATGCCTGATGTAAGGGGGGACTCCGCTGGCAATGCCTGATGTAAGGGGGGACTCCGCTGGCAATGTCTGATGTAAGGGGGGACTCCGCTGGCAATGCCTGATGTAAGGGGGAATCCGCTGCAATGCCTCATGTAAAGGGGGACTCCGCTGGCAATGTCTGATGTAAGGGGGACTCCGCTGGCAATGCCTGATGTAAGGGGGGACTCCGCTGGCAATGCCTGATGTAAGGGGGGACTCCGCTGGCAATGTCTGATGTAAGGGGGGACTCCGATGGCAATGTCTAATGTAAGGGGGGACTCCGCTGACGATGTCTGATGTAAGGGGGGACTCTGCTGGCAATGCCTGATGTAAGGGGGACTCCGCTGCAATGCCTGATGTAAGGGGGGACTCCGCTGGCAATGTCTGATGTAAGGGAGGACTCTGCTGCAATGCCTGATGTTAGGGGGGGACTCCGTTGGCAATGTCTGATGTAAGGGGGGACTCCGCTGGCAATGCCTGATGTAAGGGGGGACTCTGCTGGCAATGTCTGATGTAAGGGGGGACTCCGCTGGCAATGTCTGATGTAAGGGGGGACTCCGCTGGCAATGTCTGATGTAAGGGGGACTCCGCTGGCAATGTCTGATGTAAGGGAGGACTCTGCTGGCAATGCCTGATGTAAGGGAGGACTCTGCTGGCAATGCCTGATGTAAGGGAGGACTCCGCTGGCAATGTCTGATGTAAGGGGGGACTCCGCTGGCAATGTCTGATGTAAGGGGGGACTCCGCTGGCAATGTCTGATGTAAGGGGGGACTCCGCTGCAATGTCTGATGTAAGGGGGACTCCGCTGCAATGTCTGATGTAAGGGAGGACTCCGCTGGCAATGTCTGATGTAAGTGGGAACTCCGCTGGCAATGTCTGATGTAAGGGGGGACTCCGCTGGCAATGTCTGATGTAAGGGGGGACTCCGCTGGCAATGCCTGATGTAAGGGGGGACTCCGCTGGCAATGTCTGATGTAAGGGGGACTCTGCTGGCAATGTCTGATGTAAGGGGGGACTCCGCTGGCAATGTCTGATGTAAGGAGGGACTCCGCTGGCAATGTCTGATGTAAGGGGGACTCCGCTGGCAATGTCTGATGTAAGGGGGGACTCCGCTGGCAATGTCTGATGTAAGGGGGGACTCCGCTGGCAATGTCTGATGTAAGGGGGGCTCTGCTGGCAATGTCTGATGTAAGGGGGGACTCCGCTGGCAATGTCTGATGTAAGGGGGGACTCCGCTGGCAACGCCTGATGTAAGGAGGGACTCCGCTGACAATGTCTGATGTAAGGGGGGACTCCGCTGGCAATGTCTGATGTAAGGGGGGACTCTGCTGACAATGTCTGATGTAAGGGGGGACTCTGCTGGCAATGTCTGATGTAAGGGGGACTCCGCTGACAATGTCTGATGTAAGGGGGACTCCGCTGGCAATGTCTGATGTAAGGGGGGACTCCGCTGGCAATGTCTGAGGTAAGGGGGGACTCCGTTGGCAATGTCTGATGTAAGGGGGGACTCCACTGGCAATGTCTGATGTAAGGGAGGACTCCGCTGGCAATGTCTGATGTAAGGGGGGACTCCACTGGCAATGTCTGATGTAAGGGGGACTCCGCTGGCAATGTCTGATGTAAGGGAGGACTCCGCTGGCAATGTCTGATGTAAGGGGGACTCCGCTGGCAATGTCTGATGTAAGGGAGGACTCCACTGGCAATGTCTGATGTAAGGGAGGACTCCGCTGGCAATGTCTGATGTAAGGGGGGACTCCACTGGCAATGTCTGATGTAAGGGGGACTCCGCTGGCAATGTCTGATGTAAGGGGGACTCCGCTGGCAATGTCTGATGTAAGGGGGGACTCCGCTGGCAATGTCTGATGTAAGGGGGACTCCACTGGCAATGTCTGATGTAAGGGGGGACCCCACTGGCAATGTCTGATGTAAGGGGGGACTCCACTGACAATGTCTGATGTAAGGGAGGACTCCACTGGCAATGTCTGATGTAAGAGGGGACTCTGCTGGCAATACCTGATGTAAGAGGGGACTCTGCTGGCAATACCTGATGTAAGAGGGGACTCTGCTGGCAATGCCTGATGTAAGGGACACCTGATGGCATCTGGTGGCAGGCGACGTGGCAGGTGACACGCTCAGGGCTTCCACTGATTCTGCATTATGGTGAGTTAAATAATTTCATTCTATATTACAATGTAATAATAGAAATAATGCACTTCAATCATCCTGACACCATAACAACTATGGTGCCTGGATGATTGAGGCACCAACACCAGGTGTTTGGAGTATCTTTATCTGCTGATTGTTAAACTTTCTGGAATACACATATTTCCATTGTGGTGTAGGATCTGGGCCTGCTGTCCCTCCATCCCTCTTTCTTTCTCTCTTTCTTTTTCTTTCTCTCCCTCTTTCTTTCTTTCTCCCTCCATCCCTCATTCATCTTCATCTCAATAGCCCACTATTCCGCTCAAACCACGCCCATTTTTCGTCGCGGCGTGCTTTGCGCGACTTATTTTTCTGTTACGGTATGCCCCGCCTTCAAAAGAATGCCACGCCCCCTAATTATAGCAAGGCTCCGCCTACATGCAAAAAGTGTCCCCAATTTTTTTTTGCAATGTTGGCAACTATGGTTTAGACTCCACACTATATGTAGTTACACCACATGTTGGCTCAGCTCTTGTGTCTGACACATCTCATGCTAGCCATGTAACTTTCTGAAATAGAAAACATGCTTACAAAGCCCTATGTGGAGATGGAAATGAGAAGATAAATATCTCCATTATAGAAGACTCACAAGGGTGACAACAACACAGAAATCTGAAAACTCCTCCCACTTCATCACATTTCATATCTCAGCACTTTGTTTAGTTCTGATTTCCAGCAGCCGTCTGTGGGGAGCGAGTCCTGATAAGACCGATCCCAGGGCTGGGCACACCTCGCTACATGAATAAAGAAAACTCAAGATAGCACCTGGGGCTGTACGGTGGCTTAGTGGTTAGCACTCATTCCTCGCAGCACTGCCTCTCTTGGTTCAAATCTCAGCCAGGACACCATGGAATTTGCATGTTCTCCCTGTGCCTCTAGGAACTCCTTTTCCTACCACACTCCAAAGCCATGCTGAAGGTTAACTAGCTAATTTCCAAGGTGGCCCTAGTATGTGTGTGGGTCTACAAATCCCAACTGCGACCTGCTATGGCAGACCCTTTGTCAATGCAGCTATAGTATGCATTTTAGGCAAGGGCCACAGAAAAGGTCCCAAGCTTAGAAGTGCACCAAAGATGGCAATGTGGTTATGACAGATGGGATCTGTATCATCTCCTACTTTTAGCTCTTCAGTGTCCTACTGTTACCAACCTCAGATTCAATCCCTGACTCAAATCCTGTCTTCTGAATTGCTGCCATCACTATCCAATTCTTACCAATCTCGGCTTCAATCCTCAACTCCGATCCAAACTTCCATATAGGTACCTACACTGGCAAATTTTTACCAACCTCTGCTTCAATTATTGGCTCCGATACGGTCTTCGAGTCGCTGCTCTGTGTGTCCATTCAGACACGGAGCCGTGGCTCGGCCCCGCCCCTCTCGCTCCTCATTGGCTTTCTGACTTTGATTGACAGCAGCGGGAGCCAATGGCGCCCACTGCTGTGTCTCTCGTGCAACATCACTGGATCGAAATGGGGCTCAGGTATTAGGGGGGGCTACTGCACACAGAAAGTTTTTTATCTTAATCCATAGAATGCATTGTAATAAAAAAAAAAAAACTTCTGCCTTTAGAACCACTTAACTCCAATCCTGTCTTCTGAATTGGTACCTTCCGTGCCCAACTGTTACCAACCTTGACTTCAGTCCTCAACTCCCAGCTGGTACCAGCATTGACTTCAGTCCTCGACTCCCAGCTGGTATGAACCTTGACTTCAGTCCTCGACTCCCAGCTGGTACCAACCTTGACTTCAGTCCTCGACTTCCAGCTAGTACCAACCTTGACTTCAGTCCTCGACTTCCAGCTGGTACCAACCTTGACTTCAGTCCTCGACTTCCAGCTGGTACCAACCTTGACTTCAGTCCTCGATTTCCAGCTGGTACCAACCTTGACTTCAGTCCTCGACTCCCAGCTGGTACCAACCTTGACTTCAGTCCTCGACTTCCAGCTGGTACCAACCTTGACTTCAGTCCTCGACTCCCAGCTGGTACCAACCTTGACTTCAGTCCTCTAATCCCAGCTGATACCAACCTTGACTTCAGTCCTCGACTTCCAGCTGGTACCTACCTTGACTTCAGTCCTCAACTCCCAGCTGGTACCAACCTTGACTTCAGTCTTCGACTCCCAGCTGGTACCAACCTTGACTTCAGTCCTCGACTTCCAGCTGGTACCAACCTTGACTTCAGTCCTCGACTCCCAGCTGGTACCAACCTTGACTTCAGTCCTCGACTCCCAGCTGGTACCAACCTTGACTTCAGTCCTCGACTCCCAGCTGGTACCAACCTTGACTTCAGTCCTCGACTCCCAGCTGGTACCAACCTTGACTTCAGTCCTCGACTCCCAGCTGGTACCAACCTTGACTTCAGTCCTCGACTCCCAGCTGGTACCAACCTTGACTTCAGTCCTCGACTTCCAGCTGGTACCAACCTTGACTTCAGTCCTCGACTTCCAGCTGGTACCAACCTTGACTTCAGTCCTCAACTCCCAGCTGGTACCAACCTTGACTTCAGTCCTCGACTCCCAGCTGGTACCAACCTTGACTTCAGTCCTCGACTCCCAGCTGGTACCAACCTTGACTTCAGTCCTCGACTCCCAGCTGGTACCAACCTTGACTTCAGACCTCGACTCCCAGCTGGTACCAACCTTGACTTCAGTCCTCGACTCCCAGCTGGTACCAACCTTGACTTCAGTCCTCGACTCCCAGCTGGTACCAACCTTGACTTCAGTCCTCGACTCCCAGCTGGTACCAACCTTGACTTCAGTCCTCGACTCCCAGCTGGTACCAACCTTGACTTCAGTCCTCGACTTCCAGCTGGTACCAACCTTGACTTCAGTCCTCGACTCCCAGCTGGTACCAACCTTGACTTCAGTCCTCGACTCCCAGCTGGTAACAACCTTGACTTCAGACCTCGACTCCCAGCTGGTACCAACCTTGACTTCAGTCCTCGACTCCCAGCTGGTACCAACCTTGACTTCTGGGGGGGGGTTTTACTTTGTACCCACCGTTGCTATAGTGTAAAAGTTTTAGCAGACTTGATGACTATCCACACTCAGAGTCTATGGTGTTTATATATATTTGTCTATGGAGGTTTATATACCCTAGACATTGCTGCACCACCTCATATGACTGGAGGTTTATATACCCTAGACATTGCTGCACCACCTCATATGACTGGAGGTTTATATATCCTAGACATTGCTGCACCACCTCATATGACTGGAGGTTTATATAACCTAGACATTGCTGCACCACCTCATATGACTGGAGGTTTATATATCCTAGACATTGCTGCACCACCTCATATGAATGGAGGTTTATATACCCTAGACATTGCTGCACCACCTCATATGACTGGAGGTTTATATATCCTAGACATTGCTGCACCACCTGATATGACTGGAGGTTTATATACCCTAGGATATAGGATATATAAATCTCCGGTCATATGAGGTGGTGCAGCAATGTCTAGGGTATAAAAATCTATGGTCATATGAGGTGGTGCAGTAATTTTTTAGGATATATAAATCTCCAGTCATATGAGGTGGTGCAGCAATGTCTAGGATATATAAATCTCCAGTCATATGAGGTGGTGCAGCAATGTCTAGGATATATAAAGCTCTGGTCATATGAGGTGGTGCAGCAATGTCTAGGGTATATAAAGCTCTGGTCATATGAGGTGGTGCAGCAATGTCTAGGGTATATAAATCTCCAGTCATATGAGGTGGTGCAGTAATGTCTAGGATATATAAACCTCCAGTCATATGAGGTGGTGCAGCAATGTCTAGGGTATATAAACCTCCAGTCATATGAGGTGGTGCAGCAATGTCTAGGGTATATAAACCTCCAGTCATATGAGGTGGTGCAGTAATGTCTAGGGTATATAAATCTCCAGTCATATGAGGTGGTGCAGTAATGTCTAGGATATATAAACCTCCAGTCATATGAGGTGGTGCAGTAATGTCTAGGGTAGTGGCATCGGAAATGCTCATCCAAACGGCATGCTAAATGTACAATGTGAAGGCACTGCACACTGACAGCTAAGTGTGTGATAACTAGAAGACCCCTTTCACACTGGGGTGGTGGGTGTGTCGGTGGAAAAACGGCGCTATTTTTAGCGGAGCTTTACCATCAATTTCGCATCGCTATTCAGCCGCTAGCGAGGTGCTTTTACCCCCCAGCCAGCGGCCAAGAAAGGGTTAAAACCACTGCTCCTTCACCGCTCCAAAGATGCTGCTAGCAGGACTTTTTTTAGCGTCCTGCCAGCGCACCGCTTCAGTGTGAAAGCCCTCAGGGCTTTCACATTGGAGACACAGCAGCGGCTCTTTCAGGGTGCTTTGCAGGTGCTATTTTTAGCGTTATAGCGCCCGCAAAACGCCCCAGTGTGAAAGGGGTCGAAAAAGTGGTCTCAGCCTCGGCTCCTCCAAAGACTGCCCTCCCCGACGCATTTCGCCCTGGCTTAGTCATAAAGGTCTTTATTATTTATCGATATGATTATTATGTATTATGTCATAGAACTTGTATATGTATTATGTACAGTGCTGCACCATATGTTGGTGCTTTATAAATAATAATAATAATATTAGAAGAACCAGAAACAAGTGCTGTATAAATATTTTATTTATTGCTCATCAGGATAACTACTTTATAACACCACCTATGAGCGCCTTCATTTTCAGCCCGTACCGTCATTATAAGCAACAAGCCACTTCCTCTTAGGAAAGTTACATAGATGACGTTTTATCATTCTGACATTTATAGAACAGAAGTTATACAACAATACAAAGTTTCATACTGTATATAAAATGATGAGGAGGAGGATCCAATTTATTAGTGCGGTAATCAGTGCAGTGGGGTGGGTTAAGGAAGAAGTAAAGGAGAATTGGACCAATTGTGGTTTTCAACAAGAAATTATATTCTGTTTACTGATCAATAAGGTCCTGTATATATCCTATTTACAGTGGAACTAAACCCTTCTATCGTTTTCAGACAAGGAAGCTGCCATCTTGGCCTCTGTTTGATCTGCAACTGCCATAATGCTGCACATGTGATTAGTTATCACACCGGCCATTGGATGGTTTGACAGTTTGGTTGAAAGCACAGACCCGGATTGGCCATAGGGCAGACCGGGCATTTGCCGGTGGGCCGGTGCAGCCGGGCTGCATGTCCCAACAGCCCACCAGCCTTGTCTCCTCGCTGCACACCTCCCTCCTCCAGCTCCGATTCCCGGGCACACAGAGCGCTAGATCCGAGGTCTCCCTGGTTGGGGCAGAGAACAGGAGGGGCTCTCTATGTAGACACTGTACGGCGGTATCCCACTAAGTGCAGTGCCTGTTGCATTGAGCAGCGGGGCTCTCTCTCTCCTTCGTGTTCTATCTGGCCAGCTCCTCTATGGCGGGAGGTAGAAGATGCGCCCTGCCCTCCATGACCGGATCTATGGGGGTGTCTCCCAGATTTCAGTTGTGGCCCCCCCACCATGGACATTGTGGCTGCAGAGCTTCTCCCCAATCTCCGTACTCAGAGCTGGGACAAGGGGCAGGGGACAGGAGAAGTGTCAGCAGCAGACAGAAAAGAGTCAGGAGGAGCTGCGGGCTCTCTGTGCTCTCTTCCATCCTGTTAGTAGAGCGCTCCTCTATACAGCGGATTACACAGGATTGCTCTTAGCTCAAACAGTATGCGGCTTAATTACCTGTCCCCTTCCCACATTCCGCACCTCCTCACTACTCTAAGATTGGAGGGGGTGGGGCTTGTGGCGGAGGATGATGGGGGGCTGTTTATGCTGGAAAGAGTAATGGTAGGGGAGGGGGGGTATTTGTGCTAGAAGGAGGAATTGGAGGGGGGATTTGTGCTAGAAGGAGGAAATGGGGGGTATGTGTTAGGAGGCAGGATTGGGGAAGATTTGGCCTACCAAAGACCACGGTCACATCTCACCTCCTGCTATGCGGCCATGCCTGTGTCTCCTCTCCCACCCCACCAGCAATGTGGGAAGGCTGTCCACAAGGTTTATGAGTGTGTCTATGGGAATGTTTGACCATTCTTCCAGAAGCGCATTTGTGAGGTCAGGCACTGATGTTGGATGAGACAGCCTGGCTCACTGTCTCCGCTCTAATTCATCCTAAAGGTGTTCTATTGGGTTGAGGCAGGCCAATCAAGTTCCTCCACCCCAAACTCGCTCATCCATGTCCCCAAACTGTTCCCACAAAGTTGGGAGCATGAAATTGTGAAAAATATCTTGGTATGCTGATGCCTTAAGAGTTCTCTTCACTGGAACTAAGGGGCCAAGCCCAACCCCCTGAAGACAACCCCACACCATAATCCCCCCTCCACCAAATGATTTGGACCAGTGCACAAAGCAAGGTCCATAAAGACATGGATGAGCAAGTTTTGGGCTGGAGGAACTTGACCCGATAGAGTGGAGATTGCAATCCAGGCCTTCTCATCCAACATCAGTGCCTGACCTCACAAATGCGCTTCTGGAAGAATGGTTAAACATTCCCATAGACACACTCCTAAACCTTGTGGACAGTCTTCCCAGAAGAGTTGAAGCTGTTATAGCTGCAAAGGGTGGGCCAACTCAATATTGAACCCTACGGACTAAGACTGGGATGTCATTAACTTTCATGTGCGTGTAAAGGCAGGCGTCCCAATACTTTTGGTAATATAGTGTGTATAAAAGAACATTAATGTGTGGCTCTAGACATATACCTCTGTATATGTTGTATAATACCATTCCAATTGTATTATAGAGATGTGATATACTTTACATCCCTGAAGAAGGAGTTGTATATCTCTGAAACACATTGGATGATTGGAGATGAATGGAGATGCATCATACAAGTTTGCATCATCTACAGTATGACAGTGCTTTGTGATATGTTCTTCTGCAAGCTGTATCATGTTTTTAATATACTTGGTTTTGTATTACAATACAATTGTTAATATGCTTTTTAATCAGTTTGTGTGACATAGTGCCTCTAAAGTCCCTTCAGGGGGTTACAATTTGGTTTAGTCATTGTAAGTATGCATATGCCAGATCTGTGTGATCCCTGTGGAAGTTATCTTCCAGATTCAATGCCCAAAGCGTTCTCTGATTGGTCGAGGTGGAGATTGTGATGTCACCACCCCACCTTCTGCACTTTGTCCAATCACAGAACGCCTTGCATTCAAAATGCAAGACATTCTGTAAATGGCACCTTAACCAAGCATGCCACCTCCGGTGTTCCCAATGCAGCAGAGCAACCACTCAGTAGAGGACCAAGAAGATAGTGGAGATCATGGTGTCTACTACAGTCATCGTTACCTTCCACAGGAATCCCACAAGTATGTTATATGCATGGTTATAGTGGTCCAAGCTGGATCAATGTAACCATGCACAAAGCCATACCTGAAATTCAGCTATAAAGGATTAGTCCCACCAGATATGATATTTCCGTTATGGGTGGACATGGGAGGGCTTGACCACCCAGTTTTTAATATCACTCAAGGATAACACTGAAATACTCGGTTTTGCCCTCAAAGTAAATTTTTACTCCTCCAGATATCTTCTCTGTTTAATAATCAATTGCATCGTACACTAATGAAGATGAGACCTCCTTGTGGCGGTGACAGGCGGGCGGAGCTGAGAACTCTAAAGGATTCTCGTTGTTTTTTTAGAACTATAAAAAGCCTGGGGGCTGCTTCAACCCATCAGGATTGCTCCCTTTAGTTTCTGTGGACTAAAGAGGAATCCCACAGTTGACAAAGAGGTGTAAGTGATCCACAAAAAGGATTTTATTTTGAGTTGAACCATAAATCCCTTTAAATATGTCTAATTCAGGGTCTCGGTCTTCCTCTGTGATTGGTTATCTTCACAGGAAAATGTCCCACTATGGTATTAAGGTGAATAACAAATGCCGATTCAGCTCCAACTGATGCTTCAAAGTGAGGGGAGCTCCATCACAAGGCATGGGGCGACGTTAGAAAGACGGGTCACCAAAGCCAACCTCCTCCTGCAGCTGGTGGATCTCGGTCAGCAGGGTCTGGTCCTGGAGATTTAACTGCAAGAGAAGAATTAGAGGACTGAGCTGGATTATGTTGCCAACAATATTCCATATGAGGGCGGTGTTATCATATGCGTTTGTGCAATTTTGCGTATTTTCATACGCGCTAATTTATTCTCGTGTTCACAATACGTTAATGGACATAAGTGCATACACACGCATCTGCGTGCATGAGGCGTAAATTATTAATTTTTTTTTTTTTTACTGAATACACGGCCCGACTGGGGTTCTTGGTCACCCTGTGCCCCTAATAAACACAGGGTGACTTAGACATAGGAGGGGCCAGGGGAGCTGGACAAGGAGTTTCCACAGCTCTCCAAGGTAAGCTGGGTTCTACAAGCCCCCCGCCCAAAGTGACTCCCGTCACAGTGCTTGTTTGCGCGCCTGTGCGCAAAGGCGCATTACAATTAATGGGCTGTATTTTAGCTCAGTAAAAAAAATAAGCTGAGCTTACTGAGCTTTTTCAAGCTGCAATGTGCATTAGAACCCCAAACATTATCTATGTTTTTAAGTAGATGCCCTAAAGAATAAACTAGTGGGTGTTGCACATTTTTATGTCACACAATTGTCTGATTGATAATTTAACTGATGATTTATATTTTTTTGGAAAAAATACACTTTAATGAATTGTAATGTGCAAAAACACAATACAATACCCAATTGTTAGGTAAAATATAAAAAATGATGGTACGCAGCAGTGGCGGCTGGTGCTCAATAATTCAAAGAATGCGGAGAATGCAGGGAACACATTCCCCCACCACATGAGACGGACGACCTCCTCACCTGCCCGCGATGACTATGATCTCCCCTCCCTCCCCTGTCCGAGTGCCAGATGGCTGAGCCGATGCGGGTGAGCCATCCATGGTCACAGTGACGGCTGGTGGGTCGGTCGTTCTTCTCCTCTGGCTGTGCTCTCCTCTCTCCTCCCTCCTACTCCCTCCTTCTCCTCGATGTCCAATAGGATCGCCTGGCGTTTTGGCCAATCCGGAAACTTCCTGATTGGCAGGGAGGAGATTCAGTGTGAAAATAGCGAATATTCATTTGCTATTGTCACACAACTGGGTTGGCTCGGGGCGCAGTGCTCTGCGCCTCGACACCACCCTTTTCTGAAGCCTATTAGAGCCTCTGGCTCTAATCACGTGCTTAAAAAAAAAAAAAAAAAACACTCCCTCCATTGGAATCCATGCATGCGGCGCCCTGTATGTAGATCAGGGGGCCGGATGCATGGATGGGGGGGGCAACGCCCATGCGCCCCTAATGGATGGGCCGCCACTGGTACGCAGAGTAAATAGATACCAAACATGTCATGCTTTAAAATTGTGTACACCCATATAACAGTGCCAAACTATGGTACCTAAAAATCTCCATAGGTGACGCTTTAAAAGCTGGTTTGAGTTTCACAGGAGGGCGCTTTACATTTTTTTTTTTTTTTTATTGTTTATTTCATTTTGTTTAGTACTGTACCTTTATTTATTTATTTATTTTGATCAGCCTCGTTGCTATCACAAGGGATGAACAACATCAGCATAGCCCATGGCTGGTCTTCTTTATAGAGCGATCTGGGGGTCTATTAGAAACGAAATCCTCGTCACTTCCAGTTTCTGACTAGAATCGCTGGCTGTAAATAATACCAGGATCATGACAGTAGCTGAAGTCATTATTCCGATAGAACCACTTCAACCTTACACCCTTTATAAATGGCCTAAGGATGGGAAGTGGTTAATGCAAACAGTATAAGTACCTGAATGTGACTTGGTATCAGCCTCTAGCACTCCCTGTACAGCAGGGCTTGAGTGAGAGAGGAAGAACCAGCACAAGGAGCCAATCAGTTCAAGAAGCATGCTGATAGAAGGAGAGAGCAGAACGACAGAAAGATGAGCTCATCATTTTGCTGCATCTCCTTTAAATGGGTTGTAAACACTCGCCATTTTTCACCCTAATGCATTCTATGCATTAAGTTGAAAAACCTTCTTTACTGCAGCAGCACCCCCCGTGCCCCCCTTATACATACCTGAGCCCTGAAATTTGCAATACGGGAACGAGCACACCAGCTTCGGCCGGTGTCTCGTGACCTGATTGGATAGATTGATAGCAGCGCAGTCATTGGCTCCCGTTGCTGTCAATCAAATCCAATGACAAGGGGGGCGGGGCCGAGTCCTACATTCAGCGTCTATGGATGCCGAATGCTGGACTCGGGAGCGCGCCCGCAAGGTAACCCCCCTGGGAGAGAGCTTCTCCTATGGGGTTATACGATGTGGGGAGGAGCCGCAAGAGCCGCCAGGGGACCCCAGAAGATGAGGATCGGGGCCACTCTGTGCAAAACAAACTGCACAGTGGAGGTAAGTATGACAAGTTTGTTATTTTAAAAAAAACAAAGCCTTACAATCACTTTAACTCTCTTGTGACACATATGAAATTTCTCTCAGCAAATTCCATTCTAAAAGATCAGAGGGAAAACATAAAAAGAGGAAAGATTATTTTTCCTTTTCTTGGCCTAAGTGAGAACCCAGGTAAATGTGGCCATACACCTGCAGGCTGAAGAAAAAAAGCAAACCAATTCCTCCATCCATGCTATACAGCACTGATGGAGGAATCTCCCGCTGCAGCTATTGTATTTTGACAGCCAACCCCGCCAGCTGTCAACATACGCAAATAGAGGCTGCATCTGATTAGATGTTCCGCTGAAAATTTTCCAACCACATGGAGAGACGCCAGGCAGGATGCGGCTGATAGGGCCACCCGATGAGAACATTTCCAAAATTCGCACAGTGCATGGCCAGCCTAATGGCCAGAGTAATATCTACAGGGGCCACGGGGGCCACACATACAGTAAGTGATCAAGGACTGCATGTGGCCCAGGGCACTAGGAGGATTGTCTATAAATCTTTATTATGGAATATTAGCAGGTGAAAATATGAAAGCCACATAAAAGGAAAAAAATAACATATCATAAATGTTACAATATTAAAAGAGATGTATGGTATTCAAAAATAACAAACACACATGCTTACCTATGTGGAAACAGCATGGATCCGATGCTGCATCTGCCCCCCCCCCCCCCCCCCGCCAGCTCTAAGTCTGAGAACTAAGCGATCAAACACCGCTAATCGCTCAGTTCTCAGGTCTGCTCTGAGCACAGAGCAATGTTACCGCAATGTGCTCTGCCCCTCCAGAACTCACTAGAGCGCCAGGTTACTCGGGGAGGCGGAGCCATACCTCCCTACTTTCTGAGATGGGAATGAGGGACACCTATTAGTAAAAGTATGTAGGCATAGGACACGCCCCACTTAAAGGAGAATTGTACAAAAAAAATGATTGGTTAAACCCACAAGTGCTTTTTTACCACTCCTATTCCTTTATATTGGCTTTTGGAATTTACAAATGCAGCAATTTAGAAATCAGATGAAAGGTTTAGCACTGAGAAACACTTTTTGAAAGATAAAAAGTGCATTTTATATACAACTATATAGATCCGACCAAAATGAAGGACAAATGAGAAGTAAAGAGGGACAGAGGAACTTTTTTTTCCAAAAGAGGGACAGTCCATCGAAATCAGGGGCAGTTGGAAGCTATGCATACCTTTCTGGTGTATTTATATGACTGCTCAGCCTCCAGCTGTCGTCCAGTCTAAAAGAAATATCAGAAACATTAGTATATAGAAACAGTACAAAAACATAAAAGGTAAGCCCCCCCCCCATTCCTACACACTTACTAACACAGATGGAAACACAAGACCAGGTATGTGGTACCAACAGGTATGTTTATTAGCCTGCTTGTGGGTGGGTGCAGCGTGGTGCGGTGGCAATAACACACACACAGTCCGGATGCAATTAGAAGAACTTGTATTGTAGTAAAGACAAAACAGTTTACACCAAACCGTAGGAGAAGGCCCAAATGAGAACACTCATGGATGCCAACAGCGTGTAGCAGAGCAGGTATCAGCCAAACTGACCACGTCTGTCTGGAGGGGTGGAGTGCGGCCTGGCTGTCTTGGGCCCAAATGAAAAAGACGTCCAAGGAGATTGCAAGCCCTAAGCTTTCCCTTCTTGTCTGGGACCATTCCCTGCCACTAATACTGTCCCTGACAGACAGGGGACCTGTCCCTACACTACCCACACACGAATGCGCCAAACCTAGGGAGCCAGGGTGTTAAATAGACCCAAGATGGCAGAGTCACATGGTCGGCCAACATCCAATCTGATCACTGCCCCAGCCACTCAGGAAACCATAAAGGTTCTTCATGTCTTCTCCCTCAGCTTTGCCGCTGCAGTTCAGTGCCACCTGACACAAACTGCACCTGCCTGTATGTTACAGCTTACACCGACAATTGTGTAGTCTGAAATGATTGTCTATTTACTGATTAGAAATATCTCAGTTTTGGGGATACTTATGCCAAACCCTGTCCAAATTCGCCTTCCAAGGCAATATACTGACAGCAATAATGGCCCTGTACACTACTCCAATGGCGAAGTTCCTCACGGATGGCATACTTTCTAACAAATTCCAAATCACCAATGGCACGAGACAGGGTGCCCACTGTCGCTTATAATATTTACACTTCTAATGGAGCCCCTAGCGCAAAAAAAAAAAAAAAAAAGAAGTATCTCTGTGATTTATGTAGCACCCTGATGTTTAGGCAGTGCTGCTATCAAATTTAGGAGATCAATTAAATTCCCCCTAATCTGTGGCTAGGTGGCCAGGTATCTGGTGACATTGGATAAGACAAGGGCATAGCAAGGACAGATTATGAATGAATGAGGTGTCTCAGCCAATGGGCAGGGATTTTCTTGGGTCCCTTGGCCTACTGGGTGAGCCTATTTGGGTGAGGTAAGGTGATCGGGGTTCTGTGCCACCTGGACGGCTGTCTGGGTGAACACATGCTATGTTGCCTCTGGCTGCTAGGCCATAAGCCTCAGGCCTATCCCAGGCACATCTGGCTGCTAGGCTGTCTGAGGGCATATTCAAAAGCAAGAGAGCAGCGCAGGGTTGGGACTTCGGGCTTGTAGTCCAACCAGAAGTAATGGTTCCGCCGGCTGAGGAACCAGTTGCGGTCGGAGGTAGAGGGGAAGCTGTCGCCAATAAGGGACCATCCACCTTGCTACCGGAGACCACAGTGAGTGACCTGAGGCCAGTAACAGAGCAGACTTCTCGCCAGCCGGGGACAGTGAAGAAGTGGGAAAACTTCAGAAAGTGCCAAGACAGGGACCCAGCGGGACAGCAGAGGTGACGCTTGTGGAGCGCCAAGCCAGGGTCCTAACATGTTAGCAGGGGTGACGCTTGTGGAGCATCCGTGAGTGCCAAGCCAGGGATCTAACGTGTTAGCAGGGGTGAGGCTTGAGGAGTATCTGTGAGTGCCAAGCCAGGGACCTAACGTGTCAGCAGGGGTGAAGCTTGAGGAGTATCAGTGAGTGCCAAGCCAGGTACCTAACGTGTCAGCGGGGTGAAGCTTGAGGACTATCTGTGAGTGCCAAGCCAGGGACCCAAGCGGGGGATAATGCTTGAGGAAGATACGGATTGCTAAAGTAGAAGAGCTCAGGAGATCCAGTGGCTAGTAGATCTGAAGTCTAGTGAGAGAGACTGGGAGCACGTTGAGTGAAGACCCATAGTGAGTGAGTGTGGGGTAAAGAGAACTGTTTGTGTCGCAAATAGTTGAATACCATTACCGTTAGTAACAGCTACAAGATTGTTGCCATAGGAGACAGCGGTCCTACCTATACAGAAGTGATGTCCGGCTGGAGGCCTTCACCTATATAGCTGTCCACCTATAGAAGTCTGCTAATTATCTTTGCAGCTAAGGTGTCCTGACGCTAATCCTCTCTCCCTCAGTTCTGTTCAAGAAACAATTAATCACTTTGCATTCAAAAAGTGTCTGGCGCCCACCTGTTCATCTTGCATCACACCCACCATGCCTTGTAACCTACTCTACACTGAAGGATGTCAGCTTTCCCTTACTCTGGAGGTAACCATTAGGCCTAAAGAGGCTCGGGACTTAGCTACAGTTAGTCTAAGCAGTAATAGCAAAATCCTCTGATATACACTGAATGGTAAGTCTTGTCCGAAGTTGAACTCACTATTGTAAGACTGGGTCTAACTATGAGGCCACGTGCACAGACCTATTATGCCTTGTACACACGATCACACTTTCTGACAACAAAACTGTGGAATTTTGTTCGAAGGTTGTTGGCTCCAACTTGTCTTGCATACACACGGTCACAAAAATGTTGGCCAACAATTTCAAACGTGGTGATGTACAAGACATACGGCGAGCCGATGTGATATCTCCATTACGAACACTAGTTTTACAAGACCGAGCGCCTCCGGCTCGTACTTGATTCCGAGCATGCGTGGACTTTTGTGCGACGGACTTGTGTACACACGATCGGAAAGTCAGACAATAAACATTTGTTGGTGGAAAATTTGAGAACCTGCTAGCCAACATCTGTTGGCAGAAAGTCCGACAACAAATGTCCGATGGAGCGTACACACAGTCGGACTTACCGCCAACAAGCTCACATCCAACATTTCCCGCTGGAAAATCCGATCGTGTGTACACGGCATAAGTCTTGCACAATTTGTTGAAGAGAACACATTCCATTGGATCAAAGCTATGACCAATACTGTCATAAAGGTGATTGTGATACTTATTAAGAACCCCCTGAGGACATTATTTATGACGAAACGCATAGGATAGGACCAGACGTGACGTCATCATGCACACTCACCGAAGATTGGTGTTTCTCTGATCTGTTATGCTGTTTGGATGATTACAATTATATGCAGTACTGCTTCTATTTACATCTGAGTGAGCCTTTTTATTCTAATAAAGCAGATTTAATTTCAATAACTATACTATGGGCATTGCTTTTTTATCTTATAAGTTTGTAAGAATTTTTTTTATTGAAGAGTGGGACGAGTCTTTCCCTGGGCTACTGGGTACATTCCCAACAACACTAATGACCACGCATCTCCTGAGGGTCATTACATTCTGGTAAGCAGAATGGGTGATCCATGTATGTAATGTGACAACTTCCCTTGAAGTGGAAGATTCTTGCACTTGGCCCTGCATGCTCAGTACTCTGATTAGCACCATTATAGGAATCACGCTTTGCACCAATGGAAACTGGGAGCCGATTGGTTTGTGTAAGGACTATTTCACTGGCGCTATTCAGATTTCACATAGCCGTTTTTGCATAGGATCGTTTATTTAGTATCTATCAATGGACTGTGTGAGTTGTTTGTGTGTATGATTTGGCACATTTGTGATTTATATGGTTTAGTGCTGCACTTTTCGATTCTTTGCACTTGAACTATCCATTCTAATGACAAATTACCTAAGCTATCCCAATATCCTCTCTATATGGGATTTTCGGGTTGGAGCAGGACTCATGTCGGTACCCACAGCCTTACACTCCTTTAGTGCTCAATTAAAGAGTATGTTACCCCAATATTTTATATTCCTGATATGTGACTGCTGTACAGTGTACTTGTATGATAAAGTATCCTGCTCTCTTTGTATTGCTTTATTTGTGTGAAATCCCTGGTGATCCTGCCAGTTCTCCTATTGTTCTATTTCAAACTGACCATACTAGGCATAGAAGCACATCCATCCCAGCATGATTAGTTTTCTGGCTGTCCTGGGAGCACATCTTGCCTGTCCTCCAACGATCAGACTTGTGCTGACACCCCCTCCCCCCTTTTACAGCTTTTCACTGAGGAGATCAGTGTGCTGCTGTTTCTCCACCCCCACCTCTCCAAACCCCTTATGCAGCTGAGAACAGAGGGTATGTGATCACTTATTCATAAAAATTAAATAAAAAAGGTATTTATAATGTTATATCTGTACACAAATCTTATAAATAAATGTAATTTCTATTTTAAAGGAAATGGGATTTTTTAACACAATAAGCCTAGGTTCACATTTGTACGATTTGGCAAATATATATATAGTAAAACCTTGGTTTAAGAGCAAGACCCCTTTCTCACTGGGGCGCTTTGCAAAGCGCCCTGAAAGAGCCGCTGCTGTGTCTCCAATGTGAAAGCCAATGAGGGCTTTCACACTGGAGCGGTGCACTTGCAGGACGCTAAAAAAAGTCCTGCTAGCAGCATCTTTGGAGCAGTGAAGGAGCGGTATGTAAATCGCTCCTGCCCATTGAAATCAATGGGGCAGCGCGGCTATACCGCCGGCATAGCGCTGCTGCAGCAGCGCTTTGCAGTGGTTTTAACGCTTTCTCGGCTGCTAGCGGGGGGGGGGTAAAAGCGCCCCCGAATAGCACAGCGAAATTGACGGTAAAGCGCCGCTAAAAATAGCGGCGCTTTGACGCCGACGCACCCACCGCCCCGGTGTGAAAGGGGCCTAACTTGGTTTGAGAGCAAGACAAGCAACATTTTTTATTAAATTTTGACTTGATATACAAGCGATGTCTTGATATAGTAGCATCATGTCACAACAGAGTATAAAATAAGAGAGGCGCCTCTAAGTGTAGCAATACGGTTACATTTAATGAACGGAACAACATTTAGCAACTCATATGGTTGATGATTAAAACTGGCACATCTAAGTACAGGCAGTCCCCGAGTTACAAACGGGTTAGGGACTGCCTGTTTGTTCTTAAGTCGGTTTTCCGATGTTCTCCGACGTCGTTTTCTGATGTGCCCGCCGACGCCGCCGACTCCTGTTCGTAAGTAGGAGTTGGTCGCAAGTCAGAGGTTCGTAACTCAGGGACCTCCTGTATGCAGGCATCCAGGGTAAAGCTGTCCACATAGACCATCCTCATCACCGCCATCCCTTCCACGCTGCGCTCCATGAGCGGTTCAAGTCTCGCTTTCAGAACGCTCTACGGCAGGGTAGTCTTCCCCGGTCATGATTGCAGACTGACAGCGGTGAGAGCCGGCGGTGCGGGGGGGATGGTCTATGTAGACAGCTTTACCCCGGATTCCTGCATACTTAGATCTGCCTCTTTTAATCATCAACCATGTGAGTTGCTAAATGTTGTACCTTCGTTAAATGTAACCATATTGCTACACTTAGAGGCGCCTCTCTTCTCTTTTATACTCTGTAGATCCTGCTGGATTTTGTTTCTAATCCCCTTGTGGAGGCTTCCATTTGTGGATGGACATTTTATAGTTACACAACCTATCACATTGCTATAATCTTTTTATATGGCCTATAAACTGAAGGACTTATGAATAAATGGTTGTGGAACGAATCATCTGAGATTCCATTATTTCTTATGGGGAAATTCGCTTTGATATACAAGTGCTTTGGATTACAAGCATGTTTCCGGAACGAATTATGCTCACAATCCAAGGTTTTACTGTAAGAGTAACTGATTATACATATAAGAAGGATCTGGATCTTAGAACTCACCTTTAAACATACGAGAGCCAGGTAGCCCCAAACCATTGGGTTGCTGTTATTCAAGGCATTGGCCTCCGAGAGAGCTTCCTCAGCCTCCGCCATCTCCTCTAGCTGTGAATAAGAACGGTCTTCAATGAATAATCAAGTTCCTTTTTATAACCAGCTCAATGCAGCTTCCACCCACAATGGCCCAGAAAAGAAATGTAAAGGATCGGTACATCCAGCTGATTTATCACAGTTTATATTAACCCCCCCCCCCAGTGGTTTCTTCTGTTCTTGGTGAAAAGTGCAGAATTCCCAGGTCTGCACACCAGCTATGTCCATTATAAGGGGTTCTCATCATCCCTGCTGGGTTTTTATATTTTATATTATGGAGGACATAATAGGAGGAGCTGGAACACAGAAAGGTAATGGGGGGGGGGGGGGACACAAAAAACTCCAAGATGGGTGGGAAGCATAGGCGTGTGCGTATCCCTATATAATCCCTAATCCCTATGTGTGGTGCAGATCCCCTTCTGTAGGGCTTCCCCCCATGTTTGCCCCACAGTGCTACTGGCCTCCCCCTTCTCTTCCCCTCCCTGCTTCTTCGGCGGATGTTTCAGGATGGAGAGCGGGGGGGAAGGGGCTAGTACATATGTCATTTACCAGCCCCTTCTTAATCTAAATGAACACAATGAATAGACTCACTCACTGTGTTCATTCAAAACTGAAGCATAGTAAACAGTGTTTACCATGCTTCAAAGCATAGTAAACAGTATTTACTATGCTTTGAAGCATAGTAAACTGTGTTTACTATGCTTCCGTTTGTGAATGATCAGGAAGCCGCTCAGCACAGAGCACTTCCCATTTATTTACTGTCCAGTGCAGCTGAGGCTGCAGAGAAAGGCGTGTGTGTTTGAGCTCTGGGGTGCACACCCTAATCCAATAGGCTGTGCACACCTATGGTGAGGAGAGGGGCAGGAACTATCTTTTTTTTTGGTGGACTTACCCTTTAAAGAATAATTTGTCAATGGGTAAAAGGGATAGGCTTAAAGTGATTGTAAACCTCAGACATGAAATATGAACAAAGCCTATCCCTCTATAATGTAAATCTAAATCTAAAAGTCTCAATTCAGAGCACTGTCATTTCTGTCTGCTGTTTTGGACCTCTGCTATCAGCATGAATCACTTCTGACAATTTTTCCTGACAGCAAGAGAAAAAAGGTGACAGGGGAGGGATCTCCAGCTCACAACCTGTGATTGAGAGCCTCAGCCCTGTTCGGGTGTGCTTTATGAAGGGGGGGGGTGTTTCCCTTTGCTCCACTCAGCTCCCAAAGCTCTCCTTACTGAGCTTTGCAGTGTGTCATTTCAGCTCTCCGCCCCCTGTTTTCTGAAATCTCTGAGAAGCTTTATAAATTCTGGACTTTGAATGGATGTAGAGAAGTGATGGCTGCAGATAAACAGGTACAACTTATGTAGGATAATTTGTTTTATCTATGTATCACCTGAGGACAGTCCCTGCACTTGGTATATATAAGGGTTTAGAACCAAATTAACCACTAGAGGACCAGCCGCCGCAGTTATACTGCGGTAGGTTGGCTCCCCTGGGTAAATTGCAGTAGCTGTACGTCGGCCGCTTTAAGACCACTAGGGGGCGCATCGACGGAGCCGATGCGCATGCTCAGCGGCCGCAATGTCAGCTGGGCACCCGCTTTCGCTCCTGAGAGAGACAGAACGGAGATCTGTCAATGGAAACAGACAGATCTCCGTTCTGTCCGGGGTGAGGAGACAGATCTGTTGTTCATACTAAGTATGAACAGCGATCGGTCTCCTCCTCCAGGCAGTCCCATCCCCCCCACAGTTGGAATCACTCCCTAGGACACACATTTAACCCCTTGATCACCCCCTAGTGTTAACCCCTTCCCTGCCAGTGACATTTATAATAATCAGTGGCTATTTAAAAAAAAAAAAAAATTTTAAATCGCAGATCACCGCCATTACTAGTAAAAAAAATAATTATAATAAAAATGCCATAAATATATCAACTATTCTGTAGACCCTATAACTTTTGCGCAAACCAATCAATATACGCTTATTGTGATTTTTTTTACCAAAAATATGTAGAAGTATACATAGCGGTCTAAACTAAGGAAGAAATTAGTTTTTTTAGGGGATATTTATTATAACAAAAAGTAAAAAATATTGTTTTTTTTGGGTTTTTTTTCAAAATTGTCACTTTTTTTGTTTATTGCGCAAAAAAAAAAAAAAAAAAGTGTGATCAAATACCACCAAAAGAAAGCTCTATTTAAATACAGCGTCACACGACTGCGTAATTGTCAGTTAAATCGATGCAGTGCCGTATCGCAAAAAATGGCCTAGTCATTAAGGGGGTAAATCCTTCTGGCGCTGAAGTGGTTAAGATCTCACTGCAGTCAGTACCCTAGCTGGGTGATAATTGCCACCCTACAGGCCAAGCTTGGATTTTCAGCTGAGCTACAATTGCTAGTATCAAACCCATGATGACACAATGGGGGTTATTTACTAGAACTGGAGAGTGCAAACACTGGTGCAGCTCTGCATCGAAAACCAATCAGCTTCCAGGTTCGATTGCCAAAGCTTAAATTGAATAAGCTGAAGTTAGAAGCTGATTGGCTACCATGAGACAGCTGCACCAGATTCTGAGTGCACCACTGTTTGCATCCAGTGCCCTCTGGTTTATATGTTATAGGAAAAAAGAGAGAACTGACACCTGGATGGGTCACAATGGTAGATAAAAACTCGAGCTCAGCCTTGTTGTGCCAAAGGTAGGGGGTGATCCTGACACCAGGGTCCTGGACAGCATGGAAACCCCAATGGGAGATTGGTGGACATGTGCACTGACAAAAAATGTCTTTGTTTTTGTTTCATTCGTTTTTTTGCTTTTTTCGGAAATTCGAAAATTCGGAATTCGGAAATCCGAAAATTCGGATTTTCAAATTTCCGAATTTCCGAATTTTCAAATGATCAAATTTCGAGTTTCCAAATTCCGAAATTCCAAAATTTTAAAATTCGGAAATGAAACATTCTCAGATTTTAACATACAAGATTCTAATTCCCTTTGTTTAGTTTGTCCGGAGAGCCCTGGCACACGAGTTCCTGAGCCCGAATTTCGGAAATTCAAAAATTAGAAAGTCCGAAAATCTGAAAAAAAGAAAGAAAAATCAGTAAAATTCAAAATAATAACTAACTAATAACTAACTATTAAATTATAGGTATTGGAATTTCTTTTCAAATTTGGCTGTGAACGTAATGAATACAAATTTATCTGAAGTTACGAATTATCCGAAATAACGAATGCCGCATCTAAACAAATGGAATGGAACAAATTAATAATAAATAATAATAAAAATAATAAAAAAGGTTTCATTATTATTATTTATTATTATTAGAGCGTTACGTTCCATACATTTAGATACGGCATTCGTTATTTCAGATAATTCGTAACTTCGGATAAATTCGTATTCGTTACGTTCACAAACACCCAAATTTGAAAGGAAATTCCAATACCTATCATTTGATATTTATTATTAGTTGGTTATTATTTCAGATTTTCAGGTTTTCGAATTTTCATTCTTTTGAATTTTCATTCTTATTTTTGGATTTTCAAATTTACAAATTTTAGAATTTTCGAATTTCCAAAATTTTGAAAAAAATTTGACAATGCAAAATTTGGAAATTCAGAAAATGGGAAATTCGTAAATGAAAAATTTTGGAAAATTTGGAATTAACGAATTTGTCAAAATTTGTTAAAAAAACTGATCTGAAACTAAACTAAACGAATTGCAATGTCTTGAAATATAAGGAAATGTCTAGAGATTGGCCCTAATTGACCTTGGCGGTTACAGTTCACTAAAATATTACATCAACAACCTGTAACTCTGGATGTTGCGTGGAGTATATAAGATACAGAAGGTTACCCGGTAACATGCGATTCCAGCGCCCAGCCAGGTCAGGCAGGTGGGTGACCTCTTACAAGCCAGTAGGTAAGTCTTCTTTGCCTTCTCATACTGCGATATAAATACAGACATTGTGGGAGATTCCCTAGAATTAGGATTTGCAGATATAGAGAACACAAGGCACTGGGTTCATACAATGCAGGGACTTACCTCTCCCTCCTGGAGGTAGATGGACCCCAAACGGAGGTAGATGGGGTGCATGTCTGATGCATCAGACACCAAGCTGAGTGTGTGCTCATAACATTCTCGTGCCTCCCCTTTTCTGCCGCTCAGATAGCGCAGGTGTCCTGTAAACGCCCACACGTCCGGGTTCTAGGGGGAGAAAAAGAAATTAGACATGTGCAGAATGAAAAAATTCGTTTTATTTAGATTCGTTATTCACATAAATTCGTTTAGTTAAATTAGTTTAATCCATTTAATTCATTTTCGGAATTAATTTTGTTTATTCGTATTCGAATCAAGTCGAATTCGCATAGTTTCGAAAAGTTTTCCAATTCGAAAAGTTTTCCAATTTCCATAGAGAAAGAGAATTATTTTTTTTTTCTATTCTATTCCTTAATTTTCTATTATATTTTATTCTCTTTGGAAATTGGAAAACTATTCGAGTTTTAAATGTAATCGAAAACTAATTTGAAAAACGATCCGGATTCAAAAACGATTCGACTTCGAATTCGAGATTCGTTCAGATTCGACACATTCGAATTTCCTAAAAACGAAAATTCGTCCGAATTTCAATTCGGAACGAAACGAACGGCACATGTCTAAAAATAACATCAGTCGGTGATATTGCATCCCTAGGGCTCACTTTTCCTTACACTCATATAAAAGTACAAAACATCAGCTGGTCCCACAGTGGCCAATAAGGATGAGCCATAAGAGGATTACATATCTTAGAAACCAATAATTAAAAAAGATGTAAACACTACCTGAATCTGAGATTGAAGCGCCACACCAAAAGTTAATTGACCACTTCGAAATTTATTCCAAAATAGGACTTTATCACAGAGCCGAGGCGTTTCAGAGGTCAAATAATGTCCCCTTCATCAGGGCTTGAAGTGAGAGATAATGTACATCAATCAGCCATAACATTATGAAAACCCACCTAATATTGAGTAGATCCCACTTTTGCTGGCACAACAGCCCTGACTCATTGAGACATGGATGCCTCTAGACCTCTAAAAGGTATGCTGTGGTATCTGGCACCAAGCTGGTCCAGTTCTAAAGCTCACATGCCCATTGTAGGCGCTTTTGGCTGTGGACACGGGTCAGTTGTGGCCACTTGCTTACAGTGAGGGGAGACCCCCCCCTCTTACTGCTGCGCCCTGGGCAGCTGTCCCTTCTGCCCACCCCTCGTCCCAGCCCTGCTACCCCTTTTCCGTGGCTCCTTTATAAAAGTCTACACCTGGGTTACACTGCAGAATGTACGGAGTAAGACATACCTGGTGGTCTATCTGTGATGCCTCCTGTAGGTTCTCATTGGCTGCGTCAAACTCTTTACGAAGAAGGTTTATCTGCGCACACATCAGGTAGTACTTACAGCTGGGCCCTCCGTCCGGGCTCAGGAGCTCGTGTGCCAGGGCTCTCTGGACAAACTAAACAAAGGGAATTAGAATCTTGTATGTTAAAATCTGTGAATGTTTCATTTTTTTAAGTAAACCTCACTCCAAAAAAATTCAGTCTTAGGTGGACACTGGGGCACCATGATCTGGATTCATAATTGTGGAATTTAAGAAGAGCTGATGTCTCTTTAGGTGTTCAGGGGATATATTATTCCTGAGAGATACAAGAAACTACGGTGGTATTCAACTTTCCAAAAAAAACCGCTCAGAACTGAAATATTGATTTTGAGTGGAGCTGTATTCTTTGGACTGCATGATTTTTGGTACAGCCTTCCTTAACACACGATTGGATTGTTGGCCAACCAAGCTTCTGATTTTTGTCCAAAGGGCATGTGCCTGGATCTTGTCTTGCATACTAATGGTACACAATTGTCGGCCAACAAACACGAACGTAGTGACGTACTACGAGGAATTTCAGCTCTTGAGCGCCACCCTTTGGGCCCCTTCTGCTAATTTCGTGTTTGGTGAGCATTGATTCCGAGCATGCGTGTTTGTACTTTCAACTTGTGTGACAGACTTGTGTACAGACGATAGGAAAATCTGACAACAGACCGTTGTCCTCCGAAAATTTACTAGGCTGTCATCCAACATTTGTTGGCCGAAAGTTGGACAATTGTCAGATGGAGCGTACTAACGGTAAGATTTTAGGACAACAGTCTGTCAACAGGCAATCCCCTGCCAACAATCGTACCGTGTGTATCAGGCTTTACACTTACCCCAGCAGGCTGCACTAAAAGCTGGACATATAAAAGATAACTGTACAAAATATACATCTATTCTTTAATAAAGCTTAACTCCAGGCAAACAGCTAAATACACAGACAAAATACATCTACTCTATGCAAGATGTTTACCTGCAGAAAGATTTGTATTTTTGTCCACCCAGTCCTGAAATGTGTACAGCTCTGACACAGCCCTGTTTGGAAGAGTCAGACCTGATTTTTCTCAGCAGCAGTTTCACTTTTACTTACAAGTCTCCTTCCCATCCACCAATCTGTGACTGGACAGTGAAGGAGAAGCAGCAGCCTGATGAGCTCATCGCTCTGTCAGTCTGTTCTCTCCTCCTATTAGCATGTTCCTTGTGCACACGAGCACTACAGCACAACTGATTGACCCCCTGCCTTGCTTTGCCCTTTCACAGTTCTAGCTCTGCTGTACAGGGACTGCAAGACGCCCTTATACCAAGTCATATTCACTAGACCTGTGCACCGCCCAAAAAATATTGGTAGTTTTCATTTCCGTTTCACTTGTGTTTTTTTTATCGTTTTTCGGCTCATTTGTCATGATCGAAATTCATAAATTCGAAAGTTTGTAAATTTGTAAATTAGAAAAATCCAGAAATTCAAAAATCTGAAAATAAGAAAGAAAATCCGAAAATTCGAAATAATAACTAACTAACTAACTAACTAATACTAACTATTAAATTATAGGTATTGGAATTTCATTTCAAGTTTGGCTGTTAGTCAACGTAACGAATACGAATTTATCCAAAGTTACGAATCATCCGAAATAACGAATGCCGCATCTAAACCAATGGAACGGAATGAATTAATAATAATAATAAAAAGTTTTTATTATTATTATTGTTATTTATTATTATTATTATTATTAATCTGTTACATTCCATTCGTTTAGATACGGCATTTGTTACTTTGGATAAATTTGTATTCATTACATTCTCTAACAGCCAAATTTGAAAGGAAATTCCAATACCTATAATTGGTAGTTAGTAATAGTTAAAGCGGAGTTCCACCCAAAAGTGGAACTTCCACTCATTGGATTCCTCCCCCCTCCGGTGTCACATTTGGCACCTTTCAGGGGGGAGGGGGGTGCAGATACCTGTATAATACAGGTATCTGCACCCACTTCCGGGAATAGACTCCCGCGGGAGTCACGCCCCCTCCCCCATTCCCCCGCTGTCTCCTGGGAAAGACACAGATAGTGGGGACCATTGAGAACTTGCAGCGCGAGTCGCGCATGCGCAGTAGGGAACCGGTAAGTGAACCTGCAACGCTTCACTTCCTGATTCCCTCACTCAGAATGGCGGCAGCAGCACCCGAGGATCGAGGGATGGTTCGGCCTCGGGTGCCGACATCGCTGGACCACGGGACAGGTGAGTGACCTTATTTTAAAAGTCAGCAGCTGCAGTATTTGCAGCTGCTGACATCTAAAAAAAAAATTTTCGCCGGACTCCCGCTTTAAGTTATAACTGAAGCAAACAACAACTGAAACCACTACAACTGAAAAACACAACAACTGAAAACAACTACTGAAACAGCAACTAGTGAAACAACAACTGAAAACAACAACTACAACTGAAAACAACAACAATAACACAATCAACAACTGAAAAAACAACAGAAACAACAACTGAAAACAACAACAATAACAGAATCAACAACTGAAAAAACAACAGAAACAACTGAAAACAACAACTGCAACTGAAAACAACAACTGCAACTGAAAACAACAACTACAACTGAAAACAACAACAACTGAAAACAATAACAGAATCAACAACTGAAAAAACAACAGAAACAACAACTGAAACAAAAACAACATAATCAACAGCTGAAAAAACAGAAACAACAACAACAACTGAAAACAACAACAATAACTGACACAACAACTACAACTGAACGACAACTACTGAGTTTTTGAATTTCTGATTTTTCGAATACTCTAATTTACAAATTTTCAAACATTTGAATTTACAAATTTTCGAAGATTCGGAAAAATTCGTTAAACGGGTTTTCGTTAGTTCAGATATTTCCGAATTAATGAATTTGTCGAAAAATTCATTAAAAAATGAATTTGGAATTCGGAAAAATGAATTGCACATGTCTAATATTCAGGTACTTATATTACTTATAGTGAAATACATTGTTGCTGTAGTAATGATTACAGAGCTGCATTCATTGTGTGTCTTTTACATCTGCCTGGAATTCACCTTTAACCCTTTAATTTATGAGCAGTGGTGTCAGGGTCTCACCTGCATGGCATTGACTTGGGACAGGAACTGAGCCGTCTTCATGTAGATGCTGCTGACAGCAGATGGAGGGTTGTGGCTTATACTGGACCGAGCACCTGAGAAAGAAACATGTTACAGCAAAATGTTTGTGCTGTACCTAATCAGTCTCAGTTATTTTCAGACATGCTCAGTACAATCTAGACAATTAAAAGGAAACCTGGACTGAGAGCAATATTTAAAGTACCATTGCTGACATCTGCTTGTGGAAATGCTAATCACCTGGCTGTCAAGTTTATTTTTTGACTTCCATACCATCCAATCTTATCCAGGACTGAGAACATACGATAGAGACAGCCAGGCAACGTGTACAAGTTGGTTAGCAAAGGAAGCTGCTGTGTTCTGTTTCATATGAGGGCATTTTAATTGCTTTAGTCCAGGGGCTCTAAACTTTTCAGTATGAGGGTCACATCATCATTTATACATTTTTTGTGGAGCGGCCAAAAAAAATCCCCCCTTACATCAGGTTTCCCATCAGAGTACCCCTATTTCATCAGGGTGCTCATCAGAGATGACCATTTTTAGTCCTTTCTCACCATAATCTGTAGGGTCCAGGCCCAATTCCATAGAAGCAATGGCTTCCATATACTGCACTGAGAATGGCCAAAAAAAGTGGTTCGGAATAAATGGCTCTGTAATATTAGGCAGCATTTTACACTATACACCAGTGGTTCTGGATATGCTTTGGCTGATGGGACATGAGGGAATGATTTTCAGGGCTCCACTCACTGTCCTAAAATGAGGAATAATCCTCTTATTTTTTGGGATAGGTGATGGAAAAAGACATGTGAATACCTTCTGTTTTATGAAGGCTTCACTGTGCTTCACACTGATTATAATGGGGTCTTCTTGATTTATTTAGTCTCTTCAAATCATAAACTTTGTGGTCCTACTGTCCCTTATAAAACACATATTAATACAAGTCGTGGTTGGACATAGTTGGGTAGATAGATTTGGGCAGCTTTAAAAAGACAACACGATCTGCAGATCCCTCACCTCTCTGAGTTACAGCTTTGCTTTTGGAGACAGTGGATGAAGGGGATTTTGGCACAGCGTTTACTGTCTTCTCTTCCTGGGGGTGGCTGGCTTGTGACATACCTCCTGATGCCGACTGGACTCTGGACGACGTTGGTGCATTTCCGTCTGTTACATCAGCTCCTTCTTTGGAGCCTGCTCCTGTCAATGCAAAAGTTAGAAAAAAATGATTACAGAGAAGAGACAGTTGTAAAAGATTGCCTGGGCGGCGCAGTGGTGTAGTGGTAGCACTCTCGCCTAGCAGTAAGAAGGGTCACTGGTTCGAATCCCAACCACGACACTACCTGCTTGGAGTTTGCATGTTCTCCCTGTGCCTGCGTGGGTTTCCTCTGGGTACTCCGGTTTCCTCCCACACTCCAAAGACATGCCGGTAGGTTAATTGGATCCTGTCTAAATTGTCCCTAGTATGTATGAATGTGAGTTAGGGACCTTAGATTGTAAGCTCCTTGAGGGTAGGGACTGATGTGAATGTACAATGTATTTGTAAAGCGCTGCGTAAATTGACGGCGCTATATAAGTACCTGAAATAAATAAATAAAAAAAATAAATAAAGCTGGCCATACGATGACAGTGAAAAAGAAAAACATAACAGCTACCTCCATCCATGCTATATAGCAGTGATCTCCAAACTGCGGCCCTTTGCTTGCCTCTATCTGGCCCTTGGGGCACTTTTCCTTCCACTGATACAAGACACCATTCTTCCCATTGACACCAACAATGGGGCATTATTCCTCTCAATGACACCAAAGATGGGGCACTATTCCTCCCAATGACACCAACGATGGGGCACTATTCCTCCCACTGACACCAACGATGGGGCACTATTCCTCCCACTGACACCAGTGATGGGGCACTATTCCTCCCACTGACACCAGTGATGGGGCACTATTCCTCCCACTGACACCAGTGATGGGGCACTATTCCTCCCACTGACACCAGTGATGGGGCACTATTCCTCCCACTAACACCAGTGATGGGGCACTATTCCTCCCACTGACACCAGTGATGGGGCACTCTTCTTCCCACTGACACCAATGATGGGGCACTCTTTCTCCCTTGAATACCAATGATGAGGCAGGGGAGAAGGGATCACCGCTCCAGGTGGGTTTGTTTGAGAATGGCACTCTCCTCAAAGTGTAAGCAGCAGGTGCAGGCTAAGCATATAGCAATTAGAATAAGAAGGATGATCTGTACAGCCGCACTCCAATAAAAACACCTTTATTGTATTAAATAACATAAGTTCAAACTACAGCAGGGTACAGGACAGATAAGCTGATGCATTTCACACTCTCAACAGTGCTTAGTCATAGCTATTAAAGGCGTTTTTCCTGGAGTGTAGCTGTCCAGATCCTCCTTCTTCTAATTACCAATGATGAGGCACTATTCCTCCCACTGACACCAATGATGGGTAACTATTCTTCCCACTGACACCAATAATGGGTAACTATTCTTCCCACTGATACCGATGGGGCACTATTCCTCCAACTGACATCAATAAGGCACTATTCTTCCCCCTAATTCCAAAGTTTACTCCTACAGACACCAGGACAATCTCTACTCCCAATGGCCACAGTCCAGCTCCCCTAAAGTCTGAAAGACAGAAACCCTGCCCTTTGGTTAGAAAGTTTGGAGACCCATGGATGGATAGATGGATCTCCCTCTGCGGTTATTATATTCTGACAACTGGCTCCCCTGCATCTGATTGAATACAGCTGCTTTTCAGCCGACATTTTTCTGCCTCGCTCCTTTGATTTTTCAGTGCCAGGCAAGAGGTGGTCAACAGGGCCACTCACTGAGTGAATTTCATTTGGTTCCCCAGGAACTGACAGAGATTCATACAGAGTATGGCCAGCTTTAAGAAAAAGGGCTCTGTCATTGCCTTGTTTTTTCAGAGTATAGTTTGGAGGATGAGGGATGGTTGGTTGGTAAGGACACAAGATATTTTTGCTCCAGCTTTCAAAAACAGAGACTCAGTTTCTATTTTACATTTCAAATAACAAAGACAAGGTCTGATAATTATTTATATACGCTTTCATTCTCGGCCGTCAGCTTTTACCAAAGAACTGTTTCTTGCTTGATTGAAAATGATCAAAAGTTTCCCTGCAAACAAAAAAGTCAAAACAGAACACGAATGCCGCGTACACACAACCAGACTTTCCGGCAAAAAAGGTCTGATGGAATCCTTCCGTCGGACATTTCGATCGTGTGTGGGCTTCATCGGACTTTTTCCTTTCTAAAATTCTGACGGACCTAGAAATAGAACATGTTTCAAATCTTTCCAACAGACTCGATTCCTATCGGGAAAACCGTTCATAAGGGCAGCTATTGAACTTCCTTTTTCTAGTCCTTTCGTACGTCATCACGTTCTAAACGAACGGACTTTGGTGTGATCGTGTGTAGGCAAGTCTGTTTCAGCGGAACTAAGTCGGAAAGACCGTCGGAGCCTATTCTGACAGGAAGTCCGGTCGTGTGTACACGGCATCACTAAAAACAGTAAATGCTTAAAATTAACCACTTGCCGCCCGCCATATAGCAGAATGACGATGGCAAAGTGGTTTCAATATCCTAACTGGGCGTCATATGACGTCCTCAGGATATTAAGCCGCTGTGCGCCCCCGGGGGCGCGCATCGCGGCGATCGTTGTTGCGGGATGTCAGCCTGACAGGGAAGCTGCCCAGGGAAGCTGCCCAGGACCACCAGGGAAGCCGCCCAGGACCACCAGGGAAGCCAGCCACACTGGACCACCAGGTATGCCCCCTAGACCCCCAGGGAAATACTAATCAGTGCAAAGGCAGCTGCCAGTCAATGCCCAGGCAGCTGCCAATCAGTGCCCACTCCAATGCCTACCACTGCCAGTGCCACCAGGGATGCCTATCAGTGCTGCGTATCAGTGCCGCCTATCAGTGCCCATCAGTGCCGCCTATCAGTGCCCATCAGTGCCACCCATAAGAACCCATCTTTGCAGCCTTTCAGTGCCCATCAGTGTCGCCTATCAGTGCCCACCAGTGCCGCCTATTAATGCCCATCAGTGCTGCACATCAGTGCCACCCATCAGTGCCGCCTACCAGTGCCCATCAGTGCCGCATATCAGTGCCCATCGTCAGTGCCCGCTCATTGGTGCCACCTCATTGCTGCCGCCTTATCAGTGCCTGTCAGTTTCGCCTTATCAGTGCTCATCAGTGAAGGAGAAAATTTACTTATTTACAAAATTTTTAAAAAGAAACAAAAGCAAAACTTTAATTTTTTTCAAAATTTTCGGTCTTTTTTTATTTGTTTCGCAAAAAATAAAAATCCCAGAGGTGATCAAATACCACCAAAAGAAAGCTCTATTTGTAGTAACAAAAAGATAAGAATTTAGTTTGGGTACAGTTTAGCATCACCGCGCAATTGTCATTCAAAGTGCGACAGCACTGAAAGCTGAAAATTGGTCTGGGCAGGATGGTGTCTAAGTGCCTGCTATTGAAGTGGTTAAGAGGGGAAAAAAAAAAAGTCAGCTTTTGCTGCAATACTCGTCTTTAATCCAAAACAGACTCCTATGGCACTCCAATTCTAGGCAAATGAAGGGTAGCATCATTCAAACAGCTTCATCAGCACCCAGAGTATTACTGCACTGATTTTGATCTTTAAAATATTGAAAAGTCTTGATGAAGTCTTTTTGGTACCATGTTTGCTTGTGTGGAAATGTGCACAGGAGCATTGCATGGAAGTCTGCACGTGCCGATGCATGTGCATTCAATTCCAGAACAGGTGCCAAATGCCCTATTTAAAGGAAGGAATATTGACAGGTGGTTGCCGGATGATCTTCAGCTAGTCCATGATCCCTGTTCTCATCCTTATCCTGACTTCCTATTATTGACTGAGCCCGCCCTGTGATTTCCCCCTGTCTGATTCCTAATTGTGGCTCATTTAGAGTCCTTGTTTCTACCGCTCCATCGTGTATGACCCTGGCTTTGCCTTCTGATCACTCCATTTTCTCCAACCCTACTGACCTCCGATGTTTGAGCTCAGCTTGGCTCCAGACCAAAACATCGCAAACCCTTCCCGTGAACCCACCGAGACTCCCATATCTTGGCTAGAGAGCTACCCTGCTGACCACCTCCAGAAGCAGCCACCAGCGAACTGGACTTTCAGCACTCACACCACTTTGTGCCTTGCACTGTCTGTCACCACCTCCAAGGGTGTTTGCATCAAAAACTGCAAGGGAAGCCCCCTTATCACTTTGGCCTGTAAACAGGTGCATGATTGTTTTGGAACCCCTGAAATATGTTGGCTCGTTTTATAGTTTATCAATGCTAATAAATATAAATTAAATTAGAGCTTGAACTTTTGCATTGGTTTAGCCTTGAAATTTATATTATATAGAAAATTAGACCTGGGGAGATTTATCTTACCTTTATCACTGGTCTCTGCAGCGGCAGTCCTTCCACTGTCTGGTACTCTGGATTCTGCATGAGCCACTGATCTTTCCAAAGCCAGCTCAGCCTGGTGAAGCTTTCCAGCCTCCGAGAAGGCCATCTCCATCCGGATGTCATTGCCTTGGACCTCATAGAAGAGCCCTGCATGATACAAAGAAAAGGAGGTTCTCCTCAGTCATACAAGCCTGACTGCTCTAGAACAATTAGCTAAAAAAGGGAAACTGCTGGAACTATTATTTCCAGAATTGGAAAAGTACCAAAATACTGGTGCCTTAAGATATAGTTTAGAGCACACAGACCGATCCCCCACCCCTTCTTACTTCGAATTCTTACAAATTTTGCACCCCATGCTATACCACTGACGAATGACCTGATTTACACTATATAGCCTGAAGTTTGTGAGCTCCTGACCATCACATGTGTATGAGTTTGTTGGGCATTCTACTCCAAAACCATGGGCGTTAATATTGCGTTTCCCCCAATTTTGCAGCTATAAAAACCCTCACTCTATTGCGAAAGCTTCCAAAAAGATTTTGAAGTGTGTCTTTGAAAAAACAAGTACATACCTAGCACAGTCCAAGCCAAGACACTGCTCGGATGAACACAAGTTGCGTCTTCAAAAAACACCTCGGCATCCTCATTGTTATCCAACAGAACAGCTACCATACCACACAGGAGCAAACTGTATATAGAAGAAATAGTATTACCACATGTGCACAACCCAGCCACTAGAGGGCAGACATGCATGATTATTCTAAGGGCCCTTGAACACACAAAAATGAGAACAATGTGGGTTATCTATTCAGATGGTGGTTGCTCTGGAGTGTTGGTTACCTGTGTAAATGTTGCCGGTTTAAAAGCAAGGCCTCATGGAAGCATTGCCGAGCTTTGATAATATCACCAACCAAAAGGCTGAAACTTCCATACTCCAACCAATGATCAGGAGACTGACGGTCACGAGCCAATCTCTACAGGGGAATAACAAAAACATAAGGGACATGTTTATGGCTCCCACTGGATTATCTAACAGGAAATTAAGATGCTAATATACACATACCCTTTGATTTTTATATTGGGAAAAAAGGTGGTGTGTTTGCAAAAAACACTCAGAAGCCATTTGCAAAGAAAAAAACTTGTAATAATATAGAATCTAATAATTGACAACCGATTGTGGAACTTCTTCGTCCTGAACGCCAATTAGCAGCACATATTTTTACCGCAACTAAACTGACCATAGCAAGGGCCTGGAAAACTCAGAATCTTAGCTTTGAAGCAGTTAAAAATTGTGTGAATGATATCATGGTAAACGAGAAACTTACGGCCATATTGTTGGACACGCATGATAAGTTTCTCAGGATATGGCAACCCTGGGTGACCCATAACCGTCCATCAAGATTTGACCTAACACTTCTCTCCCTATAATGAGACTCCGTTCCCCCCACCCCAGGGCCTCTCCCCTCCTTCCCCCCCCCTTTTTTTTTCTCTTTTCTTCTCTTCTACTTTCAATTTCGCTTTCCTCCTCTTTATTCTGGCCTTTGGGCCTCAGTTCACAGAGTTTGGATATTTAAGGTAACAAAATTATTTCATACAAAGGTATGTTAGCTTCTTCGAAGTTAACCAATTTAATCTGACTTTATATCTGGTTCTTTTTCCCATTAAGGCAATATTAAGTATTACAATAACATCCCACTATGCATCCTTTAATTGTTTATGATTGTTTGCAAACATAATATTCTGTGTTTGCAGTCTACCGTTATGCTACTAAACATGAGATGTAGACTCTCTTTAGTATGCAGCCTGGCCTCGGCCTTGAGCTGCCTGAGACCAGGTATAAATTCTTGAATGTCAGTTCTACCTGCCGGACCCCGGCAGACTTATGCCTGTTAATTCATGATGTATCCATCACTGTTTTGTACTATTCTGCTGACATATATTTTCAATAAAACTCTTTGTACAAGAATCTAATAATTGACAACGAACCCGGTGGGAAGGCACCTGACTGGGAACATTAACAGAATACAACAGCGATGTGTAGTGGAGCAGGTATCAGATGTGCCAACTGTGGCCTGGCTGGTCTATAGCCAAATGGGAAGGTTTCCAGAAAGGACAATATGACCCTATCCTTTCTCTATACGTCTGGAACCATCTCCCTGTCACTAATCATTGTCCCTGTCAGACGTGTGACCTGTCCCTACACACACACTAAATGCGTGCCAAGCCTGGGAGCCAAATAGGTTCTGCCTGACCCAAGATGGCTGCCAGAGTCACATGGGGTGGCAGCATCCAATCAGATAGCTTCCCCAGAAACCCAGGAAACCATAAAGGAACCAAGTTCTCATTTAATTCCTCTCCAACTGCAATGCTACTGCAGTCGAGTGTCATCTACAGTGGAGAAAATAGACTGCACCTGCCTACATGTGTCTGGCACAAGAAATTAGGGAGCATACCTGCTCCTCTATACCCAGAAGTACCAGGTATTTTATTTTCTACTGGCTCCCAGAGCAGTGGGTGATTGATAGAAAAGTGAGTATGTGTCACTAGAGAGTGGGGAAGTGTTTTAGGATTCCTACATGGGCACAGCACGGGTTGCTTTAAAACATTTTCCATATTATCACACCTTGCCCTAAAGTGGCAACTGCCCGTGGATTCTTTCTCCTCAATAATCTATTAAGTTAGCATCACACTTTTTGCCAGTAGGTTCTTATGATATAGTCCTCTCCAGTGAAAGGAAGCAGGCCAGTACATAACGAACAGCAGTGGTTAATAGATCTGATCCCAAACAGTGATAGATTCAGACTGAATTTTATACATTTGGATGTCCTAAACAAAATTCAAATTTCATTTGTTATATTTGGCGGGTGGTTTCCCCAAACAGCTCAGGTTTTTTCTTTCTTATATGTTTCTGCTGTTGCCTGGACACTTTTAGTTTGACTGCCATTGCTGTCAGGTCTCATCCTTCTATCTTAGTACCCATGGTAGATATTTTTAAGGGTTTCCAGGGCTGCTAAGAACTGCTTTTTTTCCAGTCTATGTCCCAATCATTAAAATTTTTCAGCCCCATCATTTTGTCAAGAAGGACTACCAGGAGAGCTTTTCAAAAATTTGGCCAAACCACAGCATAAAGAATTCTCAATCTCTAGAATCTCACTCTAGTAATCAGAACTGTGGCCTTTAGAAATGGGGAATCTAATAGAAAGACGAGGTTGTGCCACTTCAAGTGAGAACAATCCTCCCTCCGATGACCGGGTGCAGGTCCAGTCCGCGATCTGTGTGGATAGCCAATAAAGAAAGTGATCGTTGACCTCACTCCAAGATGTAGAGGGTAAAAAATGTTTCTTTATTCTAAATGCAGACACATAACATCAAGATCACAACGACACTGTGTCTGTGGCATTGTCATCTTGATGTTATGTGTCTGCATTTAGAATTAAGAAACATTTTTTTCCCTCTACATCAGTGGTTCTCAACCTGGGGGTCGAATGACAATTTGCCAGGGGTCACTGAATCCTGGGCCGTTCCTGAAGCCCACGCTGCTTTCCCAGCCTTTTCGCAGACGCCCAGCTGGGCTCTTCCTGGAGCCCGCGGCCGCCCACTCAGCCTCTTCCCAACCGCCCATTTAGTTCACGGCATGGCTGAGGGGCAGAGACTAGAGGTCAGCTGACTGATGAGGAATGTGAAGTGGGAGGGGCTGGAGGAGACCCTATCTCCTGATTTTGGCATAGGTGTCACTGCTACGAGACACCACAAAGTCAGAGACACAGTGAAGCTGGAGACTCAGTGAGTAACACTACCTGTGATTATAGTTGCCATTAAAAGTCCCCACTACAGTTCTCAGATCAGCAGATGACCTTCATCAAGAGCACCTAAGTTGGCTGAGTAGAACTCCCCCCAGCATTGCCACTCATCAAACTCCCCCCACCAAGGAGTAAGAGAAGGAATAAAAACAGAGAATACATGGAAGGGAGAGGAAAAGAGGGGGAGGAACAAAGAAAAAGGGAGAGAAAGAAAAATAGAAAAGAACAAGAAAGATGGCTAGAGTGAGGGATGGGGAAAAAAACAAGAAATTAGCATAGAGAAAGATAAAAGGGAAAGAAAGGAGAACAAAGAGAAAGAGTAGTACATCCTAAAATGTACCATAAGGGGTTTTAATACTGTACGAGTGTAAGGGACTCAGGGAGCGCTAAATGTCCGTGGGTTAGGGGTGCAAATTACTTGTCTTGCCTTGCGTGCTGAAAACCCACACTACGAAAATAATGTTAGGGGTCCCCACAACTTGGGAGGTTTTATCAAGGGACCACGGCACTAGGGGGTTGAGAACCACTGCTCTACATCTTGGAGTGCAGTCAACGATCACTTTCTTTAGCAATGGTGCCTAAGGTTCAGCTCCAACCAAGATGTTGCATGGGTACATTGTATATGTTATATGGAACCTGATTTAATAGCCAGATAACTATCTACCATCTTATTATATCTGTAATGTTTTTGGGTACATGTGGTTGTTGTGTGACCCTGAACCCGCCTTTTGTGGTTGAAATAAAATATTTGAAAAAAAAAATAAGTTGTATAAATTGTGTAAGGTCTCCCCATGTTTGTTCGGATCAGCATTTCTCAACTTTTTTTAGTTGTGGCACCATTTAAAGTATGCAAATTCTCAAGGCACCCCAGACTAAAATGTAAATGTTACTTATTAATGGAAAACCTGAGCCTGAGATTATGCACACAACCACATTGATGAAATTACCTTCACAACAGAAGCCCCTATTTCCATCAGAGGTCCTCCCATCACATCATTGTAACTCTTCACATCAGATGCCCCATCATATTAGAGAGCCCCCTACACATCACAGTCCCCCCATTACATCAAAGGGCCCCCCTCGTCACCATAGTCAGAGACCTTCCATCACATCAGAGCCCCCCATCACATCAGAGTCTCCCCATCACCACAGAGTTCCCCACTGGATCACAAAGACCTCTAATCCATCTCTTATCCAGGACAAACTGGGTCTCGTGCTCAGGGCACACAAGGGGAGCCCAGAAGGTGCCCTAGTTGTAAAACACTGGTTTAGCTTTCCATTTGGTTGCTCTGCTTTCCTCCCAAGATCATACTGTTTGGTTTCTGGGATCTTGGAAAGTATGGACCTATATGAGTTTGGCGGGGATAAATACCCAATGTCAGTGTATGTTCTTTGCAAAGAGCCTCTGTGACCAAGCCCCGGTGAGCGGGGCGAAACATATGAGGGAGATGTGGTTGAAGCAACACTGGCTGAGGCCACATTCATCTACATACTACTGTACTGGCTTGGTGAGTAGTACCCTTTCTTCTCTTTGACTTTGCAAAGAGTTGTAGAATATGCTGTTAATTATAATATCATACAAAACACTTCCTTACCTCCTTATAATACATCTCAGATAGATTGTAATCTTCATTCATCTCTGCTTCCTTGGCAAATCGCAGCAGCTGTTCTGTATCTGTCATAGGATCGGGGGGCGTCTCTTCTTTGTCATCAAACAGGGTCTAGGGGATAAAATAAAGAGAGGCTCACCCATTGCCAACTGAATTGATGTGCTCCAAACCAATGTAAACCAATGTAATTGTTCATGTTTCCTACTTCCCATATGTAAACCAATATGAGAAATAAACCAATGTAATTGTTCATGTTTCCTACTTCCCATATGTTTCTTCCCAGACCTCAGTGTTTCTTACCTTATTCAGAGCAATGTGCATCTGATCTACCAGGTAAATGTACAGCTCACTCAGGAATGCCTGCAGCTGGTCACGGTTCTCAAAAGCTGTGGTCCTCAGGTACTTCTCCCTGACAATCTTCACCACTGCGTGCTACACAAAAGATTTCATCATGGTTATATCTGAAAAATATTTTATTTCATCCATTTCTAAATCATGGCACCACGCCGATCAGATCCTTAAGCCCTAATCAACGCATTTCATCAGAATGTATGTCATCTGGGGACCGTAAGTTTCCGGTTTGTTGTTCACAAGTATATATTTTAATTTGATCTATTTATTATTTTATGTGCAATTGATTAATTTCTATGATTTTGGTTGATATGAGCTAATGTGATCTGACTCATTACTAGCGCAACACAATTGATTTAATGATACAAACTTACCTGTCTGATCAAAGTTATCTACCAAATGTATGTGCATTCCTGACACAATTTTGGTTGTGCTTGAATGACTTAATACTGTGTGCATGCGCAGCATGACGCCATCCCTCATCTACCAATCAAGTGGCCACAATGTGCATTAGAAGCTTCAGCAAGTCAGATACAGCCTGCCTCATTTCCTGGCTGGAGGACATCCAGTATCATCTAGCTCTTACAATTCGATCAACCATGAAGGCTCAGCATCCCAGATAAGCATAACTTAGGGAGGTCTGCTGTTTTCAGGAAACAGCCTCTCCTTCCAGCTTTGATCTATCTGCATTGCAGAGAAAAGCAAAGAGAACTATTGATGATACCACTGGTTCCAAGTGCTATTGAAATGTTTAAACAAAATGGAAAGGTTTTATATAAAATTTCATTAGAATGTTAATCAAGGTAAAGAGATGAACCAGGAAGGCAAATTACAAGCAGATTAAAAATCAGCTTTAAAAAAGGCTTCTTGGCTTTCATGTGTATCAGGGTACGGAGAATAGACCCCCTTCCCAAACTCTTGAGCTTCCATTATTTGAATTTTTGTTGGTCAAGCCAGACACATTTTGTGACTTTGAACCCGAAATGTGTCCCTCTTATTTCTAGAGTTTCTACCTCGATTTGTCCCTTTTATTTGTACCTTGATTTGTTCCTTGAAAGCAAAATATTTTCCGGAGCAGTTTAACTCATAGTTGAGCTGACATTTCTGTTCTTCTAGGACTTGGGGATCCACCTCCACCCCACTGGCAGCTTGCTGACCGAACAGATCGCAGTATTCCTCCAAAATGGCCTTCGTTATGCTGGTGACCTGGCTCTGATAGTCAGAAACTGCCTGCAGAATTCAGCGAGACACAGGAGATGGTTAAAGAGGAACTCCAGGCAAGCAGCTAAATGCACGGTTGAAATGCAAAAATCTTTTTATCTGCCTAACCCATGCTGAAACCATGTAATATATTTGAGCTCCTAAGTGTGCATTGGATTTAAATTAGCAGAGATAAATCCAAACCCCAGCAAAAGTTTTTAATTCATTTTGTATAGAGCAGGGTGAGGTTTTTATTTTATGGAGATTGTATGGGCAAGAAGCGAGGGAGTCTCCCCAATGGGCTCAGGGAAAGAATTACAAATCTAATAAATGAGAAATATTTATTTATCCCTACTTTATCCAAAATGTAAAAAAAAAAAATGGTTAGTGGTCTTCAAACTGTGGCCAACAGGCCAGGTGAGGCCTTCTGCTTGCATTTATCTGGCCCTTGGGGCACTAAGCCTCCCACTGATATGAGGCACTATTCTTCCAACCAACAATGAGGCACTATTCCTTCCACTGACACCAATGATGAGGGATCATTCTTTGCATTCTTCCACTGACACCAACATTGGGGCACAATTCCACCCACCACTGACACCCAATGATGGGGCACAGTTCTTTCCACTGATACCAACATTGGGGCATAATTCCTCCTACTGAGACCCAATGATGGGACACTATTCCTTTCACTGATACTAAAGATGGGGCACTACTCTTTCCCCTAACACCAACGATGGGGCCCTATTCCTTCCACTGACACCAACGATGGGGCACTATTCCTTCCTCTGACACTAATGATAAAACACTATTCTTTCCACTGACACCAATGATGGAGCACTATTCCTCCCAATGACACCAATGATGGAGCAATATTCCTTTCACTGACACCAATGATGGGGCACAATTAAGAATTTTTTTATTGAACACCAAGCTTAGGGCATTGTTTACTCCCACTGATGCTAGGTCATTTTCTACTCCCACTGACCACAGTTTAACCCCCCTAAAGTCTGAGGGACAGTAAACTGGTCCTTTGTTTTAAAAGTTTGGGGACCCCTGCATTAAAGGATAAGTGTACTTTAAGACAAGGTGCACTTATCCTTTTTTGCCCCTTTGCCCTGACCTAACCTAACCCAACCTCTCCTTTCCATAGACTCTTACTTACCTCAATCCATCGGCCGTGATATCAGGTGTTTTTTTACATCCAGTGCCACAAGTCTTTCCCATCCTGGTCATGCCTACACAATATAGCCCCAGAGACTTATGCTAATGCCCCTAGGCCAAAGATTATTGGGGTAACCTCAGGGACGTCTTTGAGGCTGTAATGTGCAGGCGTGGCTAGGACAGTGGAGACTTACACTTCTGGATGTAAACATTAAGCAAAACTGTTGCCATCAGGTCTCAGTGGGTCCCCCTGGAGGGGGAAGGTAGGGTAGGTTAGGTCAGGGCAAAGGGAGCAAAATGGATAAGTAAGTTCACTCTGTCTTAAAGTTTACTTATACAGTACTTTAAGAAAAATGTAAACCATTATGTGGCTCTGTTATTTAATACTGTTTTACACACTTTGGAACTTTTGTTTGAGCATTATAGTAAAAGGTATTTCATCATTGAAAGTGCTGAATGTTCATGCAATCTACTGATGATGGCCTATATACACAGCTGTGAATTATATATTATGTCCATCAAATCTGAATCCTCACCTTCTGGGCGTTGGCTGTCCGCCGGTTAAGCTGTGCCCGGGGTGGGACGAGCTCCTTCACCCTGTGTGATGAGACAACATCGAGTCGGTGTGACTGTGAAATTATCTTGTATATATTATTACAAAGTGTTAGAATTCACAGACATTCTTTACGGCTGGTGGCACTTGGGTGGCTTATTATTTTCCTGCTGAGGATCGTATGTCAGGCTGATCACAGATTTCATGGGCACTCTGTGTGACAGATATAGTTATAAATTGGCAGCTGTTATCTGACTCTGTGGTCTGCTGGTCGTAAACACTGGTGGAAGGGAATTAGCAGCTGTGGAGCTCTGTGTTAGGTCTTCTGCCCCTAATACACTGATTGCTTTCTACACTCGAAGACTAAGGTTTGAAAATGTAAAAATGAGATTAGAGTGGGGATAGGCTAGAGCCCTGGTACCCAACCTGTGGCCCAGGGGCTGCACATCACATACCAAAGGGCACATGCAGCCCTAGGACCGCAGGTTGGGCACCAGGGTTCTAACTTCAGACCTTGGACCCTAGCAGTCTGTAGTGGGAACATTGATTAGGGTAATAGCATTGATCTTTACTAGACTCGTGTAACATGTTACCAGTTTTGTTTCGTCTTCTGCAGCATATCCCCAGCCAACAATGTAGCATGTACACACTCTCTGACCCTCATTTCCTCTATTAAGTCTGCAGCTTCTGAAGTCCTTTCAAGCTTTACTTATATTGAATGAACAATTTATGCGGTCCTTTGTTGATGTCAGGGGCTGCATTTGAGGCCCCTTTTAGCTCATACGTGGACAACCACTGTTTTAGAACCTATTAAGAAGGGTGCCTACTTGACAAAAGGTCAGATTGTAAAGAGTGCCCACTTGACCAAATGTCAGAGTAAGAGTGTGCCAACTTGACCAGAGAGTAAGGTGGTGCAGACTTGGAGGCACCAGAAGCCAAATTGGGGATAGAGTAAGCACCTCCTCACCACTTTAGTAAGGCGCTGTTCACATCATCGCATAGTGGGAATGAACGTTCCCGCTACGTGATTTTGACGTCACAATTTTCTTGTGATTCTGCGTGTCACATAGGGTAGCCCATTCACCTGCATAGGCTGCCCTATACGCGTTTGTCACCCGAAAAGAACCTCCTGCTTCTTTTCGGGCAACAAGCTTCACAAGATTTGTGAAGGCACGGTTTGCCGCAATGGTTGGGTGATACTGTCATCGCATTGCTTTTGGGGTGCCATTGAAGGATAATGGGACCCAAACGCATGCAGCGCATCGTGCTATGATTTCCAAATGATTTGGGATTGTGGGCAGTACTAGCAGGGTCGCACTTGCGACGGGCCCTGGCATTCCGCCACTGTCGGGGGGCTCCCAACGGGGTTGCTGGCCGCAAGGCTCTGAGCTGAGAGCTTCCACTTCATACAGCCCAAAGCCTACAATGACAGTCCCCCTCCCTCCTCCCTCATATGGATGGGAGAGGAGAGAGCCGATCTGCTGCTTCTCTTCTGGCCCCCCTCCTCCTGTGTGTGCACTGCGGGAAGTGTGAAGCTCCTCTAAGCTCAAAATGCTGCTGAGGGGGCACTGATAGGTAGGACTGATGGGCACTGATAGGCAGCACTGATAGGCAGCATTGATGGGCACTGATAGGCTGCACTGATGGGGACTGATGGGGCTGCACTGATAATCCAGGCACTCATGATCAGTGCCCTGATTATCAGTGTAAACAATGTACTAACAGTTTTGCCAGTTAACGGCTCTCCTTTCCTCACACAGACACAGTGTGGGAGGAAAGGACTGCTGATAACCGGCAAGACTGTGATTGGCCCTTTACCGTGATCTGTGATTTTAAAGCTGAACTTCAAGAAAACTTCAAGAAAAGCAATATCCATTCATTATGCGCATTCTTCTTGAATCTTGGTGTGTTTGTGTATTTCTTACAGATCTGTGCAGTAATCCAGTGTGAGACTTTCCCTTTGTGCAGGAGCTTCCTGTAATAAAGACCGCTCACTGCTGCTCTCTGTCCTTGTGCCGGTGACTGGTCTTGTCTCCGCAGATAGACCTGTAATGGGTGGAGTCTGCTGGGCCCCTCCCACATCTCTTCTCTCTGCACAGGCTATGTCCAGCACAGTGATGATGCCACTGCAACCTTTACAATGTAATATTTGCATTTGCAAAGGCAAAACACAAAGTGGAATACTATCCTTTGGTGGCTATTGAGAAATATATTTAAACAAAAGTTTTTGTGTCGTGAGTTCATCTATAACATTAGAACAGACAGGACAGACATAGAAGAGCTGATTTGGATACTCACTTCAGCTCCATCTCCTCTGCCATGCGTTTGGGCACCAGGGGTTTCTCAAGACTGAACTCTAGCACCAGGTAAGCCCCAGACTCCACATATTGCTGGAGAGAAGGGAAGGAAGAGAATCCATGGGTAAGTGCCAATTCGCCACAGAGGTTAGTGGTACTCCGCAACACACACAAGCACAACAGCAAGGATAGTGGGGCTCGTACTGGGTCATAATGGGAATGTTGACTTGCATTTGCAATATGTGAACATCCTCTATACACAAAGGTGGTTTATAAAAACCCCATTCCATAAAAAAATAGCTGGAAAAAGTTGAGGGATTACAACCCCTGTCAGGTTTCTATTTCCGTCTGTGTTCACCTTAGGGGGATTCACCTTCTCTATTTGTTTGGTTTACCATTAACATTGAAAGTGAAAAGTAAAAGAAAATACCAAATTTTGGGTTGTCTCTAGAACAGTAATGCCCCGTACACACGATCAGAATTTCCGACAACAAAGCCGTGGAATTTTGTTCGAAGGTTGTTGGCTCCAACTTGTCTTGCATACACACGGTCACACAAATGTTGGCCAACAATTACGAACGTAGTGACGTACAAGATGTACGGCGAGCCGATAAAAAGGAAGTTCAATAGTCATGCGATATCTCCATTACGAACGCTAGTTTTACAAGACCGAGTGCTTCCGGCTTGTACTTGATTCCAAGCATGCATGGACTTTTGTGTGACGGACTTGTCTACACACGATCGGAAAGTCCGACAACAAAGTTTTGTTGGCGGAAAATTTGAGAACCTGCTACCCAACATTTGTTGGTGGAAAGTCTGATAACAAATGTTTGATGGAGCATACACACAGTCGGACTTTCAGTCAACAAGCTCACATCCAACATTTGTTGTCGGAAAATCCGATCGTGTGTACTGGGCATTAGACTTGTATTGAACGAAAGAAAGCAAAAGAATCAACAAAGCACAACCATTGTGCAGCACTGCAAAGCAACAAGCAGAGCTTACATTTGTGATGACAAAATTTGGATTCTCCCATGTACATTTACAATTAAAAACTATACAAAGGAACAAGGTTTTTAATACATGAAAACATGTTGATAAGATTATGTAAAACAAGCTGATCTATTTTGCACATCTATGTAAAAAAAAAAAAAAAATTCTAATGATTTTACATTCCCTCTCCACACATTGCTCTCAGTAGAAAGTGCATATTACCTGGCCTTCTAGATTGGGAAGTACAGCTTGAGTATTGGCAGCTGCTTGATCAAGGTCTGTTACTTCTGATGACTTCAGCACTGCCGACATCTGCAAACAGAACAGACAAACTTTTTTCCAATGATATATGTAGCACTCTGGAGTTTAGGCAGAGTTGCTCGTCAAAAATTAACCTGCCCTGAGTAGTTATCCTGGTTGATTGTTAGAGATCTATTGATTTCTCCCTAAGTTTGGCCTTGTTGCACTTTTCTCTTCTACCACTAGGTGGCTGGGTACTTGGTGGTACTAGATACGAGAAGGGCAATGCAAGGTCAGATTATGGGTATATGGAGTATCTCAGCCAATGGGCAGGGGTTTTCTTGAATCTCTTGGCCTGCTGGGAGAGCCTATATATTGGTGGAGTCAGGTGATCACTGTTCTGTGCCACCTGGACAGCTGTCTGGGTGGACGTGTGTTGTACTGCCTGGGATGCTAGGCTGGAGATTGGGCCTATCCCAGGCACATCTGGCTGCTAGGCTGTCTGAGGGTCTATCCAGAGGCAAGAGAGCAGCACAGGGTTGGGACTGCTGCTTGCAGTCCAACCAAAAGTGACGGTTCTGCCGGCCGGAGAACCTGTCGTAGTTGGAAGTAGAAGTGAAGTTGTCGCCACTAAGGGACCACCACCTTATTACCAGGGACCCAGCCAGCGGAGGCGACTCTTGCAGAGCAGCCTTGTATGTCAAGCCAGGGACTGAGCCGGCCAGTGGGGAGAAGCTTGAGAGGTATCTTGAGTGCCAAGCTAGGGACCCAGCAGAGAGGCGGGGGTGACGCTTGAGGAAGACACCACCATGAAGATTGGAGGAACTCAAGGGATTCAGTGTCAGTGAATCAGTGGGTCTAGTGAGAGACTGGGAGCTCAGTGGGCTGAAGAACTACAAGGAGTGATTTTAGTGGAAGTGAAAGGAACTGTTACACTTTGTGTTGGGAACTGTTAAAGACTGTTGCCATAGGATACAGCATTCCTGCACATACAGATGTGGCGTCCTGCTGGATACCTTTCCCTGCATGGCTGTCCTCCTATTGAAGTCTCCGAGTCTGCCAATTGAGCTAGCAACTACCTAAGGGTGTCCTGGCCCTGACCCTCTCTCCTCCAAAGTTTGTAAAGAGAAATAAACTCTCTATTGCATTCAGGAAGTGTCTGGCGCCCAATAACTTTAACCACCTTGCACCCACTATGCTTCACAACCCACCATATACAGAAGGATGTCAGCTATCTCTGGCCCTGGAGGTTTTCATTAGACCGAAGGAGGCCTGGGACCTTGCTACACACACACACACACACACACACACACACACACACACATACATATATATATATCAACCATCTTTCACCCCTGAGGCCTGTGGGAGCTTAGGAACACCTCCGGCTTCACAAGGCTTACCCGTCTGCCGTCCTTCTCCTTGGGGCCTTTCTCCATGCGGCTGGGTGCCGGCTTCACGTGTGAAGAGTTGGGGCCTAATGGAGCGCCTGTGACTTTCCCCATCAAGCTGTTGTTCCGCACGACATGACGCAGAATGGAAGACTGAACCTTTGTCTGCGTCAAGGAGGGAATAAGATCTTACAGTGCTAACTCACCAACTGCATCTCAGCCACGAAAATGTCATACAGATGCAATACAATTCTAACAATTTCATTTGGATGTATGCGTACGTTTTTAAATTTAATTTGGATGTATACTTAAATTTTCAATATATCTTTTTCTCCAATATTTCTAACCTGATGGGAAGATATTATTCCACTTCTGGACCCTTTCTTGTCCTGTGACAGGAGGACAAGAAAGGAGACCAGCTGTGGTCACCGGACAAGACTACACAAACCAGTAATGAGAGGAAACAAGGAGAAAACTAGCCAATGGGGGCACAAATCCCATTAAAAAACAACAGGGATTCTATCCCATCCCACTCTGTCTAAATGTAAAAACTTTGGTCAGAGTTGGGCTTTAACCTGTTATGAGATAAATATAGAAGACTGCCATTTTCTTCGGAACATTATATTTGCCTGGCTGTTATGCTGTTGCAGGGACTTGAATATTTTTAAGTCACTCATCTATCATGAGTATAGGGATAGGAAATTTTGACTTACACCCATCTTTTGTTTTCTGTATGCTTGTTCCATACAGAAGCCAGACACAGCCAGGCAACTAGCATGGAGAATGGCGATGGCAACTCCCATATCTCTCCCATCATAGGTGTATTTTAAAAAGAACTTATCACCAAACCATTTATTTGAACAATAGTCATTCCATAATGATATATGTGCATTCAATGTACTGTATTTATGCATGTTATTTACCTGTAAAACCCTCTTTTTTGTAGACCTTCAAAAGCCCAAAGACTGCTGCTGGGTGCCGCCATCTTGGATGTGATGACAGCAGACTCAGAGCTGTCACTCAAGTGACTCTATATTATCCTCCTCCCCTCCTTCCTAAAAGATTATGAAGGAGGGTAGGAGTAGCTGGGCCAGCACAAACAGTAAATAGACACTCTCAGAAGAGGACAGGGCTATGATGTGCACAAACAGAGGGCCGCTATGTTAGGGAATTTACTCTTCTTGATTAAGCCAATTTTACTAGCAAGTTACTAATCGACAAAAATACAAATTCTGCAAGTAAGCACTTAAAATAAGTGATTTTACCTGCAACCAGGATGATGACAGGGTCTCTTTAAGAAGAGGGTTTCCTAGCCCCAACCAGTCAACTTGCAAGACATATGATAACCGTAATCAATCCAAGACCCAATGTTGGCCAACTACCCTCACAATGCCCTTGGTGCAAAATGTGATTCTTGATGAGTCTACACAACTACAGCTATGTCTCTGGTGTAGATGACTCTGTATTTTTTTGCAGAAATACAGAGTTCAGAATACAGTTATGTTTTTTTAGACTCATCTGTATGATTTCACCTTCTCCAACACTTCAGCTTCCTGATAGGCTAGAATCCGGTAGGCTCCACGAAGACGCTTCACTCCTGGATACAACAGAGGCACCATGTTTACATAGGCAACACCATGAAATGATATTTGGGTGTCCTCTTCACTCTGCTGGAAATTATAATGGAAGATTGAAGAATGAACCAATGGCATTAGTGAAGAACGACCAAAAAAAAAGGTAATAAAAAAACTAAAAAAAACCCCACTATCTATGGGTTCCAACATATCGGAAGGAAGGAAGGAAAGAGAGGAGAAGAGGAGAAGAGGAAAACACAAGAAAGAAGACAGCCCAAGAGTTGATAAGATGGAAGAAGGAAGATAGGAAGAAGAAGAAAAAAGAAGAACGAAGAAGGCAGCCTTATGCTAGGTACACACGATCGGACATTCCGACAACAAAACCGTGGATTTTATCCAATGGATGTTGGCTCAAAGTTGTCTTGCATACACACGGTCACACAAATGTTGTCGGAAATTCCGAACATCAAGAACGCGGTGACGTACAACACGTGCGACGAACCGAGAAAATAAAGTTCAATAGCCAGTGCGGCTCTTCTGCTTGATTCCGAGCATGCGTGGACTTTTGTGCGTCGGAATTGTGTACACACGCTCGGAATTTCTAACAAATCTTCTTGTCAGAAAATTTGAGAACCTGCTCTCAAACAGCTGTTGTCAGAAATTCCAACAGCAAATGTCCGATGGAGCATACACACGGTCGGAATTTCCGACAACAAGCTCACATCGAACATTTGTTGTCGGAAAATCCTATCTTGTGTACAGCCCATAAGGTTTGATAAGACAGTAGAAGGAAGATAGGAAGAATAAAGAAAGAACGAAGAAGAAGAAGAAAAAAAGAAGGAAGAAGAAAGAAGAAGACAGCCCAAGAGATGATAACCTGCACTCAAGTAAAAAGAAAAGGGTCAACAGTGCCAGTCTGATGCGTAACTTTGCTTAATCCCCAGTCCAGCAGCACCAATACAAACAGCCTAGTGCAAAAAAGTAGAAATAAAAGGCAAAACTTTTTTTTTTTACCACCGGTGTCCCATAGGGGAGAGATCCATTCACTTCCTGTCTCATAGCTGCAACAGGAAGAGGGAGGAAATCCCTCCAAAATGATGGAATACCTGATTGCCACCAGAACTAGTTTCCCCATTGGAATATTTTGCCTCTTCTCCTGTTCTGGTGACCACTCAAAATTTGGGATTTTCTTTGAATTTCACTCTTGCAATAACAGTCACCAGGACAAAAAGAGAGGGTGAATTTCCCTAATGAAGCCACAGACAGCAATAAGAACCTGACAAGGGTTTTAAACCCCTCTCCATTCTATCTAAACTAAAAAAAAAGTGCAGAAATAAGTGGATGACTGCATTATGATAAAGCCACTTTTATTGATACACATCCATTATGATTACGCGCTGTTTAGTTTAAAAGGTGTTGGACGTTTCCTTCCTCCCACTGTATCAATAAAAGTGGTTTTAGCAGAGTGTAGACATTCTTCAGTTAAGAACTGGCATTTGAGTTTTGTGGAAGAAAAGGGTTGACCAACTTGGATCGGTATTTATGTTTTTTTGTTTTTTTTAAGTTTTGCCTTTAAATATCTTTTAAGCCTAATTGATCTTAAAGTAATAAAAACAAAGGTATTACTCTCATACAGGTAGATGTCCAGTACAGAGCTAGAAAGGCTTGTCATAGTTCCAGGAGAACATGTTAAAGCCTGCCATGACCATTGGTCAGGCTGATGGCAGGAACCCTCTCCAGCACAAGTCTCTGACTCTTTCCACCATATCCCAGAATTCTTCATTCTTCTGGGAATGTTTAAAGGGGAAGACGCCTCCCCTACCGATAATACTATAAGGCGCGCACTTTTTGTTTTTGTTGCCCGTAGACAGATTGCTCTTAAGTGGACCTCTCCACATCCATCGACTGTGTCCGATTGGATTGTAGATCTCAATAGGATCATTCTCTTTGAAAAGCATACATATTCCCTAATGTCGCGTACACACGAGCGGACTTTTCGACCGGACTGGTCCGACGGTCTATCCGACGGACTTTCGGTGGACTTCCGACGGACTTTCCTAACTAATGGACTTGCCTACACATGATCACACCAAAGGACGGATTCGTACGTGATGACGTACGACCGGACTAAAATAAGGAAGTTGATAGCCAGTAGCCAATAGCTGCCCTAGTGTCGGTTTTAGTCCGTCGGACTAGCATACAGACGAACGGATTTTTCGACCGGACTCGAGTCCGGCGGAAAGATTTGAAACACGTTTTATTTCTAGGTCCGGATTTTGGGAGAAAAAAGTCCGCTGGAGCCCACACACGATCGAATTGTGCGACATTTATTTTATTTTGAAGATCATTATTTTAGATTGCAAGATCAATTACTACTAATTTGTGAAAAAGCATAGTGTCTATATGTTCCATCCAAGGCTCTTATACTGGCTTGTAGCACCTTGCATAATGATGTTGCCATAATGTAATATATATAGTCTTAGATTCAGTGTACTCACCTTTTCCGCCTTGCCTGCTTTAGATTTGCTGGCGGTTGAAATTGGTGTTCTCATTATCTCTACCGGCCAGTAACGGCACTCCGCTATCCGCTTCTGTAAGCTGTGAACACACCCTTGTCATTCATATGAGTTATACTGCATGTGAAGGAGATGGAGTCACATTTGAATCTTGAACATAGGTGTGCGCAGCCTCTTGCATTAGGGTGTGCACCCCAAAGCTCAAATACACATGCATGTGTATATGTACTGATGGTGTCAGTAGGGCAGTGGACAGTGTAATTTTGTTTATTTTATTTAAAAAAAAATTATTTTCTTTTGTAACATTTTTTTGGGGGATGAAATATCAGTGGTCTAAACAGGGGGGAATAAGCACCACACAAGGCGATTAGGGTGCGCCCAGGCACACCTGGCACACCCTGTGCGCACGCCTATGATCTTGAAGAAATGCCAGAACTTTGGTAAAATCCACAAACAGATCGTCTTTATTTGAGCAGAGCAACGCATAAAATCCACACAGGGGGCCAATGTGTTTTGGCGCTTAGGCCTTAGTCATGGATAGAGATGGGGTCACATTGGCTTGCACCACATTTTAAAAATATCTATATTGTTTAAATCCAAGTAACCTAAAATAATACCTATGAATATTTTGTCTTTTCTAGCTCTTGGCTCCCTTTTTTCACATACTCTAGTTTTTACCTTTGCTTACAGAGTTCAGTATCTCAAACTGGATGGGTCATAGCAATGACTCCTCCCCATCCCTTCCTGCCTGCTCTGTTCAGACAGAGTTTCAATCACAGAGAGGCAGTCAAAAGCAAGCTAGAAAAACCATAGTGAATCTAGTGTTATGGATGTGCCCTAAATGATATGTTTCTTTGTATAATAAAAAAAAAAAAACATAGATTTTTTATTATAGAGCTATAATATCAGTTTATAAAATGCATAAACATGAATAAATAATGAAAAATCATTATAATTCCCAATTATAAAAGACAGGAGTCTACACATTACCTGGTCAGGGCAGGCTTATCAAGGTAGCACCTCCTCTCTGTGTCCCACATCACTCTCTTACGTTGGGTTTCGGCTTCCATGCGGAACTCTTTGTCCTGCAGATGGTGCACAGGAACATTTTTATATAATTTATATTCCCCGATATAGATTACTGATATGTGAACATGTCTGAAGGAAGAACTGAACTTGTCATTAGCAACAAATCAGATTCTACCATCTATTATCCCAGTGCAGTGTGATTTGATACAGGGTTATGCTTGTTTTTCGAAATGAGTACAGAATATGCAGTTCCATAAATTGGGAAGAGTTATGTGGGTGAGAATATTCAAATTAATTGGGATCAGACCACCTGGCTTCTCCCTGCATTGCCTAACTCTGCCCATTGCACACAAAGCTCATCTGGTGGCCATGATTACAGTGCTGAGGAATCACGGGACATGTAGTTCCACAAAATGCTAGGAAATTATGTGCAGCGTCTGCTCTAGGCATACTAGTATAGCCGAATATACAAAGGCTCTTTGATGACACCTCAGGCAGGGCTGCCAATAAGGCAGTACAGCCAGCCCTCCTGTACTGGACCCGGGCCCCATCAGTTCAAAAGTGGGGCCCAGGCACCTGTTGAGCAGGAGGGCCGGCTGTACTGCCTTATTGCTGACACTTGGGGCTCTTGTGAATCTCCCTGAAGTGCTGTTGACTTCTACTCTTCTTTCTCTCTCCACTTCAGGGGGATCGGTTCTAGGATCTGCACCCCCTTCCACCTGCTGTTGGACATCCTGCATGCTTCCCTTTCCTTGCAGCACTGTCGGCTTCCCTCCTCTCCTTCCAGCTGCTGTGGGCACATAGCATGTTGTTTCAGGATGGAGTGCGGGGAGAGTTGGGCAGAGGAGTAAATATGTAATATTTACTGTCCCCTTCCTTTCCTGAATGAACACAGTAAGCGATTAGTATTGATCGCTACTGTGTTCAATCATCATTGAAGCATAGTGTTTACTATGCTTCAGTTTGTCATTAAACAGGAAGCCTCAGAGTGCCTACCATTCATTTACTGGAAATTAGGACTCGTTGAAATGTGCTTTGCTCTCTGAAGAGCAGTTAACATTTGGAGCGCTCTTCACAAAACATTTGATAGGCGGCGAGGAGCCATATTGCCTCCTCTCCGCCTGCTTTAACCCAGCACTAGCGATCCGTAACTGCGTGCTTGGGGCACATGCAGGGCAGAACTTTTCAATTAAATGAGTCTTGATCGATGATGGTGATGTAGCACCCTGGTGTTTAGGCAGGGTTGCTCCTCAAAAATGTACCTGCCAGGTACCTTGGCTAATTGTTGAGGATCAGTTGATTTCACTCTAAGTCTGTAATTGCTGCACTTCTCTCTTTTGCCACTAGGGGGCCGGGTACCTGGTGGCATTAGATATGAGAAGGGCAATGCAAGGTCAGATTATGGGTATATAGGGTATCTCAGTCAATGGGCAGGGGTTTTCTTAAATCCCTTGGCCTGCTGGGAGGACCTATATATTTGGGTGGAGTCAGGTGATGAGTGTTCTGTGCCACCTAGACGACTGTCTGGGTGGACGTGTGTTGTATTGCCCTGGCTGCAAGGCCGGAGATTGGTCCTATCCCAGACACATCTGGCTGCTAGGCTGTCTGAGGGCCTATCCAGAAGCAAGAGAGCAGTGCGGGGTTGAGATTGCAGCTTGCAGTCCAACCAAAAGTGACGGTTCTGCCGGTCGGAGGTAGAAGGGAAGCTGTCACCAATCAGGGACCAACCACCTTATTATCAGGGACCACAGTGAGTAACTGAAGTAAGTACCGGAGCAGCATTCTCACCAACCGGGGACGGTGAAGAATCAGGAAACTTCAGGCGGTGATCAAGCCAGGGACCCAGCCAGGGGAGGTGACGCTTGCAGAGCAGCCTTGTGTGTCAAGCTAGGGACCGAGCCGGCCAGAAGCTTGAGCGGTATCTTGAGTGCCAAGCTAGGGACCCAGCAGAGAAGCAGGGGTGACGCTTGAGGAAGATACCACCCTGAAGATTGGAGGAGGTCAAGAGATTCAGTGTCAGTGAATTAGTGGGTCTAGTGAGAGACTGGGAACTCAGTGGGCTAAAGAACTACAAGAAGTGATTGTAGTGGAAGTGAAAGAACTGTTACGCTTTGTGTTAGGAACTGTTAACCTCCCTGGCGGTATGATTATTTCGGATTTTAGGTGCTGAAAGCGGTACCATTATTTTGCATGGAAATTTGGCGTTTTATATTGTAGGTCTGTAAATCTTAACAATAACACACTTAAATCTGTCCAAACCAGAGTCTAGTAGATATCCCGGGTATGATAAAGTTTGAAACACAAAAACATAAATTATAATATATTAAATAAAAATAAATAATACAAAAAAATAAAAAAAAATAGTAATAAAATAAATTTCCCCACAATTCACTATCGCTCAATTCTGCAAGTGTTCTAATTTACTATCGCTGTTTTCTAGCTGGTCTAAAGCCACTTTTGACGTAAAGGGACACTTTTTGGTTGCTATGGACAATCTCCAGTTTCCAGCCAGAAAGAACAGTGTATATCACATAAAACTGCATGCAGGGCATGGGCCAAAGCACTGGGGACAAAAGGGATGTGAAATCATTTCATACAGTACTGTAATCTGTAAGATTACAGTACTGTATGTGTTATGGTTTTTACTGTTTTTTGAATTTGCCACCAGGCTCCGGCCCCGTGCGTCGCGCCGCTCGCAAGGAACAGAGCCTGGCATTGAGAGGCTTCGGGCAGAGGACGGAGCCCACGGACACTGCGGGGGACATCGCAGGATCCCGGGGACAAGGTAAGTAACGCCGCCCCAGGATCCTGCAATGCGATCCCGAGTGTGGCTCGGGGTTACCGCTAATGGTACTGAATTTTAACCCCGAGCCACACTCGGGAAAACCACCAGGGAGGCTACAGACTGTTGCCATAGGAGACAGCATTCCTGCACGTGCAGATGGGGCGTCTCGCTGGATGCCTTTCCCTGTATGGCTGTCCTCCTGTTGAAGTCTCAGAGTCTGCCAATTAAACTTACAACTACCTAAGAGTGCCCCTGAAAAAGTTTGATGCATTAGGTTCCATTCATAAAGCTAAACACATCAGAAAAGGATACCCTTTTTTCAAAAAAGAGACAGTTATTTTTAGAGGAATCAGATAAGATTTGAAAATTGTTCATGTGGCAAAACTAGGTGTTAAAGCTTTGTGAATTGAGCCTATTGTGTTTTCTTTCTTTCTTAGTTGTACATGATGAATAAGAATCTTTTTTCATCCCAACTCTGTAACTATCTAACCTCTGTACGATTCATCTCTCCGTCTTCCTCTTCATATGCTCCCCCTAAAATCAACGATTCTGGGATATGCTGAGCTCCTGGCGCCATGATACCGCTCATTGGCCATCTCTTCTGTCTGGACACAGGCTCACTCTCCCCGCCTGCCTTCAGGGCTCCGTTTGAGAAGATCAAATAGAGGTCCTTCTGTGTCGGGAGAAAAACAAAAAGGACCAAGAAAAGTTGAACAACTAGGTTTCGTCTTTTCTGGAAAAAAATAGCAAATATGCTTATTGGGTGGTTCCATTTTTTTCAAAATCACCCCTGCCACCAAACTGTCTGCTTGCAATAAAACCCAAGCTCAAAGTGATATTAAAGGCTATTTTTTTTTAAAATAGCAAACACGGTACACTTACCTACTCTGTGTAATGGTTTTGCAAAGAGCAGCCACGATCGTCCTCTTCTCTGGGTCTCCTGCCATAGCTCCTTGCCCCTCCCTCCTGCCAAGTGCCCCCATAGTAAGCAGCTTGCTAGAGGAGCGCCTGAGAAGGCTTGCTCCTAAGCCTCTGCTCTGTGTGTCCATTCACACATGGAGCGCGGCTCGCCCCCCACCCTGTCCTCATTGGCTCACTGGCTATGATTGACAGTAGAGGGAAATGGCTCACGCTGCTGTCTCCAAAAAGGAGGAAGAGACCCTGGAGAGGCGCTGCTCTCATGCACATCGATGGTTTGAGATAGGGCTCAGATAGGTATTGGGGGGGTGCTCGGGGAGCTGCTGCACACAGATTGAGCCTTGAAAACCACTTTAAAGTGTAGCATAGCTCCCAACTGTCCTTGATTTCGAGGGACTTTCCCTGATTTGGAGCAATGTCCCTCTGTCTCTCATTCCTCCTCATTTGTCCCTCATTTTGGTCTGATCTATATAGATGTATATAAAATGCACTTTTTATCTATCAAAAACTGTTTTTCAGCACTAAACCTTTCATCTGATTTCTAAATTGCTGTATTTGTAAATTCCAAAAGCCAATTTAAAAGGGGTTGTAAAGGTAATTTTTTTTTTTTTTTTAAATAACAAACATGTTATACTTACCTTCACTGTGCAGCTCGTTTTGCACAGAGTGGCCCCGAACCTGGTCTTCTGGGGTCCCTCGGCGGCTGTTTTAGCTCCTCCCCGCAAGGACTCACCACCTTAATGCGAGCTCCCTCGCATGGTGGTTAGTTCTTGCGGGCGCGCTCCCGTGATACAGCCGGCGGCTATAGCCGCTCGCTGTATCATTCGGCCCCGCCCCCCGGCGCGCCGCGTCATTGGATGTGATTGACAGCAGCGTGAGCCAATGGCTGCGCTGCTTTCAATCCATCCACTGTAGGCGGTCAGGCTGAGCGGCAAAATGGATGTCGAGAGCGAGCGCGGGACTTTCGAGGGGTCAGGTAAGTAAAACGGGGGGGCTGGGGGCGGCGGTATTGTGGGCAGGGCCGGATTAGCCACAAGGCCACTGAGGCCAGGCCTCGGGGCGGCAGTGGTGTAGGGGCGGCGCCGTTCCTGCAGCGACTTCGCGGCCGCCCCCCCTTTCGTACTGCCCATTAAAGTCTATTATGGGCACCAGTGCCCATAGAAAAAATGGCCGTGAGCCGACCACGCAACTGCGCATTGCCGTTCCGAAGCCGGCCGGGCTCGGGAAAGCTCGTAAGCGCTCGGCCGGGCGGCGCATGCGCAGTAGTGTGACTGCGCCGCTCGGCGCCATTTTAAAAAAAATTGAGATTAGCTAGTAGTGTCAGCGGTGCAGCGGCGTGGGAGAAAGATGACATCTCCTATTGCCCGCACCGCTGTTCCGCCCTCCTCCTGATGGCAGGCAGCATGGCAACATTGGCAAGGGACATCCCCATCTGGTGGCAAGGGACATCCCCATCTGGTGGCAAGTGACATCCCCATGTGGTGGCAGGCATGGTGGCAAGTGACATCCCCATCTGGTGGCAAGTGACATCCCCATCTGGTGACAGGCAGTGTGGCAAGTGACATCCCCATCTGGTGGCAGGCAGCGTGGCAAGTGACATCCCCATCTGGTGGCAGGCAGCGTGGCAAATGACATCCCCATCTGGTGGCAGGCAGTGTAGCAAGTGACCTCTCCATCTGGTGGCAGGCAGCGTGGCAAGTGACATCCCCATCTGGTGGCAGGCAGCGTGGCAAGTGACATCCCCATCTGGTGGCAGGCAGCGTGGCAAGTGACATCCCCATCTGGTGGCAGGCAGCGTGGCAAGTGACATCCCCATCTGGTGGCAGGCAGCGTGGCAAGTGACATCCCCATCTGGTGGCAGGCAGCGTGGCAAGTGACATCCCCATCTGGTGGCAGGCAGCGTGGCAAGTGACATCTCCATCTGGTGGCAGGCAGTGTAGCAAGTGACATCTCCATCTGGTGGCAGGCAGCGTGGCAAATGACATCCCCATCTGGTGGCAGGCAGTGTAGCAAGTGACATCTCCATCTGGTGGCAGGCAGCGTGGCAAGTGACATCCCCATCTGGTGGCAGGCAGCGTGGCAAGTGACATCCCCATCTGGTGGCAGGCAGCGTGGCAAGTGACATCCCCATCTGGTGGCAGGCAGCGTGGCAAGTGACATCCCCATCTGGTGGCAGGCAGCGTGGCAAGTGACATCCCCATCTGGTGGCAGGCAGTGTAGCAAGTGACATCTCCATCTGGTGGCAGGCAGCGTGGCAAGTGACATCTCCATCTGGTGGCAGGCATGGTGGCAAGTGACATCCCCATCTGGTGGCAGGCAGCGTAGCAAGTGACATCCCCATCTGGTGGCAGGCATGGTGGCAAGTGACATCCCCATCTGGTGGCAGGCAGTGTAGCAAGTGACATCCCCATCTGGTGGCAGGCATGGTGGCAAGTGACATCCCCATCTGGTGGCAGGCATAGTGGCAAGTGACATCCCCATCTGGTGGCAGGCAGCGTGGCAAGTGACATCCCCATCTGGTGGCAAGCATGGTGGCAAGTGACATCCCCATCTGGTGGCAGGCATAGTGGCAAGTGACATCCCCATCTGGTGGCAGGCATAGTGGCAAGTGACAAGAGATGGTGGCAAGTGACACGCTCAGGGCTCCCAATGATTCTGCATTATGGTGAGTTGAACTATTTCAGTTTATATTACAAGGTAATGATAGAAATAATGTGTTTCAATCATCCTGACACCATAACAACCATGGTGCCGGGGATGGATTGAAGCACTAACACCAGCCATTGCCTTGAAAAATTGCCTGCGAAAAATCCCTACCCCTCGCGCGCTTACCCTGAAGTATTTTTAGTCTGTACAATTAAAGCCAGTTATTTTCAGTGTTTTCGTGTATGGGGATATGTTTTTAATTGATCTATTGTATAAGTCATCGATAAAGGACGTGGTGTGTGTATGTGTGTGTGTGTGTGTGTGTGTGGGGGGGGGGGGGCGGCATTGAAGGACCCGGCCTTGGGGCGGCAAAGGGAGTAAATCCGGGCCTGCTTGTGGGTTTAACCAATCTTAGTTTTTTTGTACAATTCTGCTTTAAAGGGGTATGGCAAGAGGTGTGTCCTATGCCTGCATACTTTTGCTGATAGGTGTCCCTCATTCCCATCTCAAGTTGGGAGGGCTCCACCTAGGAGAGAGAAGTGGGGGCCAGAGAGCAGCAAGGGGCTGAAAAAAAAAACCCAAGATAGGTTAACCCCACAAGTTTTTTTCCCACTACTATTCATTTAATTTTGCTTTTGGAATTTACAAATGCAATAATTTAGAAATCAGATGAAAGGTTTAGTGCTGGAAAACACTTTTTGATAGATAAAAAGTGCATTTTAAAAACATCTATATAGATCACACCAAAATGAGGGACAAATGAGGAGGAATGAGGGACATTGCTCCAAATCAAGGACAGTCCCTCGAAATGAGGGACAGTTGGGAGCTATGGCTAACTGAAGGACAAATCATTTTGCGCATGAATGGCTCATTTAGGGTTGAAAAGATATTTCACAAGTGATAGGTCCTCTTTAAACAACTATGAAGAGAATCACATTCTAGAAATTATCTTTATTTCATTTCCTACCTTTTATATTGATAAAGTATCCTTCTTTGGGTTACCTTGGATGGTTTATTTCTCACCTCTCCCAAAGATGGTAGCTGGAGGCTGGTGACATAGTTGTACTGTGGCCCTTGTGGGTTCCAGGACTCGGGGACACAATAAGCAGCTTCCATGGTCACTCGAATCAGATTCCCATCGTTAATTTGTGACTCGGTAAATAAAGGCTCCGGGACAGAGACCGCCACCTCCAGACTCGGCTTAAAAAGAAAACAGTGTATGCATATGAAAAAGGAGGATTGAACTCAGCTCCACTAATACCCTGAGTAAAAGCTTAAGGAAATCATTTAAATATCATCCAAGGTCATGTGGTTCAGGTCACCGTTAATAAATCGGAGATTTGGTAAGTAAAGGCTCCAGAACAGAAAGCACTATTGCCAGCCTTGGCTATAACAGAGCACACTGCATGCCTATGAAAAATGAAAACTAAACTCAGCTTCCCCATTACCCTGGGTGGAATCACAAAGCCCTCATTTTAGTTTCTAGCAACTTCCAAGATCACTTGGATCAAATTAAATCCGTGAATTTCTGATTCACTGGCCCAAAACCAGAATGCAGTGAATAAAAGTCTTTAAACTTTTTTCAACGACACAAAAAGTAAGAGGTTCAAAGGATCAGCCAGACAGCCAAGCAACTCTAATTTTCAAAAATAAGGGTCAACATTCAGCCTGCATATTTTGTGATAGCAGGTTTTCTAGTATGCCCAAATACTACAGGTGTCTCTAGATCAGTGGTCTCCAAACTGTGGTCGAGGGCTGGATGTGGCCCTTTGCTTGCTTTTATTCAACCCTTGGGGCAATATTTCATCCTCTTGAAACGTTGAGGGGGCTGGACTGTGGCCTATGTGAGTAGAAAATGCCCTGAGAGTAAACAATGCCCCATCATTAGTATCAGTGAGAGTAATAGTACCCCATCATTAGTGCCAGTGGGAGAAATAGTTTCCCAGCATTGGTATTAGTATTAGGAATAGTGCCCCATCATAATATTAGTGGGAGGAATAGTGCCCCATCAATAATATCAGTGGGAGGAAAAGGGCCTCATCGTTGGTATCAGTGGCAGGAATAGTGCCCCATTATTGCTATTAGTGGGAGTAACAGTGTCCCATCATTGGATTCAGTGGGAGGAATAGTGTCCCATAATTGGATTCAGTGGGAGGAATAGTGTCCCATCATTGGTATCAGTGGGAGGAATACTGGCCCATTATTGGTATCAGTGGGAGGAATAGTGTCCCACCATTGGATTCAGTGGGAGGAATAGTGCCCCATCATTGGATTCAGTGGGAGGAATAGGGTCCCATCATTGGTATCAGTGGGAGGAATACTGGCCCATTATTGGTATCAGTGGGAGGAATAGTGTCCCATCATTGGTTTCAGTGGGAGGAATAGTGCCCCATCATTGGATTCAGTGGGAGAAATAGTGTCCCATCATTGGATTCAGTGGGAGAAATAGTGTCCCATCATTGGATTCAGTGGGAGAAATAGTGTCCCATCATTGGTATCAGTGGGAGGAAAAGTGCCCCATCATTGGTATCAGTGGGAGGAATACTGGCCCATTATTGGTATCAGTGGGAGGAATAGTGTCCCATCATTGGATTCAGTGAGAGGAATAGTGTCCGATCATTGGATTCAGTGGGAGGAAAAGTGCCCCATTATTGATATCAGTGGGAGTAATAGTGTCCCATAATTGGATACAGTGGGAGGAATACTGCCCCATTATTGGTATCAGTAGGAGGAATGGTGTCCCATAGCTGGTGTCATTGGGAGGAATAGTGCCCTATTGTTGGTGTCATGGGGGGGGGGGGGTGGTGCCTTGTACCAGTGGCCGCAGTAGCTCAAGTAGTGCCTTAAGGGATGGATAAAGGGAAGCAAAGGGCCACATTCGGCCCCTGGACCACAGTTTGGATAGCACTGCTCTAGATCATGGGTGTAAAACCTGCAAGCATTGAGGGTATTAGCAGGATCTCTACTAACTTCAAGGTACATGTCCTCAGTCTCCCACTGTCTTCTGCTGTATCCTTTAAATCTCCAACAAAACCTGTAGCAAGTCCAGAGTCTGACAATAATTTCTTTTAGTATGTCTGTAGTCATATTATATCCAGTATACTGAGCAGCATTATGGGTGATGTCAGGGGCCATAGTTGAGGCTCCATAAACTTTGTAAGTTGACAACCATTGTTCTGATGGTACACCAAAGCTATTACCAAATTCACATGATGGTTCCAGCAGGACAAACTAGTGCTATAGGGACACCACATAAAGCAAGATCACAAAAGGCCTCAACCAAGGGAAATTAAAATGAAAAGCATTAAAATGAATTGAATGAACACAAAGTACACCAGTTGAACCTTCAGTGTGGTATAAATACCTTGGCATCTGGGTGAATGTTTTCCAGTGGAGAGCCAGTTGCTGGATGCAGTGGCACCGTCATCTTAAAATTACATTCACCTAAACAAAGGGTTTATGCAGTCAAGATTTACAGTATAGAAAGATAGGAACGTTTCTATTTTTCTCTCCCCCTTCATCTATATACTGTAGTTATTTCTCTCTAAAGCTCAGCACGTTACAGTTGGACTGTACCATCTACTTTCGATCTGCAATAATTATATAGTGTGACTGGAAATTAAATTAACATATTTAATGACTAGTTTAGGAAGTTTTTGTTAAAATATACAATATTTTAGATTAGACTGAGCGGTCAGATTGTAATATGTGTGTAGGCAGGTGCAGTCTACTTTCTCCACTGCAGGCGGTGCTTAACTGCAGCGGCATTGCAGAGAGAGAGCAGGTCGAGAGAAACATTGTTTCTCTATGGCTTCCTGGGTCACTGTGGAAGCTATCTGATTGGATGCTGCCACCCCATGTGACTATGGCGGCCATCTTGGGTCAGGCAGAGTCTATTTAGGACCCTGGCTCCCAGGCTTGGCACACATTTTACGTGTGGGTAGTGTACGGTCAGGTCACCCATCTGATAGTGACAGTATTAGCGGTAGGGAGAGGTTTCAGATGAGTACAGAAAGAGCAGGGACACTCTAACCTTCCTGGAAGCCTTTCCATTTGGGCACAGACCAGCCAGGCCGCATTCTATCCCTCGAGACAGATGCCATCGGAGAATCCAAGACCTTCTGTATACAGTTTTTTTGCAATATTCTGTGAATGTGCCAGGTTGGGTTGTCTTACCTCAGGGTAATTTTGCTTGTTTGGACTTTAATTACAATACAATTGTGTTGCTGAATCTGGACTTTGAGTGTTTACTTCCGCCACACCACACTGCACCTCCCCACTTGTGTGTATGGCCACTTGGCGCAAATTGCCATGTCAGCCCACTCTCCAGTCATATAGTGTACTTTACCAGCCATGCTCCCTTGCCCTCACTAATAGAATGGGGACTCCGGGTATGGGGAGCACGTGACCTCCCCTTTCTTTGTCAGTACTCAGGTGTAAATCGGCCAATTAGCAGGCCTAAACACGGTCACATGCCATGGATAAGTAGCACTGGACCCTAAGTTTGTACAATTAGTGTTGCTATCCAATAGTGTTGCAGTGGTGTAGGAACAGAATTTCTGAATTCTGGGCTGACAGCTTCTACACACCAAGGGATATTCCACAGCTTTCTTGCTTTGTAATGTAACTAAAAAGGATCTAAGACGTGCCAAACCAGGAATTATTAGTCCCAAACTTATAGAACAATATACAACAAACATATAGAACCAACGCGTTTCACGCAGAAGTCACTCCTATCAGGAAGGCTAAAAAATGCAACAAAAGAATATACACATAAATCAATATAATTTGTGCCATGATGCCATCCCCTGTCTAAGCTGGGGTTGGTCTATAAGTATAAAAGTCTGAAGGGACGGACTATCAGCAGACACTCATTTTTTCCTGAGCGGCAGGTGACAATGTCTTTTTGACTTTAGCCAACCATACATGGATCAATATTAAACCGGTTCAGCAGGGACTGGCTAAATTTCGATCCATATATGGGCAGGCTGATTGCACTCAAGTTGATCCATCAATGGACTTGGGTACAGCAATAGCCACCGCCGGTAAAGATTGCATTCTGTCAGCCAGGAATGCTCCCCGTGCCCCCTGCTGGCAGAATACAATAGCACAGCGGGAGGCATTCCCTATCAACATTGACTGTGTTAATGGGGGAATCGAATGATGTTCTCCTCTTCCACCCCTGGTGGAAGGACAGAAAATCATATCATCTATATGGCCTGCTTTTTTTTTTGCTCTTTATCGCTCTCTCTCCTTTTTCATTTTCTCTCTTTCACTTTTTTTCAACCATATCACTTCAATTTTTATCTTCCTGTGGCTAGGTGGAGCTTGTAAGTAATATAAAAACTCAATAGGAGCCAATTAAAAAGGAAGAAGCATAAATATTCCTCACCTTGTAGCAGAGGAAGCAGATCCACAGCTGCCTGCCCCAGAACAACTGTCTTCTCCTCTTTCTGCTTCTTCTCCTTGGGCAGTATCTCAATGACAGTGACTGCAAGTAGAGGAGGTGAGTATTACCAATCAGAAAGAATTATTACTAATCAGAAAGAATTATGTAACAATCAGGCTTGATCTTTTATCACCTGCCGGTTATTAGTCAACACTGCAGTTTAAGCATTTGCTGTGCACACCTGTCTTAATCTAGGAAGTCATTAAGTAGACTGCTGGACATTCAGTGAGTGCCTGATCTGCTCACCTCCTAGAATCAGGCCTGTCTGACTCCAGCCTGTTCAGACTCTGGATAACTACTGTGAATTGTTTTTTTCTCAATATGTCTGTCCTTATTCTGATCATTGGACTTTTTTAGTTTTCAATAGACTAGACTAAACTTTTGCCATTTTATTTATTGCTACCAGTGACCACCTGGTTACATTTTTGTTTGCTCCTGTCCTGGAGACACAACAGCAAATGAAAGATAGCTTTCCAACAGAATGGAATTCTGAGAGTTTGCACACAAAAAGTTTTTTAATCGGCAGATATGAATTTCTTCTAACTTTTTTTCTCTGTTAGAATGCTAACCAGGACAAACAAACAGAGAAGACAAATCTCCCCAGTGTGGACAAAAGTAGCAATAAGGACCTAGAGGTAGTGGTCGAGGGGTGCTGGACACAGATTATCAAAACCCCATTATTCAGTAGCTCACCACAAAGACCCAGGAGAGGACATTCATCCAAGTTGAGAAATCAAAGTGTAATAGGTCAAAGAGAGCACCAAATTAAAAAATCCTTTGGAGTCCAAAGTTTTTATTGTTTAACAGGTTACAACAAGTAGGCCTTCCAACGCGTTTCAGGGACCACACAATCCACCATTATCAGGGCTGGGTGAATTTGCAGAATGTTAAATGGACTCAAAAGTACTTATAAGCAGACTGATCTGCAGGCAGAGGATGATACGATATATACAAAAGTCAGTGCTGTTGGTCATAGTAGAAGTAGCCGCTTCTACATTGTAATATCATTTATACTTATTATATAATTTACAGTGGAACCTCGGATTGCGAGTAACGCGGTTTACAAACATTCCGTAGGAGCGGTTTTAAAAAAAAATCCTGACTCGCTTTGCAAGCGTTGTCTCGCAAGATAAGCAGCATTCAAGTCTCTGGAGTGGGGTGTGCAGTACCGCATTTGGCCAGAGGTGCAGGGGTGCTGATGATGCTTGGAGACACTCGGAAACACTCAGAAACACTCCGTTCCCAAGTGTCTCCGAGCATCTTCGAGTGTCTCTGGTGCCCCGGCACCTCTGGCCACATGCGGTACTGCAAAAAAAAAAAAAAAAAACAGTGGCTGTGGAACAGATTATCTGTCAGGGCTGGGCTCCGTCCTACCTTCTCTGAGCTGGCCGCTCAGCTGTTGGCTAATTGCCAGCTCCTGTCTCTCCACAGTTACTCAGCTGTTGATGATATCCTGCTTGTCAGTCCTGCCTACTTAAGCCATCCAGTCCAGAGGATCTCTGCCTTCGCCTTGGTCAACATTACAGAAACCATCTCCTGCGATCCAGTTCAAGACTTGCTTTGCTGACATCTCGTCTGGCTCCAGATCCTGCTTGCTGTTCCACTACACTGACCCCTGACTTCTGGCTTGGTTGACTATCCGTTCCGTTTACTGAACCTTGGCTATGTTTTGACTACGTTTGTTCTTTTTACTTTAATTATTAAACAAGTGTGATCTAACTGTACTTCTGTCTCGGCCTGATTTCATGGCTTCTGACATTATCTGAGTTTCCATTTTTTCCTATGGGGAAACTCGCTTTGATATACGATTGCTTTGGATTACAAGCATTCTTCTGGAACGCATTATGCTTGTAATCCAAGGTATTACTGGATTACATAATTTATACATATTATATCATTTATAATTATTCTGGGTCGTTGACTCAGAAATGAATGGATCCAATATGTAAGCAAGGTGGGCAAGCAACTCACATTTTCTGAAGGGTCGGAAATGGTTACATACATATTTCACTCATGACAGGTTTGCTTTAAACTCACCTGTGAATTTTAGCCCTTTACAGTTGCTGAAATCTTTCACACTGGATAAGAAAAACGGTTTGGCTCTGACCACTTTTAGGTAAAATAAACAGCATCGCCAAGCTGAGTAACTTACCTATGAAAGGTTTGTGGGCCACATCGTCCAGGCTATGGGGGCTTTCACCCCCAAGGTCAAAACTTGTGGTGAAGTTGTACTCAGTGTGTTGGTTTGGGGTGGCTTCCAGTTTCGGGGAGTCACCCAGGAGGACATTGTTGAACTCTGACCTCAGGTAAGTCACTGGAGAGTCACCTTTAACCCCTTTCTGTAAAAAGCATATTCAGTACATAAGAAGAAGGTGAATACAATATGTTTATAATAATAGCCAACCATAGGCGTAGGACATGTCTGAGATAGATATTTGGGCAGTCTGTTTATATTGTCAATCAGTGTCTGCAAGAAAAAACAACGGACAAAGGCGCATCAAACTGAGTGGTAAACCATAAGTCCAAATCCTTTTAATGCTTCACACATAAAAGAGGCAACGCGTTTTAGGGGCATACACTCCCCTTTTATCAGGGATTAAGGTTTAGTAAGAACTTGAAAGTACCCAGAAATGTTTCTGCCTAAATCTGTTTACGTGTGAAATGACTGGATTCGAAGTGTCAATGGGGATGATTTACTAAAATTGGAGTGTGCAAAATTTGGTGCAGCTCTGCATAGAAACCAATCAGCTTCTAAGTTTTATTGTCAAAATATAATTGAACAAGCTGAAGTTAGAAGCTGATTGGCTACAATCCACAGCTGCATCCGATTTTGCACTCTCCAGTTTTAGTAAATCAACCCCAATATGTCAAAAAGTATCAGCATTATAGGCAATGATAGTTTAGCTGGTTTATTGGTTTGGTGCTCCTTCTGTTGTCTTCTGCTTTAAGTGACCCACTGGAGGGTAGCCATGTTTTTAAGGGGGCTACCTAGCCATAGCCAGTAAGTTGTCTGAATGATCAAGTAATTACCAGCACCTTTTGAATGTGTGTTTTTAGAGTCTGTGTCTGCAAGTCTTTGTTCAGTAAAGCGGAACTTCAGAAATGAACTTTTCTGCAAACTTGGGCCAGCTTGGCTCGGTGTAAGTTCCCATATCGGATATCCAGAGGGCTGCTGCAAATCACTATAGTAGCACACGCTATATACAATAAGAACCACAATCTTCTGAGTGAGCGGCTTCCCTTCTGCACACTGGACACAGGGGGACACTTGCTTGGCACCGCTGCCATTAATAGGACATATTGTATTTTTTCAGTGAATACAAGACATTCTCTGATTGGACAAGATGGAGATTACAATGTCATCTGCCCCTCCTTTCCATCTCATCCAATCAGAGAATGCTGAATGCTTATATTTAAAAAAAAAAAAGGCTTTCTGTGAATGGCGGGAATATTGAGCAAGCAACTCCACCTTTGTTAAGTTTGCAGAGGGGAAGCTGCTGGAGAAGCACATGAAAGATCACGGATATCACTGTGTACAGTCATTTTTAGCTTCCCAGCGGCCCTCTGAATGTAAAAACCTTAAAAAGTTGGGAGGTATGTATGTGACCCACACTTGGTGCCCAACGAGGAGGGGAACATGGAGGAGGTACTAGACATGTGCAATTCGTTTTGTAACAAATTTGTTTTCGGATGAAATTCGGCATATTCGTTCATTGGGGAGCATCCGAGAGAACAAAAAACTCTTTTGACGAATGAGTATGAAAACGAATTATCTGAAAGAACAAAAATCCGAAAAAGAACGAAAACCCCAAAGGACTGAAATCCAAAAATACAAAAATCCGAAAGAACGCAAAACGATTAAACCTACGAGTTTACCGAATCGATTACATTCGGATAATTTTGTTTTTTGTATTTTCATTCTCACCAAATATTTGTTATCACTGAGTATAAAGAAATAGTTGATAAATACATTCGTATTTCTTTTGGATATATTCGGATTCATTTGATTTTCGGATGGGCAGTGTTCGTGTGTTATCTCTGGCCAATGAGCTTCTTCCTATTCTCTTTTGCGTTTTTCTGTGTCAGACTGCATTCCATCCAGAGTCCAGCCAGGGTGTGGTGGGCCGTTACGAATACAACCACCAATGTCAGAACGAACAAAGGGTCCGAGACCGAAGTGATGAATGGCATATCAAAACGAATGGAACGGAATGAATACGGATGCACCTGATGTTATAAATTATCTGAAGTTACGAATGATCCAAAACACAAAAAAACAAACAAACAAAAAAAACCAAAAACTAATGAAACTTAAAACAAAACAAATTTTTCGGTAGTGCATATGACTAGGAGGTACCACCCGCCTACCCTATACGGATATCAGATATGGGTACTTACATTGAGGCAAGCTGGACCACGTAAGTTTGCAAAAAAGTGATATTACACCCTCATTTTGTAAAGCACTTTAATTTCAGCAGCTGATTCAATAATTTACCTATTATGCAGCTTTTTTTAAAATCTTTTCTATGTTCCAGTTTCAGCTGGTGCCACAATTGCTGCCCCAGGATGGAATAGTGACAGCAATGATAGATCACTATTCCATCCACTGGCACCAATGATGGATCACTATTCTTTCCACGGTGCAGCATCCTATGGAGCCCATCTTTGCACGCAGGGACTTAAGTTGTGTCTCAGTACACTGTGTACATCAATAGAAACACACAGCCCTATAACCTATAATGGCAAGGCACCCCTCTTCTCCCCCTCCCTTCTCCAAGCTAACAGACCAGCTAGAGACTGCACTGTCCACTGTTAACGCTTTCCTGTGAAGGCCAGACATTCAGGAAAGCTGCAACAGCAGTTTTGGGTGAGAATTTTAACAAATAGTTTCCTGGGGAATATTTATTTAATTGCGCTCAATGAGTTACATCAAAAAGTGATGAGGGTTTTATACCATTTTAAATCCTGGAGTTTGGTTTTAATGTTCATCAGTCATTGTTTGTCAATGTGCCAGCCTGTGTTATGCCCTGTACACACGGTCGGATTTTCCGACGGAAAAAGTGCAATCGCATTGTGCTGTCGGAAATTCCGATCCGATCAGACTTTTTCCGTTTGAGAGCAGGATATAAAATTTTCCGACAACAAAATCCGATCGTTTAAATTCCGATTGTGTGTAGACAAATCTGACGCACAAAGTGCCACGCATGCTTAGAATAAATGAAGAGACTAAAGCTATTGGCTACTGCCCTGTTTATAGTCCCGACGTACGTGTTTTATGTCACTGTCTTTAGAACGATCGGATTTTCCGACAACTTTGTGCGACCGTGTGTATGCAAGACAAGTTTGGCGAAAAATCCGATGGATTTTGTCGTTGGAATGTCCAATCAACGTCCGATTGTGTGTACAGGGCATAAGTGTTATAAATGCAACTGTCCGGAGGAGGCCCTGTGTGTCTCTATGGCCTTGACACTCTTCAGTAACTATATACAGTATCTCACAAAAGTAAGTACACCCCTCACATTTTTGTAAATATTTTTTTCTATCTTTTCATGTGACAACCCTGAAGAAATGACACTTGGCTACAATGTACAGTAGTGAGTGTACAGCTTGTATAACAGTGTAAATTTGCTGTCCCCTCAAAATAACTCAATACACAGCCATTAATGTCTAAACCGCTGACTAAGTGAAAATGTCCAAACTGGGTCCAATTAGCCATTTCCCCTCCCCGGTGTCATGTGACTCGTTAGTGTTACAAGGTCTCAGGTGTGAATGGGGAGCAGGTGTGTTAAATTTGGTGTTATCGTTCTCAGGCTGCTTTTGGTTTTCAGGCTTTTTAGCGCTAGAAATAGCCTCTAACGCCTGAAAACCACCTCTCCATTCATTTCAGTGTGACTTTTCACGCTGGGAGTGTTGCAACACGGGCACTGTTAACCCTTTCTTCGGCCGAAAAGCACCACTAAAAATGACGGTAAAGCGCCGCTAAAATGAACGGCACTTTACCGCTAACGAAAGTAGCCTCACTCTCTCATACTGATCACTGGAAGTTCAACATGGCACCTCATGGCAAAGAACTCTCTGAGGATCTGAAAAAAAAGAATTGTTGCTCTACATAAAGATGGCCTAGGCTATAAGAAGATTGGCAAGACCCTGGAACTGAGCTGTAGCATGGTGGTCAAGACCATACAGCGGTTTAACAGGACAGATTCCACTCAGAACAGGCCTCGCCATGGTCAACCAAAGAAGTTGAGTGCACGTGCTCAGCGTCATATCCAGATGTTGTCTTTGGAAAATAGACGTATGAGTGCTGCCAGTATTGTTGCAGAGGTTGAAGGGGTGGGGGGGTCAGCCTATCAGTGCTCAGCAAGCATGGTGGTGGGAGTGTCATGGTCTGGGGCTGCATGAGTGCTGCCGGCACTGGGGAGCTACAGTTCATTGAGGGAACCATGGATTCCAACATGTACTGTGACATACTGAAGCAGAGCATGATCCCCTCCCTTCGGAGACTGGGCCGCAGGGCAGTATTCCTACATGGTAATATCCCCAAACACACCTCCAAGATGACCACTGCCTTGCTAAAGAAGCTGAGTGTAAAGGTGATGGACTGGTCAAGCATGTCTCCAGACCTAAACCCTATTGAGCATCTGTGGGGCATCCCCAAATGGAAGGTGGAGGAGCGCAAGGTCTCTAACATCCACCAGCTCTGTGATGTCATCGTGGAGGAGTAGAAGAGGACTCCAGTGGAAACCTGTGAAGCTCTGGTGAACTCCATGCCCAAGAGGGTTAAGGCAGTGCTGGAAAATAATGGTGGCCACACAAAATATTGACACTTTGGGCCCAATTTGGACATTTTCACTTAGGGGGTGTACTCACTTTTGTTGCCAGCAGTTTAGACATTAATGGCTGTGTGTTGAGTTATTTTGAGGGGACAGCAAATTTACACTGTTATACAAGCTGTACACTCACTACTTTACATTGTAGATGAGTGTCATTTCTTCAGTGTTGTCACATGAAAAGATAGAATAAAATATTTACAAAAATGTGAGGGGTGTACTCACTTTTGTGAGATACTGTATATATATATATATATATATATATATATATATATATATATATATATATATATATATCCACATTACACACTGTATATAAACAGGTATTGTAGGCATTCAATGGACATTGATATGGAAGTCCTTTGATCATCTACTATATCTGCTTTTGTAATCCCGTTTTTGTGTTGAGCCCCAAGGCATTGGCTGATACTATCTACTCTATCTATCTATCTATCTATCTATCTATCTATCTATCTATCTATCTATCTATCTATCTATCTATCTATCTATCTATCTATCTATCTATCTATCTATCTATCTATCTATCTTAGAGCAAATGTGTGGTGTGTCAGTGAAGGGTTAACCCATTCGGTAGCCCCTCCCCCTGCTAAGTGCTATTTATGAAAAGTGTTACCAGATCATGTGCTCGAAGGACCGTGATGTGTACCGGCACAGGGGGGCGAACCAGTGGTGTCTCCATAGCGACGAGTCTGAACGGAGACAAGAAAGCATGAGATTAGGGATGTAGGTCCCATTACAAGTGTTACTTATTAACGCACTCCATCTTAGGGGGGTCGGGGGGGGGGGGGGATGAAACTGCAGAGCCAACATAACCGCTGACCACCTTCGAGAAACACATCCAATCCACAACATACAAACTTGACTTAAAGGGATTGTCCATTAAGGGGACTTAAAGTGTTAAAAATTCAAAATGGCCGAACAGGCTGGCTTTTTAATACGTTTTGTCTCTTCTGCATTAAAATTACATACCTGCCTGCCCTCCCCTGTACGGCGATCTGCACATGTGTAGCTCAATGTTCAGGTTCGGCAATGCCCAACTGACTGAACTCCTGAGCATGTGTGGGAGTGACCCCACCTCCGCCCGACCAATGAGGGCGGCCGGGGATCGATACCCAGAAGCTGGAGGCACGACCACACAATTGTCAGTTAAAGCGACGCGGTGCCGAATCGCAAAAAATGGCCTGGTCATTCAGCAGCCAAATCTTCCGGGGCTGAAGTGGTTAAAGAAGACCTGTACTGAAAGAAAAATGGAGGATGGCGTTATGAAAAATGCTCGGTGACTGGCTGTCTCTGGCTTAAATCATTTCTGAGCCATGGACTTGACTCAGCACATGCAGCAAGTTAACCTGCGCTGAAGTGAATACTCCTGACCTGCCTATTTCTTTCAGGCACATACTGTAACTCGGGAAGTATTAAAGCCATTGGATAAGCATGACAGCCAGGCAACATGCATTTTCAAAACTATAAATAAAAAGTAGAACTAGCGTAAGGAGTACTTCTCTCTTTACAAATTCATAATGAGTGGACTACCCTAACACAATGCATGTTAAAGCAAAACTAAACTCAGCGATCTAACAGTTTCCCAAAACAGCTACTGTACATTCAAGGTGTGCTGTGAATGCTGTCACAGTTGCTTGTGCTCTCAACTCAACCATCAAATGGCTGCTGCTATAACTAATCAACCAGGGCAGCTGCAGATCAAAGAGAGGCTAAGATGGCAGCTTCCTTGGCTGTAAAGCCTACAAGTGAAAAATCACACAGAAGTGCACGGACCTTTTTCAAACTAATATATGTATAAGCAAGGGTAGTGGCGCTTCCTATGGGGTACTGAATGGGAGGGTTCCCTCAATGAACCCCAATACAAATACCTGGTAACTACCAGGGGCAAATATGTTACCGTACGGGTATGTGTGTCTATGATTAGATATAGGCACATACATCCATATACACCCGCCTGTATCAGCAAAAATAATGATAATATTAATTATAATTCTGAAAGTGGTTCTTCCAGACCTATTAGAGGAAGTGTGGCCTTTTTCAAACTGCACCAAACGCACGTCGCACATTAGCAAGGTTGCATTGGGGCGTCATTAAGGATTAATGACAACGCCACAAGCCTGCAAAAAGGGATGCATGTTAGGGATGCAAATGTTCCTGCAATGCACAAATGTGACCCCAGCCTTACCCCCTTTTCTGTCTGCCATTTGTCATACTCCTGTGTATTGTTTCATTGTGTATTAATGATTTTGCTACTTTGTACTTACCAGTAGATGGAGGCATTGAGCTAATTACCAATGGAGTGTAACACAATGTGTGTCTATGTATTCCATGCCAGATCTGATCTATCTACAGTCAGGTCCATAAATATTGGGGAATCGACACAATTCTAATCCTTTTTGGCTCTATACATCACCACAATGGATTTGAAATGAAACAAACAAGATGTGCTTTAACTGCAGACTTTAAGCTTTAATTTGAGGGTATTCACATCCAAATCACGTGAACGGTGTAGGAATTACAACAGTTTGTATATGTGCCTCCCACTTTTTAAGGGACCAAAAGTAATGGGACAATTGGCTGCTCAGCTGTTCCATGGCCAGGTGTGTGTTATTCCCTCATTATCCCATTTACAAGGAGCAGATAAATGGTCCAGAATTCAATTCAAGTGTGCCATTTGCATTTGGAATCTGTTGCTGTCAACTCTCAATATGAGATCCAAAGAGCTTTAACTATCAGTGAAGCAAGCCATCATTAGGCTGAAAAAAAAACAAAACAAACCCCAATAGAGAGATAGCAAAAACATTAGGTGTGGCCAAATCAACTGTTTGGAACATCCTTAAAAAGAAAGAACGCACCGGTGAGCTCAGCAACACCAAAAGACCCGGAAGACCACGGAAAACAACTGTGGTGGATGACCGACGAATTCTTTCCCTGGTGAAGAAAACACCCTTCACAACAGTTGGCCAGATCAAGAACACTCTCCAGGAGGTAGGTGTATGTGTGTCAAAGTCAACAATCAAGAGAAGACTTCACCAGAGTGAATACAGAGGGTTCACCACAAGATGTAAACCATTGGTGAGCCTCAAAAACAGGAAGGCCAGATTAGAGTTTGAGAAACATCTAAAAAAGCCTTGACAGTTCTGGAACAACATCCTATGGACAGATGAGACCAAGGTCAACTTGTACCAGAGTGATAGGAAGAGAAGAGTATGGAGAAGGAAAGGAACTGCTCATGATCCAAAGCATACCACCTCATCAGTGAAGCATGGTGGTGGTAGTGTCATGGTGTGGGCATGTATGGCTGCCAATGGAACTGGTTCTCTTGTATTTATTGATGATGTGACTGCTGACAAAAGCAGCAGGATGAATTCTGAAGTGTTTCTGGCAATATTATCTGCTCATATTCAGCAAAATGCTTCAGAACTCATTGGATGGCGCTTCAAAGTGCAGATGGACAATGACCGGAAGCATACTTCGAAAGCAACCAAAGAGTTTTTTAAGGGAAAGAAGTGGAATGTTATGCAATGGCCAAGTCAATCACCTGACCTGATTCCGATTGAGCATGCATTTCACTTGCTGAAGACAAAACTGAAGGGAAAATGCCCCAAAAACAAGCAGGAACTGAAGACAGTTGCAGTAGAGATCTGGCAGAGCATCACCAGGGATGAAACCCAGCATCTGGAGATGTCTATGCGTTCCAGACTTCAGGCTGTAATTGACTGCAAAGGATTTGCAAACAAGTATTAAAAAGTGAAAGTTTGATGGATGATTGTTAATCTGTCCCATTACTTTTGGTCCCTTAAAAAGTGGGAGGCACATATACAAACTGTTGTAATTCCTACACCGTTCACCTGATTTGGATGTAAATACCCTCAAATTAAAGCTGAAAGTCTGCAGTTAAAGCACATTTTGTTTGTTTCATTTCAAATCCATTGAGGTGGTGTATAGAGCCAATAAGATTAGAATTGTGTTGATGTCCCAATATTTCTGGACCTGACTCTATCTATCTATCTATCTATCTATCTATCTATCTATCTATCTATCTATCTATCTATCTATCTATCTATCTATCTATCTATCTAATCAATCATCACCCCCTTTTAAAATAATCACATTTTGTTGCTTTGCAACCTGAAATGAAGACAGACACAGTTTATGTTTTATCTAGCTGTATTTACTAGTACAACACCCAAGTGAAAGATACTGTATAACACCAACATGTCTGGGAAAAAAAAAAAAAAAAAATTTCAAAAACAGAATCACCAAGGGCCAGTTCACACCACAAAAACGCACTCCAGATCCGTTCCGGATGCGTTTCTGCATGCTCGTTTTTAATATTTGTACCAAGGTCTCCGGCCTCCTTCAATCTGATGAGAACCTCCAGGGCCAGAGATAGCTGACATCCTTCTGTATATGGTGGGTTGTTAGGCATAGTGGGTGCTAGGTGGATAAAGTTTTTGGGCGCCAGACACTTCTTGAATGCAAAAGAGATGTTTATTCCTCTTACAAACTTTTTGGGGAAAAGAGGGTTAGGGTCAGGACACCCTTAAGTAGTTGTAAGTTCAACTGGCAGACTCCGAGACTTCAACAGGAGGAGGACAGTCATGCAGGGAAAGGCCTCCAGCAAGGCACCACATCTGCACGTGCAGGGATGCTGTCTCCTATGGCAATAGTCTTTAACAGTTCTTTTGCCTTCTCTATAACTTCTCCTTGTAGTTCTTCAGCACACTGAGCTCCCAGTCTCTCACTAGAACCTCTGATTCACTGCCACTGAATCCCTTGAGCTCCTGCAATCTTCACGGTGGTATCTTCCTCAAGCGTCATCACCCGCCTCTCTGCTGGGTCCCTAGCTTGACACTGCAGATACTTCTCAAGCTTTACCCCTGCTAACCATCAAGGTCACTGTGTTGGCACACAAGGATGCTCTGCAAGCGTCACCTCCACTGGCTGGGTCGTTGACTTGATCACTGCCTGAAGTTTCCAGATTCTCCACCGTGCCCGTTCGGTGATAATGCTGCTCCGGTACTTGCTTCAGTTACTCACTGTGGTCCCTGGTAATACGGCGGATGGTCCCTTAGTGGCGACAGCTTCCCCTCTACCTTCGACCACGACAGGTTCTCCGGCCAGAAGAACTGTCACTTCTGGTTGGACTGCAAGCCGCAATCTCAACCCTGCGCTGCTCTCTTGCTTCTGGATAGGCCCTCAGACAGCCTAGCAGCCAGATACCCCCGGGATAGGCCCAATCTCTGGCCTAGCAGATCCGGGCAACATGACACATGTCCACCCAGACAGCCGTCCAGGTGGCACAGAACATAGATCGCCTGACTTCACCCGAATATATAGGCTCTGCTAGCAGGCCAAGGGATTCAAGAAAACCCCTGCCCATTGGCTGAGACACCCTACATAACCATAACCTGACCTTGGGTTGCCCTTCTCATATCTAGTACTGCCAAGTACCCGACCACCCAGTGGTAGAAGAGAAAAGTGCAACAAGGCCAAACTTAGGGAGGAATCAATAGATCTCTAACAATCAACCAGGATAATGACTCCTGGCAAGTACATTTGTGAGGAACAACCCTGCCTAAACTCCAGGGTGCTACATCCTCCCCCTGCCCAGAAAACTACGTCTACATGTTTGCAGAAAAAATAATTTGAGCTCCCAAGCCTGAGAGTTAATGTCCTGGCAAAAACTGGGATGGGTGGGGAAAACAGGAAAGGGTTAACAATATAACAGTATAGAAATATAAAACATAGGTGTGGTGTACCACTTGAATAAACATAGATGTCAAATAGTTATATACTAAAACTATGATAAATCATATAGGACAATAAAGAAAAGGCCTGGAGCAAAGGGAACCTAGGTGTAGGGCCCACATGACTGGGGGTCGCTGGGCAGGTTGCACGGACCAGTTCCTGTGTATGTACAGGTTGGGGGGGAAGGGGGTGGCTTAAACTGGAACAATGGAAGGGTAGGGGTGCAGCCTGGGTATTGGATTATCCCTGGGGGGGCAAGGGTGGTAGTTTCATTAGTTGGGGGCAGCAGGACAGAGAGGTAACAGCACAGAAAGTTTTTTCTTTCTTTCTGTGTTGCTCACACTATGGAGGATCTGGACAGACTCCTGGGGCAGCTGCGCTCGGCTGCCCTGGCTAATGGTCTGCTGTGGCTGAATTCCCAGTTGTCTGCTGTGCTTCAGGGGGTCAGGCAGGGACCTGCTACTCCTACCCCTTTTGTCGCCATGTGCGAGGAGGTCTTGGCCTCCTGTGCGCTTTAGCCCTGATGTGACCCCCAGGGCGAGCCACTGCACAGAGAGCCCAATTTCGGACCCTCAAGCCCCCAGGGCGAAGAGTCCCGCACCTCCGCCCTCGGCGGGGGGCTGGGAGGAATCCTCTGCATCCGCGGGACCCAGCCGGGAGGGTCTCCTCTCCATCCCCCTCCAGGCCTCCACAGGCGCTGGATCAGGACTCGGCAGCAAGCTCGCGGTGGGGCCCGGCGTTGACGATCTGCGGGTACTGGCGCGGGCCCCACCCTCAGGACAGCCGTGGCCATCAATGGGAGAAGCAGAGGTACCTCGGGCAATGGTCCTGAAACGGCATCCACAGGCCGGAAGAGGGCTCAACGTGGGAGTCAGGCCGCAGGGAGCCACATGGTCCTACGGGCGCCAGATGACGTAATTCCCGGGCGACTGGTCCCTTCTACCTCGTCAGTGTCCCCTGGTGCAGGGGGACCCACGATCAGAGGGCGAAATGTCAGACACAGATTCGGAGGGGCCCGTGGCGGCTGTGGTCCAGCAGGGACCTCGTCAGGGATCCGGAGGTGCGGCTGGTCGGTTGGTTTCCCCTGGGCAGCCTGATAAGTAATTTTCTGTATCTTTGCCTATGTCTGTTCCTGTGAATGTGATGTCTGCGCCTGGGGTCCCTTTCGGTACTTCTCCTGGGCTGCAAGCGGGTGGCGGGCCTTTCCCAGCACCTGTATTTGCGGCTGGGGAAGGGTGGGGGGCTCTGGTTAGCGGGCTGCCCTCTCCTGGAGATGGGGGTGGGTCCAGCGGTCAGGGGGCGGTGAACTCTGGGGATGCTTTGCTGCAACACTTTCTAATGGCTCTGGTCTAAGGCTGTAGGGATCTTGTGGGAAGGGGAACCGTGGTGGGAACCCTCGCTCCTGCGGTTTCACCTGTCGCGGCCTGGAAGTCGGTGGGGGATGGGCGGTCACCTGCTGCGTCCCCGCCTTTGCTGCCACCATTGGTGCAGGCAGCTCCACAGCCGACCTCCGTGTCGGCCACAGTCCTCCCAGGGGCTGCGGGGTCATCATAGGTGAATACGGCTACAGTTGCCACCCCAGGGGTGTCGTCATCGGACGGAGTGAGGCTGGCGGATGCTGCGCGGTGTGAAGTCTATGGTTTGCTACGAGGGCCCCTTGGGGTCTCATTTGAAAGCGGAGGTAAGGGAGAAGATTTGGAAGGGGTACTACGTGGAGATCTTTTCGCTGTTACCGCTGGAAAAGTTTAACCTGGACAAGGTTAAACCTGATGAGAGCAAAAAGGAGGAAGAGGAGAAGCGGCGCTATAGACTTATCCCGCGGACATTCACCAACTGGCTTCAAGCGTTTAACATATTGGCGAGCATCATAGGGGAGAAGGCGCCGGAGAATTGTTCGGCCTTGTTTTGCTACTTGGACTCCATCAGCGAGGCTCAGCGGGTCTATGGGGGTGTGGTGTGGCTGCGCTATGACGAGCAGTTCCGGCAGCGGAAGACTGTTGTTGCGATGGGATCACAAAGACATTGGCTTGTAGACGAAGCTCATGACATAAGGCAGGGTCGCACCTCCCCCCTTTCCTGGTGCGGCCGGGGGTGCCCAAGCCTCATCACCATCGGCCACAAAGTGTAAGTGGTTCTGCTGGCAGTTTAATGAGGGAGCCTGCAAATTCGGGGGATCCTGCTGTTTCTGTCATGAGTGCTCGGGTTGCGGGGGTTCCCATCCCTTGCCCAAATGCTTCAAGAAAGGAAAGAAACCGGCCGACGCTGGAAAGAAGGATGACTCTGGTGAAGGTGGAAAAAATGTCGCCGTACCCAAGTAGGTATCCGAACAGGGTCGCGGCAAGAACGTAATGGATAGGTTTTAAGGAGGATTTTCAAATTCCGAGTTTGTTGGCCGGCGTCCCTCCTGTTTCGGCTAACCTGAAGTTGGCGTATGCTCACCCGGACGTAGTTTGTTAAACTACAGAAGGAGGTGGCATTGGGCAGGATGTCTGGCTTGTTTTCGGTTCCACCAGTGGGGGACCAGGTGGTTTCACCATTGGGGGTTGTCCCCAAGAGGGAACCAAAACTAGTTCTGGCTGATTCACCACCTTTCCCACCCGAAAGGGGGGGGGGGGGGGTCGGTTAATGATGCGTTCGATCCCTCCCTCTGTACTGTCTCATATGTGTCATTTGATGGGCCCATCAGTGCCCATCAGTACAGCCTATCAGTTCCCACCAGTGCCACCTATCAGTGTCGTCTTATCAGTAAGCATAAAGTAATGCAAAACGCAAATTGTGGCAAAATCGCGGTAAAAGCCCGCAAAAAGCACAGCAAAGACGCTCAAAAGCAAACTGCATAGGTGTGAATGGAGCCTTATATTCTTTCCCAGGTATGCTGGCCGGGGACAGAGAGGCGGACCCGGAAGTGATGTCAAACACATCGCTTTCTGGGTTGGCAACAAGAAAGGAAGCACAGCGGATTTGTGTCCACTCTGTTCCCTCCACTCTACCCGGCGGCACCCGCTATGTCGGTCCTGGGCCTGCAGATGGGCAAGTGAAGCCCAGGACACATGGCAGGGGAGGCGCATGCATGGGGGGGGGCACTGTTACCGGCAGTGTGTGTGTAAGCAATCGGGTGTTATCGCAGCCACCTGAATGGTTTAATATAACAGCCAGGAATGTGTGTAACCTTCCCCCCGCTCCCAAACCTCTCCCTTTCCCCCCTCACTTCTGTTTGTTTAGAACCAGCTGCGTGCCCTATACACACTACACATCCCATTGTGCATTTCTGGAGCAAGCAAAAGAGGAGCACTACATTTCTATATACAACAGGACTATAAAGAACGAATGTAGCCACCCTCTAACAGGAAGCAGGGTTGCCAACTGCCGGTAAATTTACTGACAGTTTGACTTTTTAAGTGTAAATCAAGCAAATTACTTTGTATTGTCAGTGTTTCCATATCACGTTTATACCGTTCAAATATTCACTGTGTTAGTTTTCAACAGGAGTTCTTTCATTTCTCAGGTTACCAGTTTAAAAAAAAAAAAAAAAAAGTGCTCTGCCAGTAAATTTCCCATGTTTTGTCAGTAAAAAATGCTGCGGGAGGTTGGCAACCCTGACAGGAAGTCAAATCACAGCAGCAAAAATATACAGTAAAAAGGAATTTGGAGGAGGCTGAGAGCAATAGAAGGGACTTTTCCAAGTTAAAGTATAACTAAAGGGAAAACCTTTTTGTTTTGCATAGAGGGGAGATGGATTAGAACCCCTGTCAGGTTTTTATTGCTGTCTGTTCTCCCATCAGGGAGATTCACCCTCTCTATTTCTCCTGTTTACCATCATCATCTAAAAGTGAACATAAAAGAAAATTCCCAGATTTTGAGTTGACACAGAAAACAGGAATAGAGGGGACATGTTCCAATGGGGACACTAGTTTTGGTGACTACCAGGGATTTCTTCTCACTTCCTGTTTTGGCTATGGGACAGGAAGTGAAGAGAAATCACAGCAATGGAACACAGATGGAAAGAAGATGATAGGGATTATAACCCTCCCTTATGCAATCTCAAATTAAAAAAAAAAAAAAAAAAAAAGTTTTGCCTTTAGTTTACTTGAATCGATTTTTTTTAAAGCAGAGGTTAGTGTCAGCATAGTGCACAGTGCCTGTGCACATAATAATATAATAAAATATACACACACTAATATATATATATATATATATATATATATATATATATAAAATTATTATTATACAGGAATTATATAGCGCCAACAGTTTACACAGCGCTTTACAATATAAAAAAGGAGACAATACAGTTATAATACAATAGGATTAAGAGATTGTATATGTATACACACATACATATATACATACACATACATACATACATACACATACACACACATACATACATACACACATATATTATATACACACACATAGACACCACAAAATATGGAACAGCAAGTTTTTATCAGTTATAATAGACATGCAAAAAAGTTATGAAAAATAAATTTGAATATTATTAATTTATATTTATTATTGTTTTTTGTTTTTTTAAAACACCCTGGGGAGGGTTCTAATTTTCATAATACATGTGATGACCCTCATTGGGGTTGATTTACTAAAGCAAAAAAGATAAAAACAAACAAATACTAAAAGAAAAAAAAAATTACTAAAGTAAAATAACAAAATATAAAAAAACATTTCTGCTTGCACATGATTAGATGATTGAAGTCAACACAACAACCCCCCCCATTCACTAAGCCAAGTTAAAAAAAAAAAAAAACAAGATCACAGATTTTTGTGAATCCAGTGATGCTGCGCTGACTTCAATCATCCAATCATGTCCTAGCAAACAATTATTTTTTTTCTCTTTTGCTTGTTTTTTATGTTATTTTCCTTGCACATGATTGGCTGTTCTGTGCTTTTTTGCAAAATGAGATTTCAGTTAGCTTAAACTTGAGTTAAGTGAGATGAAAGATATGTCCACATTTGTCATAAATACTCCATAGTCTTATATAGTCCCTGCTCCCCCCCTCCCCTGTAACTAATTGTGGATTCATCTGGGTAAGTCCATGTGGGCCCCTGATGGGCCCCTGTACCCCATACCTGGACGTCTCCTGCACACAGATCTGCTGCTTCTGCTTCCCAGGCTCAGCGTCCTCGTCGCCTAGCAACAAGCACAAACAATGGAGGCCAGGCCCACAGCCATTCTGCTGGTTGCTAGGCTAATGGAGAGCCTGTCCATCCAGCTCTGCACTGTGTGTTCTTCTTTCCAGGAGCATGTCCTAGGGAATGTGTTTAAAAGATTCCAAGACAACTGCATAAGAATCCCCCCCATCTGTACAAAAAGATCTCATACACAATGCAGCCATAGATCCTCCAAAACCTTTATATTTTATGGCCTAATTCACATCCGCCTGCATCCAGGGCGATCGCTCGCAGGTCTTCCTTCCATGAGTGACGCTGGGGATCTCGCATGTAATCAGTGCCAGGCCCATTCACAGGTGTGAGTGTGGGCATAGGGATTCTCATCTGAATGACACCACTGATAGATTAAATAATCCCCATCAGTGGTGTCAGTCAGATGAAATAATCCCCATAATTGGTGTCAGTTAAATGAAATAATGATTAAATGAGGAAAAAAAAAAAAAAATGAACTTAAATGATTTTAGCAAATGGCTAAAAAGAGTGAAAAATGTAAGGGGGTCTGAATACTTTCCACCCCCACTGTAAAATATTAATATATTTTATAATATAATAATATGCATTAAAGCGGAGGTCCACCCACCACTGCAAAAATTAAAAGCCAGTAGCTACACATACTGCAGCTGCTGACTTTTTATAACCGGACACTTACCTGTCCTGGACTCCAGCAATGTTAGCACCGCAGCTGATGTTTCCATCAGCTGTCGGGTGCATGCCACCTCCATTCCAAGTAAGGGAACCCGGCAGTGAAGCCTCGCGGCTTCACGCTGGGAACCCTACTGCGCATGCGCGAGGCTCTTCTCTCCTACTGGCCCGGTGGCCAGGAAAGGAGGAGGGAGCCCGGGCGGTGACGTCAATACCCACGGCTGGGGTTCCCGGAAGTGCAAACAGGATACCTGTGAAAGACAGGTATAGTGCCCCCCCCCCCCAAAAGGTGCCAAATGTGGCACCAGAGGTGTGTGTGTGTGTGTGTGTGTGTGTGGGGGGGGGGGGGGTTGGGGGGGAGTACAATGAACAAACGAAAGTTCCACTTTTGGGTGGCACTCTGCTTTAAAAACGAATGTTCAGAGGCATTTGAAACGGCAAATGCCTGCAACAGCTTGTAAATGCAGTAACTCGCGTTTCGTTTACAGGCATTTTTCACTAAGCTTCTAAACGCAAACGCGGCAAAATGGAAGTTTTATAACGTTGGTTACCATCTGTCAAGTTAATCATTTAGGGGAGGTTTTAAAAACGTCCCGTCTACACGAAGCCCTTGGTAGGAATCCTTATTTTACTTTTATACCTTACTGTATTTAATCGCATTATGGTTTCTTTTATGTTATGTTTCTTTCTTTTTCAAATTCTATCTAGTTCCAATTTATTTCAGATGCATTACTATTGTGATTCAGAAATTCGGATACATCCAATCTCTGAATAAAGAAAATTTGGTCCAAATTTTTTATTGGTAACAAAACAAAAAAAAAAACAAAAAAAAAACAAAACAAAACAAAACAAAAAATCGCACATGTCTAATAATTGCATTAGTGTGCCAAACAATAGTTGGCACAGGACCCCTATAAACCATCATCACTGTGACATGATTGTTGTTAAAATTTGCAAAGGTTTTGCATAATAGATTTTCCTGCCAAAATTTCCCATTCTGTACCACCGATAGTTTATCGCCCCCAGTGAGTCACTCCCCTGCTACAAATTTGCTAATGAGGACCAAGGACTTTTCTGATCTGGATGCTTGTTTTGGGTCAGTGACTCAAAGTATTGTAGCCAGAGGGACGAGATAACAGTCAGGAAGAATAGCATTTTCAAAATTAGGCCAGCAGTGGCAAGCACTTTATTTCTCCTTACTAAGTAACGTGCATTGCTACAACTCACCTGCTTTGTGGTGCTAATGGCACCCCGATACATTATGCAGTAGAGCCCAAAACACTGCACAATACATATACCCTGCATTATGAAAAAAGGGTCATGCGTGTCTTCTAATCCATCATGATGAGTTGGCAGGAATAATTTATAGGCTGCTTTAACATCTGTGCCCTCATTGGGGATATTTCCCGTTTTGTCCCAGAGAGCAAAAAGGAAAGGACTCAGACGTTAGGTGTATACATTCAAAATTTTATTCATTAAAATAAATTCCAGCATTTCAGATTTCACAGTAAACCAAAAGAATTAAAAAGACATTCTGGGTTTGTTTTGGGAATTTAATGTAATTATGCATAAAGAATGTCTGAGTTAATACATTTTCATGGTGGACCTTTATTTTGGCAAGTAGGACACTGCCATACATGTCATTTACTTTCCTACAGTCCATCTCTGCTTAAAGGTTAACCCCACCTAAGACTTACCACCCAATATAAGGCTGACAAAAAAGGGTTCAATCATTTGGCATCATTTTTAAACCTTCAAACACCCTGTCTGGGAAGTTCCTCCACCGATTGCAGGAACATATGGAGAAGCCAGTGTGGAGGCATAGGCGAATCCAGAAACTCTAGTGGTAGACTGTTTATTCCACCCAGGACATGGAATCCACTCAAAGCCCTCCGAGCCAGAGGCGGCTCTCTAATTAGGCAAATAAGGCGTTCGCCTAAGGCCTCGCACTCACAGGGGCCTCCCAACCGCCTAATTGAAGAGCCGCCTCTGCTGACAACAATGCGCGTTAAGCTCTGACCAGCAGCGGGTTAACATTGCCTGTGAGCTCCATGGGCAGGCAGCGGAAAGAGGGGACAGAGCATGGCTGTGTCTTGTGGAGGAGGCGGGGCCAGCGCTGTGTTGTCCGGGGGAGGAGATTCTAGCAGCCGGTGTTCTGCCGAGAAAGTTCCGCTCGGCGGATTAGTTCCCCCCTCTACTGCGCATGCGCAGTAGAAGCCGGTGGAAATAGCCGAAGCGGAACAGCTGAAAATCAGCTGTACACGGCGCCTGTAAGAGGGCCCCTCGCGGGCTCGCTTCGCTCGCCACGCTTCGGGCACGGCCTCGCTGCGCTCGGCACTTTTAGATTCCCCCTCTAGGTCCACTTGGATAGTGGGGAATGAATCTGGACCCAGAGCGCAGGCGCCGTGTACAGCTGATCGAAGCGTTTGAGCTTCGGCTATCTCCGGCGGCCAACAGTAGTACGTACTGCGCAGGCGCTGCGCCTGCGCAGTACAGGGGGGGGGGAACCTATCCGCCGAAGAAACTTATTCGGCAAGACACCGGAGCACAATTCCCGCTGCCCCGGAGACATAGATCGCGCCCCCTCCAGCCGTCATCCCCCACCACTGGAGTGCTCAGCACTCCCCGCACACCCGGAGGAGGCATCTGGCATGTAGTGGTGAGGAGGGGAAGAGGAAGGTACCGCAGAGGAGGCCTCACGAGCACTATATGGAGCCGATGGAAGGGATGGTAGGAGAGAAGAGGTGTCCGTGCCGCCTCTCTCCGGGGCTGTCAATCAGTAGGGGGGGGGGGGGGATCCAGGGCTCCAGCTGCAGGGAGAGGCACAGCTACAAAGCCATGACCCCCTTTTTGCAACCAGCGTCCACCAACATGAGAGAGAGTCTGCCCCCCCCCCCATCCATGTTCCTGCAGCATCCCTCAGCCACAGCCAGAGACTGGTCTTTATATCCACTCCCTGTCCCATTCCCTCCACTCCCTACCTCCTGATCATGTGTCACTAACAGTAAGGACAGCTCAGTCCTGTGCCAGTGTCCCAGTGTGCCCTCCTGTGATTGGCAGCCCCTGTCCCCTCCCTCCGCCTATGCAGGGCTCCACTGAGGGGGGGGGGGGCTGAGAGGTCCCAGTCCAGTGTTGATCCTCAGCCATGGTGGGCTGGGTGCTCCACATCCTGCGCTGGCACTGCCTGCTGATTGGCTTCTCCGCTGCTATCTCCTTCACTGACACCAGCGCCGAGATAGAGAGCGCTGACACCAGCACTTTAAAGCTCTTAATATATGTAATTTATACAATTGTTTTTATTGCTTGAATTATTTTTCCCCATTATGGGCGTGAGTGGGGCCTCGTGTCTAGGTTTTGCCCAAGGCCTCACAAAGCCTAGAGCCACCTCTGCTCCCAGACAGTATACTCACCTTCCCTTTACTCAGCTGTTGGCAGTAAAAATACCACCCAGTACTTCCAGGTACGGGGAAGCATGCAAGTCGCTCTCCTTCCTACCATGTGATTGCACTGGTGCTTGGTGAAAGGCCATTGCTGTCACATCGGGTATTGTCAAGTAGCTCATAGGTTTCTTTCTTTGCTACCAGTGGTTGAATAGTGTAGTGGAGGAGATAAGAAGAGGTGATATGTAATGCTAGGTAAGGAGCATTAAAAGAGAACCTGTGAGGGCAAAGCACAGGTCTGCTTTAAGGTTGTACCCTTCTTGTTACTGTATTTTTATGTTGAGTAACTCTCAATAAAATTCACCTGTTTAAAAAAAAGAAAAGGTTGTACTCCCAAAATGAGAATGCTTAAGTGTTAAAGGCAATTAAGGTTTACTTGTGCTTGAATGTGACCCAGGCCCCATCGTCCACATACACCGCAACATGCAACGGTTCGGAGAACGTGGAAGTAAAGCTGTGTATATGTCTGTATAACCCTTCAGACGGGTGGAAGAGCTCATAAAAGGACAGTCTACCAGCCTCGTAATCCAGATAGATTCCGATCACTTGAGAGCATTGTTCATGAAGCAGCGACTGAGCTTTGGAGTTGTGGGCTGCCATGTATTTTTTGGTGTATTTGCGCAGGCACCACGACTTGTTGTTATCGCCAATACCGGACTGTTTCCCATCTCGCTCGATGCTAGGATAGGCCAAGCCAATGTCCCATATACCAGTAACGCTAGCCTCTACTTCCCAGTAGTGCTGTCCTTCTTTAAAGCCATTTACACTAAGCACCTGGTTGTAAACCATAAATCTCAGGGGAGACCTCAGCCGGCCATGGTTTATATCAGAGTCAGCCATGGATTTCAAGTCCACAGATAATTCCATCTTGTTGTGAGCCGTTCTGTCGTCCATTAGCAGCGGCGACACATCACATATGTGGATTTTTTTCTTGACGGCATTTGTAATATCCAACAGACCAGTGTGCAAGATATTGGAGACCAAACCTTCGTTCAGGTCACCAATGAGTTGGCTTGTTTTGTCCTCTTCAGGAACATTTTCAAAAACATCCCTTGCCGATTTTTGTCTTTGCAAGATGGAAAAGGGATCCTCGTCATTGCAGATGCCCCGAATACGGTTAATACTCTGAGTCAGCCTATCTGATTTTACGTCCAACTGTTTGATCAGATTGGATACTTGCGATCTAATCGCTTTGGTCTGCCTGTTGAGCTCCCCTAAAATTCTCCTCTCCAGACTGTTCACTTGTTCTCGGATATCCTCAAGCAATCCATTGACCTCCTTGGTGATATAGTCTGCATTCCTCTGCACTTTCTCTACGTGGTTTATGGCCGTTTGAAGACACTTTTCTGATTCTCTTTTTCCTGACATCAGAGTTTCCAAAATATTCCTCATCTCCTTTGTTTTCTTCTCGGAGACTTCATAGATTGGCTGCACCAAGTGTCCCCGATGCTCTCCCACGGCAAAGCATGATATGCAGACGCAAACTTCGTCTTCGAAACAATAATACTTCAGCATCTGCTTGTGAGTGGAGCACTGCATGTTTTCAAGAGAGGTTGTAGGGTTGATTAAGCAATGGTCAACTGACTTGTTATGGCGGCTCAAGTGCTTGCCGCAAAAAGAGGTCTCACACTGAAGACACATCTTAGTAGCCGGTTCTGGAAAATCACAGTAGGTGCACAGCATCTTGGTCTTCTCTTGCTCTGGATGGGCCAGTAAGTAACACTCCACTAGTTTACAGAGATTTCGGTTCTTCTCTGGCTGAGGGCGGTCTAAATACTCCGCCCTGCACACCGGACACGTATAAGCGGCAGACCTCTCCTGCGTATCCAGCACAGATTTGATACAACTCTGGCAGAAGTTGTGACCACATTGCAGGGATACTGGGTCCGTGTAGCTTTCCAGACAGATGGAACAGCTCAGCTCCTCCCCCAGATCAGATGAAGTCATCCTAGAAGGATCAGAGTTAAAAGGACATGTTATGTGAAAAATATGGATTTTTTTTTTTTTTTTTAAAGTGGTTGTAAATCTCAGACATGAAATACGAACAAAGCATAGCCCTCTATAGTGTGTACTTGCCTCAAATAAGAGCACTAAGTGTCATTTATGTCTGCTGCTTTGTTCCTCTGTTATCGGTATGAATCACTTCTGACAAGTTTTCCTGACACCAAGAGAACAATGGTGACAGGGGAGGGACCTTCAGCAGATTGACAGCCTTAAGCTGGCCATACACCTATAGATTATCTGCAGATTTTCTATGGTTAGATGGAAAAAGCGCAACAGATTTCTCCATGTATGCTGAACTGTGCGGATGGAGGATGCTCCCACTGGGCCAAGCTTCAGTATCTTGCTAGTCGGCCCCGCTGGCTCTCAACCTAAACAATGCCTTCACCCCATCAGAATGTTCAGGTATTGTGAGAGCCAGCGGGGCCAAATAGCAAGATATGGAAGTGGGAGGCCAGTGGGAGATTCTTCCATCCACACAGTTCAGCGTAGATGGAGGAATCTGTTCCACTTTTTCCATCTGACCTTAGAAAATTTGCAGATAATCTATAGGTGTATGGCCAGTCTTAGCTCTGAACCTATGTGCTGTGTGGAGGGGGGGTGTCTCTTCCCTCCAATCAGCTCTCAGAGCTCTCCTCATTGTGCTCTGCATAGTGTAACGTCAGCTTTCCACCCCCTTTTTTCTGAACTCTCAGACAACCTTTATAAAATTCAGCACTTTGAACAGATGTAGAAAAGAGAAGACTGCAAAAAAAAAAAAAAAAAAAAAAAAAAAAAAGGTACAACTTATTTAGGAGGATTTGTTTCATCTCTGTATGTCACCTGAGGTCAGTTCACTGGATTTACAAACATTTAACCACTTCCTGACCATTGACGGCTACAGCATGATCGGACATTTCCAGGAAAGTATTCACAGCGCTTCACTTTTTCCACATTTTGTTATATTACAGCCTTATTCCAAATGGATTAAAACTAAAAATTATTTTCCTCAAAACTCTATAAAACAATACCCCATAATGACAACGTGAAAGAAGTTGGTTTGAAATCTTTGCAAATTTAAAGTAAATTACAGCCTCAAGTCTTTTTGCATATGATGCTACAAGCTTGGCACACCTATTTTTTGGGTAGTTTTTCCCATTCTTCCTTGCAGGACCTCTCAGGCTGGATTCACACCAATGCATTTTTAGTGCTTTTTGCATATTTGCACTACAGAACGTGTTCCATAGGAAACCATGTTAAATGGACTGTAGTGGAAATCTGCAAAATGCACTAAAAAGGCATAGGTGTGAATCCAGCCTTAAGCTCCATCAGGTTAGATGGGGGGCGTCGGTGTACAGCCATTTTCAGATCTCTCCAGAGATGTTCAAGTCTGGGCTCTGGCTGGACCACTCAAGGACATTCACAGTTTTGTCCCATAGACACTACTTTGTTATTGTGTGCTTAGGGTCGTTGTCGTGTTGGAAGATGAACCTTCGCCCCAGTCTGAGGTCCAGAGCAGGTTTTCATCAAGGATGTCTCTGTACATTGCTGCATTCAGCTTTCACTCAATCCTGACTAGTCTCCCAGCTCCTGCCCCTGAAAAACATGCCCACAACATAATGCTGCCACCACCATGCTTCACTGTAGGGATGGTATCGGCCAGGTGATGAGTGGTGGACTGGTTTCCTCCAGACATGACGCTTGCCATTCAGGCCAAAGAGTTCAATCTTAGTTTCAGCAGACCAGAGAATTTTTTCTCTCATGGCCAGAGTCCTTCAGGTGCCTTTTGGCAAACTCCAGGTGGGCTGTCATGTGTCTTTACTGATGAGTGGCTTCCATCTGGCCACTCTACCATACAGGCCCGATTGGTGGAGTGCTGCAGAGATGGATGTTCTTCTGGAAGGTTCCTCTCTCTCTCTCTCTCTCTCTTCTCTCTCTCTCTCTCTCTCTCTCTCTCTCTCTCTCTCTCTCTCTCTCTCTCTCTCTCTCTCTCTCTCTCTCTCTCTCTCTCTCTCTCTCTCTCTCTCTCTCTCTCTCTCTCTCTCTCTCTCTCTCTCTCTCTCTCTCTCTCTCTCTCTCTCTCTCCCCCCAGAGAAACATTGGAGCTCTGTCAGAGTGACCATCGGGTTCTTGGTCACCTCCCTGACTAAGGCCATTCTCCCCTGATCACTCAGTTTGGCCGGGCGGCCCATTCTAGGAAGAGTCCTGGTTGTTCCAAACTTCTTCCATTTATGGATGATGGAGGCCACTGTGCTCATTGGGACCTTCAATGCTGCAGAAATTCTTTTGTGCCCTTCCCCAGATCTGAGCCTCCATACAATCCTGTCTCGGAGGTCTACAGACAATTCCTTGGACTTCATGGCTTGGTTTGTGCTCTGACATGCACTGTTAACTGTGGGGCCTTATATAGACAGGTGTGTGCCTTTCCAAATCATGTCCAATCAACTGAATTTACCAATTAAGTTGTAAAAACATTTCAAGGACGATCAGTGGAAACAGGGTGGACCTGAGCTCAATTTTGAGTGTCATGGCAAAGGCTCTGAATACTTATGTACATGGGATTTTTTTATTTTATTTATTTATTTATTTATTTTAAATAAATTTGCAAAGATTTCCAACAAACTTCCTTCATGTTGTCATTATGGGGTATTGTTTGTAGAAATTGAGGAAAATACATGAATTTAATCCTTTTTGGAATAAGGAAATTTAAATAAGGAATTTTGGAATAACAAAATGTGGAAAAAGTTAAAGCACTGTGAATACTTTCCATAAGCACTGTATACCCCTGCACACAATTAGGCCAGGTTCACAACTATGCAGGTTGCGGTTGGTGCATTTTCCAGGTGCATTTTTTTTCACATGCGTTTTTGAAGCGTTTTAATGCATTTTTGGGGAGGTGTCTGTTATGTGGGAGAAACCAGCAAAAACGCAGCTGAAACACATCAAAAACACAAGCACTGCGTTTTTGATGCATTTTCTCTGCCTGCATATCAGAAAAAAACAAACAAACAAACAAACAAGATCACTTAGTAAAAGCAGCACACATTACACACTGCTAGGCACACAGATAATCCCATTGATCACCCTAGATGTTAACTCCTTTCCAGTCAGTGTCATTAGTACAGTGATAGTGTATAATATTATCACTGAATTAGTGTCACTGGTGATGTCAGTGCCAGTCAGTTCCCCCCTGCCACACATATCGCAGTCCCTCTATAAGTCGCTGAGCACCACCATTACTAGTATAAAATAAATAAAAACGAAAAAAAAAAAAAAAAAAAAAATGTAATAAAAACTCCAGTATGTATACACCCACACCATAGTTTGTAGATGGTATAACCTTCACGCAAACCAAATAATTTGATTTACAACATTTTTTTATGGATTCTAGTTCACATGACAAAAGCATCCTCCAATATTTGTTTCGGATGCGTTTCTGCAGAGGTGTTGCAGGTGCTTTTTTCTTCCACTGTACTGGGGTCTGGTGCATTTTTTGATGCATGTAGGTGCATTTCAGTGTGTTTTTGATGCGTTTTACTGCGTTCCAGTACAGTCCAGTGCAGGAAAATTGCAGCATGTTCTACTTTCTTTTTTTCCTGGAACTGCAAGCATTGGTGTGAGCAATGCCATTGGAAACCATGTAACCTACTTTCTATGCACTTTGGATGCAGAAGAGAGAAAAAAAAAAAAAAAAAAAGGGGAGGAAGGGGTACTGGAACGCATGTGCTGTAAACTGGCCCTTAGGGGGCAGTCCAGTGCGTTTTTTTTCTGCATGGAAAGTAGTTTACATGGTTTCCAATGGCATGTGTTCCAGAACAAAAAAAAAAGGCGGAAGGAGGGAGAACGTGCTGCATTTTTCCTGCACTGGACTGTATTGGAACACAGCAAAACGCATCAAAAATGCACCAAACCCCAGCACAGCGAAAAATAAAAAATAAAGATTATATATATATCCCCCAAACAACATCTGGAATGCTTCCGGAAATCTTCCAGAGGTCAAGTGGCTATTCTGACAGCGGGGAGACTTCCCTGCTGTCAGAATACAATGATCATCGCTGCGGGTTAAAGCCTGTGGCACTGATTGAACGGGGGAAAACCCAACAGGGCAGAAGGCAGTCAGTTGATCGACTTCAGTACAAGCACTGAAATCTGGCTATTAGTATCGGAAAAAGTCAGACAACTAGCACTTCCAGAAGGAAGACACCACATTTCTCTGTACAGGTTTCTTTTACCTGCTCCCTATATAGACATTTTCTGCTCCTATTCCATGGAATGTAATACATAACAATTGAAGTTAAACTTACCTTATATTATAGGAAATGTCTGCAAACCGGTCAAAGCACCAAATTCCAAACTCAGAAATGGTGAAAAGAACTCAAACTATGAGGAGCCCCTTCCCTTATCACAATCCTCTGTGCTCAGCTGTGCAGAGACCTAGTTTAACCCCTTCGTGACCCAAAGGACCTGCCATACGAAAAGTGGTATTAACCACTTGGCTACCAGACACTTTTACCCCCTTCCTGCCCAGGCCAATTTTCAATTTTCAGCACTGTCACTCTTTGAATGACAATTGCGCGGTCATGCTACACTGTACCTATATGACATTTGTATCATTGTTATCACACAAATAGAGCTTTCTTTTGGTGGTATTTAATCACAACTGGGTTTTTTATTTTTTGCTAAACAAAGGAAAAAAGACAGAAAATTTAAAAAAAAAACAACACATTTTTCATAGTTTGTTATAAAATTTTCCAAACAGGTAATTTTTTTCTCCTTCACTGATGTGTGTTGATGGGAAGGTACTGATGGGCACTGATAAGGCGGCGCTGATAGGTTTCACTGATGAGGCAGCACTGGTGGGCACTGATAACGTGGCACTGATAATGGGGCGCTGATAGGTTTCACTGATAAGGCAGTACTGATGAGCACTGATGAGGAGGCACTGATGGGCACTGATGAGGCTGCACTAATGGGCACTGATAAGGCGGCACTGATGAGGCAGCACTGATGGGCACTGCTGCACTGATGGGCACTGATAAGGTGGCACTGATGAGGTGGCACTGATGAGGTGGCACTGATGAAGCAGCACTGATAAGGTGGCACTGATGAGGCAGCACTGATGAGGAGACACTGATGAGGCTGCACTGAGAGCTGGCACTGATGGGCACTGCTAGGTGGCCCTGATGAGGCAGCACTGATGAGGAGACACTGATGAGGCAACACTGGTGGGCACTTCTGCACTGATGGGCACTGATAAGGTGGCACTGATGAGGTGGCACTGATGGGCACTGATAAGGTGGCACTGATGAGGTGGCACTGATGGGCACTGATAAGGTGGCACTGATGAGGTAGCAATGATGGGCACTGATAAGGTGGCACTAATGAGGTAGCACTGATGGGCACTGATAAGGTGGCACTGATGAGGCAGTACTGATGAGGAGACACTGATGAGGCTGCACTGAGAGCTGGCACTGATGGGCACTGCTAGGTGGCCCTGATGAGGCAGCACTGATGAGGAGACACTGATGAGGCTGCACTGAGAGCTGGCACTGATGGGCACTGCTAGGTGGCCCTGATGAGGCAGCACTGATGAGGAGACACTGATGAGGCTGCACTGAGAGCTGGCACTGATGGGCACTGCTAGGTGGCTCTGATGAGGCAGCACTGATGAGGAGACACTGGTGAGGCTGCACTGAGAGCTGGCACTGATGGGTACTGCTAGGTGGCCCTGATGAGGCAGCACTGATGAGGAGACACTGGTGAGGCTGCACTGAGAGCTGGCACTGATGGGCACTGCTAGGTGGCCCTGATGAGGCAGCACTGATGAGGAGACACTGATGAGGCTGCACTGAGAGCTGGCACTGATAGATGACACTGTATTATCACGTGGTATTATCAAACCCATATTTTCAGTAACAAATACACTACAGTTAAAGGAGATGTATAGCCAAAGCTTGTTGGCTGGGCTTCTCCTGTGGATCACGGGAGAGCAATCCGTTTTGCACTCCTCTGACCCGTTTCCATCGGAGAGCGGTTTGAAGTCTGACTCTCTGCTGACATCACTGGAATCAGTCATGGCACCACATCATCACTACAATGGGAGTCTGGATCCGCCAGGTGCCTGGACTGACACCAATCTCAGCAAGTCGCTGAGAGGCTGAGACGGCCGCTCCCCGCCCCTCCACAGCTCAGCGCTCCAATGAGTGAGGAGGAGCAGAGCGGAGAGCTGTGATTGACGGTCTGCAGCTCTCCACTCGGAAAAAAACATGAGGCTGCGTTGAGTAAATAGATACCAAACATGCCAATCCTTAAAACTTTGAGTGCCCATGAAACAAACTTTGTTACCCAAAATTTCTTATAGGCGACGCGGCTGTGCGTCTTTGCCTCCGTATCAGGGCCGCATTCAGGCAAACATTCTGCCCTGAGTCATCCCTGAAACGGAGAACAGGGACGGACAGTGTTGCTGTGCGATCCGCGGCCGGTTTAGGTGCGAACCGGGCCTTACAGGTCATCACTTTAGAGTTACCCATGAAATATGGCCCTAGAATAATTGCTCTTACTGAGGGGTACATGACCATACCAAATATGCTCCATAACTGCCATATAGGCTCTCCCAGCACATGCATTTAGTTACATATGTACATGGGGGCAAGGGCCATTTACATTTGTTTATATTTATATATATATTTTTTTAATTTTAATTTTTTTTTTTTCACTGAAAGTGGTATTAAACCTTCAGTTTATAAGAACTACAGGCAGCTGAATATGCAGCTTCTTTACTCCTTAATCCTTGCCTATGTTCCTGTTTTAACTGGTGCCATGACCTCTCTTGCAGCGTCCTATGGAGTCACCCATGTATGCAGGGACTACTGTTGTGTCTCACTACACTGTGTGCATCAAAAGAAACACAGAGCCCCATTGCCTAGGGTGGCAACAGACAGGTTGGAGACTGCATTGGCCATTGTTCTCTCTTTCCTGTGAAGACTGGACATTCAGGGAAGCGGCACTGACATAGCAGGAGCCAGCAGCATTTAAAATTGTAAACTGCTGGAGGAAGAATTTTAACAAATAATTTAACAGGGAATGTTTATTTTATTGTGCTCAATTTGTTTAAGTGATACTATAGGTATTTTTTTTTTCAAATAAACATGTTATATTTATCTGCTCTTTGCATCCAAATTGCACAAAGCGGTCCTTTACTTTACTGGAAGTGCCTCATCACTGCTGTCTGCTCCTCCTTGCAAACGGATGCTATGGAGGCACCCTTGCACACATTTTCCCAAACTGGGCTGTGTGCATCCATAGACACACACAGCACTGGTAAGCCCCACCCCACCCCCACCTATGGCCTACATTGTAATTGAATGTTATTAAAAACGACCTTTCGTTTTTAATCTGTAATTTTCTGTAAAATACAATATGGCAGCCTGGAAGTGTTCTGTACACAGATGGTTTATGGAACGCCCCCCAGAAATGTAATTTCCTGCTTGTTTGATTGGCTTACTGATTTTCCCAGAAGTCTGCAGTAAGATACAAGTCAGAGTTTGGGCATCTCTTGCAACATTTTTTGGTAAGATACTCCCAAAGGGGAAATCACCTCTAAAGGGATGCAGACCCTGCCACTTTCCTCATTAGAACCCTGCAAGTGCAACAGCTGATTGATAATTAAAATAAAGGACTCCCATTCACATTTACTTTGCACATGGACACAGACAAACAAGCAGTTTTAGAACCCCCCAGAGAGAATTTTTTATTTTTTTTCTTCTCAAGAAAAGTGGAGTTATACTCTAACTTTGCTGTCGCAAAAGCTGATAGCATAGTATAAATGACCCGCTAATGTCCACTATGGACCCCAGTGAAGCTGATCAAGCACATTTTGTGCTTGATCAGCTTCTTCCCGGGACACAGCAGCCAGGGAAAGACAGCTGTGAACTCAGACGTGATTAAATACTGCTTGGTTTAATCAATGGAGGGGAGATCAGCGAACAAACGCTTGCTGATCTGCCTCAATTTTACTTCTGAGACCCAACATGCCTGTCCTGAACACACAGGAAGGACATCAGATCCTGGGATACAAAATAGGGGAAGTTGGGGGCAGTGACATCTTAATGTATGGACAGGTGCATGGGGGCCATCATTTTGCATTACTTATGCATACTTTGCTGGGACAGTCACAGGCTTTTTACTAAGCTGTCCAGAGAGGGCCTTGTCCTGACCAGCTTCCCAGATTCTGGGCCATGGGGACAGCAGCGGCCTGCAGTGGGCTAACTCTACTCTGGAATGAAATCCTCCCCCCAGCTACAGTGAGGGAAAAAAGTATTTGACCCCCTGCTCATTTTGTACGTTTTCCCACTGACAAAGAAATGATCAGTCTATAATTTTAATGGTCGGTTTATTTTAGCAGTGAGAGACAGAATAACAACAAAAAAATCCAGAAAAACGCATTTTCAAAAAAGTTATAAATTGATTTGTATCAATGGCATCAGGGGGGGGGCAGAGGGGGCCCTGACCCCCCCCAACATTATGCTGTGCCCCACCAGGTGCCCCCCCCCATTTAAAAATATATATATATATTTTTTTTTTTACAAAAGGGCAATGTCTTTTTGTTTGCATTCGTAGCGGAAGCCCTGCATCTTACTCGGGCCGCCGCTGGAGCAACACAGTCTCTATTGAGAGGGAGAGCGTCCCCAGTCAGCTCCTGCGGGTGATTCCACCCCCCTCCCACCTCTGCTCGCTGACACGGCATAATGCGAGCGCTCACATAACCACGGCCGCCCGATCTGCTCCTTCCCCTGCATCCTCATTGGTAGGGAGAAGAGCGAGTTGCAGGAAGGACTCCCACCAGGACTCTCAGTTACTGAAAAAACAGACTGATTTCTCCCCTCCTTAGGACAGGAGAACCAGCCTGTAAATTCCAAGAGATGCCAGACCAGTGCTGTCAATAGCAGGGGCAGGACAGCAAGAGGAGGCTGGGAAACCCCACAGTGGCAGAACACCAGGGCCCGGGGGCAAGACAACCTTCGCAACCCTGATAGTTCTCCCACTGCTTTGGACCCTTATAATTTCTTGGTATGCTGGTGACATATATCTCTTGTTTTCTGCCACCCTGGGGGGCCCCAATACAGTAGGAAGGGAGCTCACTGCAGAACATGTGAAAGGGCCGTTGTGGGATCGTAGTAAAGGGCCCCAGGATATATATATTTATATATATATATATATATATATATATATATATATATATATATATATATATATATTTCTTTTTTTTTTCTTTTTTTTGCATTTTATAGTTGCCCCCTTCCTTTTGTCCCTGTCCCCCCATGTGCCCCCCCCCCCCCCCCCTTAATATGAAAGCTGGAGAAGCCACTGATTTGTATTTTAATGAGTGAAATAAGTATTTGATCTCCTATCAATCAGCAAGATTTCTGGCTCCCAGGTGTCTTCTATACAGGTAACGAGCTGAGATTAGGAGAACTCTCTTAAAGGGAGTGCTCCTAATCTCAGCTTGCTACCTGTATAAAAGACACCTGTCCACAAAAGCAATCGATCAGATTCCAATCTCTCTACCATGGCCAAAGAGCTGTCTAAGGATGTCAGGGACAAGATTGTAGACCTACACAAGGCTGGAATGGGCTACAAGACCATTGGCAAGCAGATTGGAGAGAGGGCGACAACAGTTGCGATTATTTTCAAATGTAAGAAATACAAAATACCTATCAATCTCCCTCGGTCTGGGGCTCCATACATGATCTCACCTCGTGAAGTTTCAATGATCACGAGAACTGTGAGGAATCAGCCCAGAACTACACCGGAGAATCTTGCCAATGATCTCCAGGCAGCCTAGGACCATAGTCACCAAGAAAACTATTGGTAACACACTACGCCATGAAGGACTTAAATCCTGCAGCGCCCGCAAGGTCCCCCTGCTCAGGAAAGCACATGTACAGGACCGTCTGAAGTTTGCTAATGAACATCTGAATGATTCAGAGGAGAACTGGGTGAAAGTGTTGTGGTCAGATGAGGCCAAAATCGAGCTCTTTGGCATTAACCCAACTCACCGTGTTTGGAGGAGGAGGAATGCTGCCTATGACCCCAAGAACACCATCCTCACCGTCGAACATGGAGGTGGAAACATTAGGCTTTTGGGGTGTTTTTCTGCTAAGGGGACAGGACAACTTCACCGCATCAAAAGGACCATGGACGGGGCCATATACTGTCAAATCTTGGACAAGAACCTCCTTCCCTCAGCCAGGGCATTGAAAATGGGTCATGGATGGGTATTCCAGCATGACAATGACCCAAAATACACGGCCAAGGCAACTACAAGAAATGTCTGACCTCTTGTGATTGCCAACAAGGGTTTTGCCACCAAGTACTAAGTCATGTTTTGTGAAAGGGTCAAATACTTATTTCACTCATTAAAATTCGAATCAATTAATAACGTTTTTTTAAATGCGTTTTTCTGGATATTTTTGTTGGTATTCTGTCTCTCACTGTTAAAATAAACCTACAATTAAAATTATAGACTTATCATTTCTTTGTCAGTGGGCAAATGTACAAAATCAGAAGGGAATTAAATACTTTTTCCCTTACTGTATTTCTGGCACTCTGTATTGGTTCAGGAAGATTCCCCAGAGGCGGCGCATTTTACTGCAGTTAACTGTGTCTGTGTGGGCATGATGTATACTGCTCTGATCCTTGCTGGCCCTTCAAGACCCACCCACACTGTACCATCCAAACCTGCCCACACTGTGCTCTACTGACCCCTGTACTGTGCCCTCCTGACCCACCCAAACTGTGCCCTACTGACCCACCCACACTGTGCCCTACTGACCCACCCACACTGTGCCCTACTGACCCACCCACACTGTGCCTCACTGATCCCTGCACTGTGCCCTCCTGACCTACCCACACGGTGCCCCCCTTACCCATCCACACTGTGCCCTACTGACTCATGTACTGTGCCCTCTTGATCTACCCACACTGTGACCTACTGGCCCACCCACACTGTGCCTTACCGATCCCTATACTGCCCACCTGACCCACCCACACTGTGCCCTCCTTACCCAACCACACTGTGTCTTACCGATCCCTATACTGCCCACCTGACCCACCCACACTGTGCCCTCCTTACCCAACCACACTGTGCCTTACTGATCCCCGTACTGTGCCCACCTGACCCACCTACACTGTGCCCTCCTTAACCAACCATGCTGTGCCTTACTGATCCCCATACTGTGCCCTCCTGACCCACCCACACTGTGCCCTCCTTACCCAACCACACTGTGCCTTACTGATCCCTGTACTGTGCCCTCCTGATCTACCCACACTGTGCCCTACTGACCCACCCACACTGTGCCTTACCGATCCTCGTACTGCCCACCTGACCCACCCGCACTGTGCCCTCCTTACCCAACCACACTGTGCCTTACTAATCCCTGTACTGTGCCCCCCTGACCTACCCACACTGTGCCCACTTTACCCATCCGCACTGTGCTTTACTGATCCCCGTACTGTGTCCTCCTGACCCACCCAGACTGTGCCCTCCTTACCCAACCACACTGTGCCTTACTGATCCTTGTACTGTGCCATCCTGATCCACCCACACTGTGCCCTCCTTACCCAACCACACTGAGCCTTACTGATCCCTGTACGGTGCCCTCCTGACCCACCCGCACTGTGCCCACCTTACCCAACCACACTGTGCTTTACTGATCCCCGTATTGTGTCCTCCTGACCCACCCAGACTGTGCCCTCCTTACCCAACCACACTGTGCCTTACTGATCCCTGTAGTGTGCCCTCCTGACCTACCCACACTGTGCCCTCCTGACCCACCCACACTATGCCCTCATGACCCACCCACACTATGCCCTCCTGACCCACCCACACTATGCCCTCCTGACCCACCCACACTGTGCCCTCCTGACCCACCCACACTGTGCCCTCCTGACCCACCCACACTATGCCCTCCTGACCCACCCACAGTGTGCCTTCTGACCCCCATTACTGTGGCCTTCTGACCCACCGTACTTAGCTCTGCTTCAAAGTACTAATAAATAAATATTTAATTTTATTAACTATATATACTTTAATTCTTGAGATTAGATGTGTAAATTGGGGCAGGTTGGTAGAGGCCCCAGTGCACTACTTTGCCCAGGGGCCCATGATTCTATTAAGAAGTGTGTGGAAGTGATCTGGTACCTTTACAGCCATCCTAATTATTCCACCAGAAAGCTGACAGTCGGCTTGACAGTTTTTAAACACAGAGTAACCTTAAAAGCCCTTGCTACTGAATAAGCCGCCATTTATATACGGCGCTGGAAGACAAAAGGCTAAGCATTACAAATTTAATATTCTTTCATGTAATGTTACACTTTTTCCAGCAAACGAAAGGCTCTAATTGGTCCGATGTCAGTGAGAAGATGAAGCCCAAACTTTGAGAATTCCTTTTATTCACTTTCGTCTCCTCTGAAGTTCTCGTTAGCCTCGCCGACTAACCTCGCCTAAACCAAATTAGAACGTCGCTGTTTTTACAATCCCGCTAATTACCCGCATTCACAAAGACTCCGCTAGTTCCCTTCAAGATAAATCTGACTCGTATCTTCGCAGCTTGCCTGACCCTGCGCCCTTCATATCCTCAAAAACGCACCATTGATTTTCCCGTTAGAAAAACTCAGCCTGTCGAAGCTTTTGGCAGCAACAAAAATCTTAAGTACAGCAAAGTGCTAATAGACGCGGCTAAAAATAGCTTTAATGAGATTGAAGCCACCACGCGCGCTGGTCAAGATTTTATGTCCGTTTCTAAAAAAAAAAAAAAAATAAGTGCTGGAAGAAAAATGCTATCATCTGACGTGCCTCTTGCTCTGTGACATGATTACATTTTGCACAAATCTGTAATATTTTAGGCGACTTTTTGTTTTTTACTGGAAAAGGCGCTAATTGCCTTCCAGAAAGACTTAAAATACAGTTCTATTAATAGCATTACCGTAATAAACATGTCACTTTTTTCACACAGCCTACACAGATTTAAAAAAAAAGAACTGTTTGAGTCTAATCCTGCCACTAATAATTTAAAGCGGAACTTCAGTCATTTTTTTCAACTTTCCGTCTATTAAATCTTCTGCCCTTGTTGTTGTTTTAATTTTGGATAGTAAAACATTTGTTTTCTGCCAGTAAATACCTTATACAGCCCACTTCCTGTTTCTTGTCTGGTCATTAGCCTAGGCTTATGACATCATGCACAGCTCTCTCTCTCTCACTCTCGTAAGAGTTTACCAGGAAGGGAGGGGGGGATGAGTCATAGGAGGGCCAATGAGAGCAGCAGAGCTGGAGGTGTGCCTCTGTGTGTCTGTGTAAATCCCAAAAGTGAACAGGCAGCAGCTTCAGCTGCCCACAGTTAAAATGGCTGCAGCCAGACTCAGTGGAGGGAGATTTCTGCAGCATATTGGGCAAGTACAGAATCACAGTATATATAAAATATTATGCAAAGTGGTTGGAGTGAAGCTTCAGAATAGCAAAGATGTTTGCATTACAAATTATGTGAGCAGACTGCAGTTCCTCTTTAAAGCTAAACTCCGGGCACTAGTACTTTTATTTCAATCTATTCCTCAATAACAACAAAATGATATAAGCCCACTTTGTGTGTACCAAATGCCTTCGCAATTCCAGTTATTTCTCTGTAAGGGTAGCAGCAACATCACCACTGTGCAAATGAGTGTAGCTTTAGATTGCTGTACACATTTGATGCAATAAACCGATTTAGTCTCCATTGCACTGAGATCAATATAATTGCATTAATGTCTTGTAACCCTATCACTACTGGTTCTGATGAAGTGGAGCTATCTACAAAACGCGTTGCCCACAATCTGTGAAAGGGGAAAGTCAGCATAGTGCAATATATAAGTGATCTTTGTAGTGGGCCAAAAAAGAATATTGTATTGTGCATAATATTTGATTCTTTTAGGTTCCGTTCACACCATGTAGGTGCGACGGAGCATGTGCGCTTCTAATTGTCGTGTGTAGGATAGCCCATTCATTTTAATGGGCTGTCCTACATGTGATAAAATGGGCATAAAAAGTTCTTGAACCTTTTGCCAAATCTTGCATTGCCGTGTTTTTTGGCGCATGCATTAGCATATGCATAGGGTGCCATTAAGAATTAAAGTGATACTAAGCACACACTGTTTAATATGCATTGCCCCTTCTATTTCTCTAGAGGAATGATTGCATTGTAATTATTTTAATTAAAAAAAACAAACATCTAAGTACCTTTTTCCTAACTAATATACTGCTGTCACATGACCCGGCTCTTTCCCAGCCTGTCTGCAGGGAAGCATTAGCAGGAGGAGCTTCTAGTCCCCTGCTGCTGGTCACATATTCAAAAAAATAAAATAAAAACAGCTTTTAAAAAACAGAGTAAAAATAAATAATTAATCTCAATAAACTGTTTTACATTGCCATAGAAATATATATTTGAAATCAAATCTTTATTATTTTTTGGCAATAACATGGTGTGGGAAGATTTCGGCCAGTCACAGGCTATATCACGCCCCTCCAGCCTGTGTCTTAGAATAAGAGGGAGGTGAAGTCTCCATTATTCTACATGTAATATCCCACCCCCATTGTGTTTAGCTGATTAGTGGGCATGAAAGAGGAGGGAGGGAGTGGGCTGTCATTTACCACTGTGCATACGCCCACATGTGTGACTCTATAGTCACATGGGCTGCTCAGATGTGATAGGGAGGAAATGCTCAGCATAGAAACTCACTGAAAACTGAGCATGTGCAGAGCTGCCAACACTGCTCTGCAAAATCCCTAGCTGAATTGGGGACATAGACAGAAGGGGACAAAGAGCAGGATCTATCAGGATTTTTGTAGAATACTGACAATGAATCTCATAGTGACTGAGTGAGTATGAACAGGCGTGTAATACACCTTTTATGATGTGGATTTAGTGACACTTTAATGCACCACCATGCATCTACTAAAGAGCAGCGGGTTTCTGTGCGTGTCAGGAAAGTGCATGCAAAAAGTGTGAAGAGCTTACCCCATCTATAGTGGGCAGCACTTCACCCAGACGACAGTCGGCGGGCATCGTGGGGGGCTGCCCCTTTCCCTGCTCTCCTCCGCGGGCATCACGGCGGCTTCCGTCTCTTCCTGTCCTCTTCCAATCGGAATGCTCCTCCTTTCAGCCAATTGGGAAACGGGTCTCAGACCCACTTCCTGATTGGCCGGGAGGAGAATCAGTGTAAAAATAGCGAATTTTCATTCGCTATTGTCACACAACTGGGTGGGCTCGGTTCGCACAGTGCTCTGCACCCCGAGAACACCCTATTTTGAATCACGTGCTTCAAAAAAACACCCCCTCCCACTGAAATTTATGCATCTGGTGTCCTGCATGGGGGCCAAACACATGGATATTGGGGGCTATGCCCGTGCGCCCATAATGGATGGGCCACCCCTGCCAGTAAGGGTGTGAAACGTGTTAGCTACAGCTGATCCTTTTACCTCTGTTTGCTCTATGGGCTATTTTCATACTAATAAAAATGATTGCATTGGAGTGCAGGTGTCCAGGTTCACACGTCTATTGCATGCAAAGCCAGCACCCTTTTCATGTGCAGGGGAGGTGTAGCTGTAGGTTTGCCATCTGGAGCGGTATACCATTTGTGTTAGTTTTTAATAAAGTTAAATTAAACAAAGTAAAAAAGGCAATTCTTAGGTCATGATACCCCTCCAATTGCTGTATGAATACAGTGTCTAATTTTTACTATGTAGTTTGTCAGTGTTATTTTTAGGTAATGAAATGACATTTGTTTCTGTAAGTTTCAAATATGTTTGTCATTTGTCTGTGCCAGGAAATTATGAAATGCTTATCTGCTGTGTGGTCAACAATCTGGATGCTCTCTGTGTCCAACCCTTCCTTAAAGTGACACTCCGGATTTATTTAGAAGATAAATACCCTTAAATTATACCTAAAAAGCAAAGTGGAGATGGAGTAGAAGACCTGTCAGGTTTTCATTGCTTCCTGTGGCCCCCATTGGGGAGATTCACCCTCTCTATTTGCCTTTTTTTTTACAATGATCATCGAAAGAAGTGAAAGTAAAAAAAAAAATTCTAAATTTTGGGTTGTCCCTAGAACAGTATTAGTGTGGAATCTGGTGACAACCAGGAGTTTCCTCACTTTGGAGGGATTTACACTCACTTCCTGTTTGGCTATGGGACAGGAAGTCAAAAGAAATCTCCCTAATAGGACAAAGATGGGAAATAAAAGCCCGGCAAGGGCTATAACCCTCCCTTGCTCTATCAGAAAGGGAAAAAAAAAAATTGCCTTTAGTTCTACACCTATCAGCCACAACATGATGATGACCCACCAAATATTGAGTAGGTCCCTTTTGCTGCCAAAACAGCCCTGACCAATTTCTTTACAGATTCTTACCTGCATCTCTTCTGTAGATCCCAAGATAGACCATTCGAGTGCATTTGCTGAAGGTGAGGGGTGAGTGAGAGAGTCTGCTTCTGTAATCACATGATCAGCGACAGCATTGTAATGAGAAATGTTGCTCTTCTCAGCATCTCTCTAGATGCATCTCAACAAAAAGATACTTGATATATAGGAAATGCTCTCAGCACTTAACCTTAACAACTGTATGATCTGTTGTTCAAAGTTAGCTAGCCTTAGTAGTTGACTAGTAAGTAGACTAGCAAAGGTTGTCTGTTGGGCTCCTTATTTTACTAACATCCCCTAAAAGCCCACCTGGAGCCCCTCCGTGGACATTTACTATATTTTTAGATTTCTGATACATGTGTGATATCATTTTGTCATTGATATAAGTAAGTTATAACTACATAGTTAGGAAGTATAGTACTTATTGGGTACATGGTAGAATGCATTGATGTAATTATGTCATAGAACACCTGCCAATCTAACAATTAGTGATTCGACATTGGTTTACTTACTGACCAGAGGTGACCAGTAGGGATGAGCCGAACACCCCCCGGTTCGGTTCGCACCAGAACCCGCGAACGGACCGCAAGTTCGCACGAACGTTAGAACCCCATTGACGTCTATGGGACTCGAACGTTCGAAATCAAAAGTGCTCATTTTAAAGGCTAATTTGCATGGTATTGTCCTAAAAAGGGTTTGGGGACCCGGGTCCTACCCCAGGGGACATGTATCAATGCAAAAAAAACTTTTAAAAACGGCCGTTTTTTCGGGAGCAGTGATTTTAATGATGCTTAAAGTAAAAAAAAAAAAGTGAAATATTCCTTTAAATATCGTACCTGGGGGGTGTCTATAGTATGCCTGTAAAGTGACGCGTGTTTCCCATGTTTAGAACAGTCCCTGCACCAAATGTCATTTTTAAAGGAAAAAATCTCATTTAAAACTGCTTGCGGGTTTAATGTCATGTCGGGTCATGGCAATATGGATGAAAATCAGTGAGACAAACGGCATGGGTACCCCCCAGTCCATTACCAGGCCCTTTGGGTCTTGTATGGATATTAAGGGGAACCCCGCACCCAAATTAAAATAAGGAAAGGTCCCTATATACTCTGAACAGCAGTATACAGGCGGTGCAAACAAGACAGGGACTGTAGGTTTGTTGTTAAGTAGAATCTGTTTGTAATTTTGAACATTTTTAATGTGTTTAGCTCCAGCCAAAAAATCTTTTCTAAGCTTTTTGGAAAACATAGGGAAGGGTTATCACCCCTGTGACATTTGTTTTGCGTCTTTCCTCCTCTTCAGAAGATTTCACCTCACTTTTTTGTCCCAATGAAAAATGTTTTTTGAAAATTTGGGTTTTTTTGTGGAACAAGGATTGGAAAGCATCAGTGGAAAGGAGAAATTGTTTTCCCATATTAACTCTTACAGGAGAGAATTTCCCTTCCTTAGGGGTAGATTTCATCTCACTTCCTGTTGTCTCCTTCCGTTTGCAAGTAGGAGTCGTTTGTAAGTTAGATGTTTGAAAGTAGGGTCCTGCCCTATATACTCAGCAGAAATTTGGGCCTTAGGTGTTGCTGTGGCCAAAACACTGTAAGCCCTCACAGGGCCCTGCTGTGAAATATTAGATCAAGAATTGTAATTACATGCCCCTGTTGAACAGGAGCTGAAAAATTAGGCCTTAGGCACTGGTGCTGGTGCCACAACACTGCAACCCCTCACAGACACTCTAGTTGGAACGCAGGAACGAGCCCTGCTGCAAAGTATTGCATCAAAAATTGTAATTACACGCCCCTGTTAGACAGGGGCAGAAAAATTGGGCCTTAGGCACTGGTGCTGGTGCCACAACACTGCAACCCCTCACAGACACTCTAGTTGGAACGCAGGAACGAGCCCTGCTGCAAAGTATTGCATCAAAAATTGTAATTACACGCCCCTGTTAGACAGGGGCAGAAAAATTGGGTCTTAGGCACTGGTGCTGGTGCCACAACACTGCAACCCCTCACAGACACTCTAGTTGAAACGCAGGAACAAGCCCTGCTGCAAAGTATTGCATCAAAAATTGTAATTACACGCCCCTGTTAGACAGGGGCTGAAAAATTGGGTCTTAGGCACTGGTGCTGGTGCCACAACACTGCAACCCCTCACAGACACTCTAGTTGGAATGCAGGAACGAGCCCTGCTGCAAAGTATTACATCAAAAATTGTAATTACACGCCCCTGTTAAACAGGGGCTGAAAAATTGTGCCTTAGGCACTGGTGGTGGCGCCCAGAACCAAAAATGTTCTTACAAGCTATCAGCGTGATGATTGAGGAGGAAGAGGATAATTACTCAGGGATAGTCACTCAGCATCAGCATAGGCAGTCTTTGAAGGGATCTGAGATTTCAAAAAAAATTATTCGGTTACATCTGCATCAGGTGCTTGGTAGCTGGTGGTGATCCAAGACTGATTCATTTTTATGAAGGTCAGCCGATCGACCGAGTCGGTGGACAGACGCACCCTGTGATCGGTTACCACGCCTCCAGCAGCACTGAATGTGCGTTCCGAAAGAACGCTGGATGCAGGACAGGCCAGTAGCTCAATTGCATACTGTGCAAGCTCTGGCCAGTGATCCATCCTCAAGACCCAGTAACCCAGAGGATTTTCGGTGGGAAAGGTGTCCAAGTCTGATCTTGCCCCTAGGTATTCCTGCACCATGTAAAACAGACGCTGGCGATGGTTGCTGGAACCGATCATACCTTGGGGCTGCGGACCAAAAAATTGTCTGAACGCATCGGTCAGACGGCCACCTTCTCCACCGCTCCTTCTTTGACTGACCGAAGCCTCAGCAACACGTTGTCCAGAAACAGGAGTTTGTAACCTCCCAGTCTCTGGGAACGCGTTGCACAGACCTTTCTGCAAGGCCTCCCGAAGATGTTTCATCCTCTGCTCCCTCTGCGATGGCAAGATAAGGTCCGCAACCTTACCCTTGTAACGTGGATCAAGGAGGGTTGCCAGCCAGTATTGGTCCTTCTCCTTGATACCACGAATACGAGGATCCTTACGCAGGCTTTGCAGGATCAGGGAGGCCATGCAGCGTAGGTTTGCTGAGGCATTCGGTCCGGAGTCCTCTGGGTCACTAAGGACAACAACGTCCGCAGCCACCTCCTCCCAGCCACGTACAAGTCCATGTGTTCCTTGGGACTGATCCCTTAAAGACTGCTGATGCTGAGTGCCAGGCTCCACCTCCATACTGACACAATCTTCCTCCTCCTCCTCCTCCTCCTCCTCGTCCTCTTCCTGTGTGATCGGCGGGCACGCAGGAACACTGTCTGGATAAAGGGGGCCTTGAGAGCTAAGGAAGTCCTCCTCTTCCTGCCTCTGTTCTGCCTCAAGTGCCCTGTCCATTATTCCACGCAGCGTGTGCTCCAACAGGTGGACAAGGGGGACAGTGTCACTGATGCATGCACTGTCAGTGCTCACCATCCTCGTGGCCTCCTCGAATGGTGACAGGACAGTGCATGCATCCCTGATCATGGCCCACTGGCGTGGGGAAAAAAAACCAAGGTCCCCTGACCCTGTCCTGGTGCCATAGTCGCACAGGTACTCATTGATGGCCCTCTGCTGCGTGTGCAGCCGCTGCAGCATGGCCAACGTCGAGTTCCACCTGGTGGGCATGTCACAGATTAGGCGGTTCTTGGGCAGGTTAAACTCCTTTTGGAGGTCCGTCAGCCGAGCACTGGCATTATATGACCGGCGGAAATGCACAGAGACTTTCCTGGCCTGCCTCAGGACATCCTGTAAGCCCGGGTACCTGCACCACCAAGTTAAGGACGTGAGCCAAACAGGGCACATGGGTCAGTTGTCCCTGTCGGAGGGCAGAGAGGAGGTTGGTGCCATTGTCGCAAACCACCATTCCTGCCTTAAGTTGGCGTGGCGTCAACCACCTCTGAACCTGCCCCTGCAGAGCTGACAGAACCTCTGCCCCAGTGTGGCTCCTGTCCCCCAAGCACACCAGCTCAAGCACCGCATGGCATCTTTTGGCCTGCGTACTTGCGTAGCCCCTTGAACGCCTACGGAGCACCGCTGGTTCCGAGGAAGAGGCCATGGAGGAAGAAGAAGAGGAGGGGGTGGAGGAGAGAGGTGTGTCACAATCAGCATTTTGGAGGCGTGGTGGCGGAACAACCTCCAACACTACTGCACCTTGTCCTGCATCCTTCCCAGCTGCCAGCAGAGTCACCCAATGCGCCGTGAAACTTAAGTAACGTCCCTGTCCATGCCTGCTGGACCATGAGTCAGCGGTAATATGCACCTTACCGCTGACCGCCCTGTCCAGCGAGGCATGGACATTGCCTTCCACATGCCGGTAGAGAGCCGGAATCGCCTTCCGTGAGAAAAAGTGGCGTTTGGGTACCTGCCACTGAGGAACCGCACATTCCACAAACTCACGGAAGGGGGCAGAGTCTACCAACTGAAAAGGCAGCAGTTGAAGTGCTAGCAATTTTGCCAAGCTAGCATTCAACCGCTGGGCATGTGGATGGCTGGGAGCAAACTTCTTTCGGCGGTGCAGCAGCTGGGGCAGGGAAATTTGCCTGGTACAATCTGACGTCGGTGTACCAAAAGCAGATTGCCCACAAGTACTTGGCTGTGACACACCTAATTCTACACCTTCATTCCTCTCACTGCAGGTCTCAGAGAGGACTGAAGGTCTAGTGGGGTTGGAAATCTCAGCTGATGAGGAGCAAGGAGAGATCGTCTTTGTTCTTTGGTGTGGGTCTTTTAGATACGCTTGCCAACGAACTGCATGGCAGGTCAACATATGTCTGGTCAAGCATGTGGTACCCAAGCGGGAGATGTTTTGGCCACGCGAGATACGCTTGAGACATATGTTGCAAATAGCAGCGGTGCGATCTGATGCACTCGTCTCAAAAAAGGCCCACACCAAAGAACTTTTTGAATAACGCGCAGAGACTGCAGCGCCCTGCACATGTGGAGCTTTGGGGTGTGATGCAGTCAATGTGCTGCCCTTAGGCTGGCCCCTGGAGGGCATCCTGCCTAGTTGGTGATGTGCCACCTCCTCCTCCTCCTCCTCCTCCTCCTCTCTCCTATCAGGCACCCACGTTGAGTCAGTGACCTCATCATCCCCTCCCTCCTCATCACTGGAGCAAACCTGGCAGTATGCTGCAGCAGGGGGAGCATGACTGCCAGATTGCTGTCCTTCTTGGGCACTCCCTCTGTCCGTGCTCATGTTACTGCCTTCATTGAGCTCAGTATCATCATCAGAGCCTTCCAAACGCTGGGCATCCTCCTGGAGCATGTACCCAACACTGTGGTCAAACAGTTCGAGGGAATCCTCATGAGGACATGGTGGAGCTAGGGAAGGAGTCACTGATGACATTGAGCTGAGGGAAGAGGCCGCTGCTTTGCCAGACAAAGCACCCTGGGCATGGGTGAGAGAGGATGAGGAGGATGAGGACGGCTTGGTCATCCACTCGACCAAGTCTTCCGCATGTTGCGGCTCAACACGGCCAGCTGCCGAAAAAAAGGCCAAGCGTGTCCCATGGCCACGTGCTGATGAGGATGCACCGTCTCCACGACCAGCACTAGACACAGAGCCTGCTTGCCCTCTCTTATTGGCTTGTGACTGTCTGCCTCTCCTTCTTGGCCTTCCAGACATACTAATGGCCTGTAGCTGCACTAAGCTGGGATAGAACACCTGTAATTTTCTTAAGGTAGCTTTATATACTGTAACCAGACAAGCCTGCCTGTCAGTAGGAAGATAACAGGAACGGATCTAGCTGAACACTGTGAGCAGGACACACTGTACTAAATGTAAATAGTCTAGCTGCCTGACCGTGGTACTAATAGGATCAAATAGAACACCTGTAATTTTCTTAAGGTAGCTTTATATACTGTAACCAGACAAGCCTGCCTGTCAGTAGGAAGATAACAGGAACGGATCTAGCTGAACACTGTGAGCAGGACGCACTGTACTAAATGTAAATAGTCTAGCTGCCTGACCGTGGTACTAATAGGATCAAAAAGAACACCTGTAATTTTCTTAAGGTAGCTTTATATACTGTAACCAGACAAGCCTGCCTGTCAGTAGGAAGATAACAGGAACGGATCTAGCTGAACACTGTGAGCAGGACGTACTGCACTAAATGTATATAGCAGGAACGGATCTAGCTGAACACTGTGAGCAGGACGCACTGCACTGAATGTAAATAGCAGGAACGGATCTAGCTGAACACTGTGAGCAGGACGCACTGCACTAAATGTAAATACCAGGAACGGATCTAGCTGAACACTGTGAGCAGGACGCACTGCACTGAATGTAAATAGCAGGAACGGATCTAGCTGAACACTGTGAGCAGGACGCACTGCACTGAATGTAAATAGCAGGAACGGATGTAGCTGAACACTGTGAGCAGGACGCACTGCACTAAATGTAAATACCAGGAACGGATCTAGCTGAACACTGTGAGCAGGACGCACTGCACTGAATGTAAATAGCAGGAACGGATCTAGCTGAACACTGTGAGCAGGACGCACTGTACTAAATGTAAATAGTCTAGCTGCCTGACCGTGGTACTAATAGGATCAAAAAGAACACCTGTAATTTTCTTAAGGTAGCTTTATATACTGTAACCAGACAAGCCTGCCTGTCAGTAGGAAGATAACAGGAACGGATCTAGCTGAACACTGTGAGCAGGACGCACTGCACTAAATGTAAATACCAGGAACGGATCTAGCTGAACACTGTGAGCAGGACGCACTGCACTGAATGTAAATAGCAGGAAGGGATCTAGCTGAACACTGTGAGCAGGACGCACTGCACTGAATGTAAATAGCAGGAACGGATCTAGCTGAACACTGTGAGCAGGACGCACTGTACTAAATGTAAATAGTCTAGCTGCCTGACCGTGGTACTAATAGGATCAAAAAGAACACCTGTAATTTTCTTAAGGTAGCTTTATATACTGTAACCAGACAAGCCTGCCTGTCAGTAGGAAGATAACAGGAACGGATCTAGCTGAACACTGTGAGCAGGACACACTGTACTAAATGTAAATAGTCTAGCTGCCTGACCGTGGTACTAATAGGATCAAAAAGAACACCTGTAATTTTCTTCAGGTAGCTTTATATACTGTAACCAGACAAGCCTGCCTGTCAGTAGGAAGATAACAGGAACGGATCTAGCTGAACACTGTGAGCAGGACGCACTGTACTAAATGTAAATAGTCTAGCTGCCTGACCGTGGTACTAATAGGATCAAAAAGAACACCTGTAATTTTCTTAAGGTAGCTTTATATACTGTAACCAGACAAGCCTGCCTGTCAGTAGGAAGATAACAGGAACGGATCTAGCTGAACACTGTGAGCAGGACACACTGTACTAAATGTAAATAGTCTAGCTGCCTGACCGTGGTACTAATAGGATCAAAAAGAACACCTGTAATTTTCTTCAGGTAGCTTTATATACTGTAACCAGACAAGCCTGCCTGTCAGTAGGAAGATAACAGGAACGGATCTAGCTGAACACTGTGAGCAGGACGTACTGCACTAAATGTATATAGCAGGAACGGATCTAGCTGAACACTGTGAGCAGGACGCACTGCACTGAATGTAAATAGCAGGAACGGATCTAGCTGAACACTGTGAGCAGGACGCACTGCACTAAATGTAAATACCAGGAACGGATCTAGCTGAACACTGTGAGCAGGACGCACTGCACTGAATGTAAATAGCAGGAACGGATCTAGCTGAACACTGTGAGCAGGACGCACTGCACTGAATGTAAATACCAGGAACGGATCTAGCTGAACACTGTGAGCAGGACGCACTGCACTAAATGTAAATACCAGGAACGGATCTAGCTGAACACTGTGAGCAGGACGCACTGCACTGAATGTAAATAGCAGGAACGGATCTAGCTGAACACTGTGAGCAGGACGCACTGCACTAAATGTAAATACCAGGAACGGATCTAGCTGAACACTGTGAGCAGGACGCACTGCACTGAATGTAAATAGCAGGAACGGATCTAGCTGAACACTGTGAGCAGGACGCACTGCACTGAATGTAAATAGCAGGAACGGATCTAGCTGAACACTGTGAGCAGGACGCACTGCACTAAATGTAAATACCAGGAACGGATCTAGCTGAACACTGTGAGCAGGACGCACTGCACTGAATGTAAATAGCAGGAACGGATCTAGCTGAACACTGTGAGCAGGACGCACTGCACTAAATGTAAATACCAGGAACGGATCTAGCTGAACACTGTGAGCAGGACGCACTGCACTGAATGTAAATAGCAGGAACGGATCTAGCTGAACACTGTGAGCAGGACGCACTGCACTGAATGTAAATAGCAGGAACGGATCTAGCTGAACACTGTGAGCAGGACGCACTGCACTAAATGTAAATACCAGGAACGGATCTAGCTGAACACTGTGAGCAGGACGCACTGCACTGAATGTAAATAGCAGGAACGGATCTAGCTGAACACTGTGAGCAGGACGCACTGCACTAAATGTAAATACCAGGAACGGATCTAGCTGAACACTGTGAGCAGGACGCACTGCACTGAATGTAAATAGCAGGAACGGATCTAGCTGAACACTGTGAGCAGGACGCACTGCACTGAATGTAAATAGCAGGAACGGATCTAGCTGAACACTGTGAGCAGGACACACTGCACTAAATGTAAATAGTCTAGATAGAAGATAACAGGAACGGATCTAGCTAAACTGAATACAGTGTATATATATATATGCAACACCTGGGATGCATATATATACACAATACACTGTAAGTGCAGCTAACTGACTGACTGTTCTGCCTAATCTATCTAACTCAAATCAAATGACACTGTCTCTCTCTCTCTCTATCTCTCAGCACACCGGAACACACACTACACAGGGCCGCCGTGCAGGCGGCCTTATATAGTGTGGGGTGTGTACTAAATCCCCTGAGCCATAATTGGCCAAAGCCACCCTGGCTTTGGCCAATTACAGCTCTCTCTACTGACGGCGCTGTGATTGGCCAAGCATGCGGGTCATAGTGCATGCTTGGCCAATAATCAGCCAGCAATGCACTGCGATGCCGCAGTGAATTATGGGCCGTGACGCGCCACACGAATTTGGCGCGAACGGCCCATATCGTTCGCAATTCGGCGAACGACCGAACAGCCGATGTTCGAGTCGAACATGGGTTCGACTCGAACACGAAGCTCATCCCTAGTGACCAGTAGAGTGTGAGAGTAGGGGTGTACCAACTTGACCAGAAGTCAGACAGTAAGGGTGTGGGGGTGCCCAATTGACTGGAGGTTAGACAGTAAGAGGATGCCCACTTGACCAGAGATCAGAGAGTAAGGGGGTGTCCGCCTTACCAGAGATCAAAGGGTAAAAATAGTTGGCCACTTGACCAGAAGTCAGACAGTAAGGGGGTGTTCACTTGACCAGAGGTCAGACGGTAAGGGGTGCACACTTGGCCAAAGGTCAGACAGTAAGGGGGTGCACACTTGACCAGAGATCAAAGAGTAGGAAGGTGTCAGCTTGACCAGATGTCAAAGGGTTGACCAGAATAAAAGGGGTTGACCACTTGACTAGAGATCAGTGAGTAAGGTGTGTCCGCTTGACCAGAGGTGAATCAGTAAAAGGGTTTGGCCAATTCCCTAGAGCTCAGAGTAAAGAGCCTGAGCAAAGGTCATAGAGTAAGAGAATGACCACTTCACTAGAGATACGAGAATAAAGGAATGCCCACTTGACTACTGGAGATCAGAGAGTAAAGAAGTGCGCACTTGACCAGAGATCAGAGCGTAAGTGGGTGCCCGCTTAACCAGAGGTTAAAGAGTAAAAAGGGTTTGCCACTTCACCAGAAGTAAGACAGTAAGGGGATGCCCACTTGGCCAAAGGTCAGACAGTAATAATGTCATGGAACACCTGCCAATCTATCAATTTGTGATGCCATATTGGTTTACTTACTTGTTGACCAGTAGAGTGTGAGAGTAGGGGTGTACTAACTTGACCAGAAGTCATACAGCAAGGTGGTGTCCACCTGGCCAGAGGTCAGACAGTAAGGGGGTGCCCACTTAACTAGAAATAGGAGTGTAAGAAGGTGCCCACTTGACCAGAGGTGAAAGAGTAAAAGGGTTTGGCCACTTCTCTGGAGCTCAGAGGGAAAGAGGGTGCCTACTTGACCAGAGGTCAGAAGGAAGGGTTCCCATCTGAGAAAAGGTCATAAAGTAAGGGAGTGACCACTTCACCAGAGATAAGAGAATAAAGGGATGCCCACTTGACCAGAAATCAGAGAGTAAAGCTGGCCATACATGGATTGAAATTTGGCCAGTTCAGTAGAGACCAGCCAAATTTCGATCTGTTTGTGGCCACTGTGGTTGAATAGAAGTCATTCCACCGACTGGCTTCTGTTCAACCGCCATGTTGGTATATTTCCCTTTGATCAGAGCTGCAGGTTATAGATTTCAGTGTTTATCTGTATATTCTGATGGTGGGGGAGCCTCCCCGTTGTCAGAATACAATGATAAAACTGTGAGGATCCTGCATCCACATCGAGTGTGGTGTGGATGGGGAATCAGATCAGTTTTTTTTGTTCAACCCACTGGCTGAGTGAAAAAATGAACCATGTATAGCCGGCTTAAGGGGGTAGCTACTTGACCAGGGGCCAAAGAGCAAAGGGGTTCAAACTTGGAGACACCTGAAGCCTATTAAAGGACAATGTAAAAAAGTTAGGTATCTCCATCCTACTTAATTTAAAGAAGAACTCTGGAAATTGTTTTCTTGTTAACTGCTTTCTTTTGTCTAGGGGTGAGGAGGGCAGAGATATACTTACCTAACCTGCCGATCCTCAGAGCGCAAGACTGGTCCCTGCCGCTTCTGTCCCTCCCGCATGCTAGCGGTCTTGTGCATGGACTGTCCCTGACGTCATCACGCCCATAGACCGGCTCTGGACATGAAGACGACAGGAACAGTCCACCGCTGGACATGGGGGAGAACAGTTTTCCAGAGGATCTAAGGATCAGGTAACTATAGCCTTTCTGTGTGCCCTTGAACAAAAAAAAGGAGTTAACCCATGCAGTGCGGGCACAACCCCACTGCAGGCGATTTTTTTCCCCAGAGTTCTTCTTAAAGGATAAGTATACTTTCACAAAAAGCGCTCTTTCTGGTGCCAGTGAACCTGTCAGAAAAATAAATCCACAACCCATTCCCTCACCCTATTCTACTTTCATTGCCTCTCCTCCATAACTCCGATCCCTTCCACTGCTCTGCAAAACTCACAATACTTTTGGGTATGAAGGAACCTGGACACACCCCTGCCTCCCTGAAATGCATTGGTCTGGACAGCAAATTGTGAGCTCGGCTACATGGGGACAGGGGGTGACCATTTCCAGTGACTTTAAGAAAGTTGATGGTGGGCATCTGACCAGCAGAGAAACGGAAGAGGAAATTATGGGTGCCCAGCAGACCAAATGGCCTGCATGGTAGTTTTAATTTCCTGACAGGTCCACTTTAAACATTGTGAATCAAACTAGTTAAACAAAAAGAAAGTTTACAGTTTCTTCACTTTTTTTTAAATATAACTATAATTGTCAGATAGGCTCAGATTCTCAGTAATCTGCAGGATAATTGTCATTGTCACAGCCATCTTCCATGACATCTGTGAGTGCGCTGATTTTCAATGTCACAGACAACTCATAAAGGATGAAGATTTCATAATGCTTTATTGCATGCTGCGGTATAATATACAGCCCCCAGAAAATCAACACTGAACTTTCATAAATTAAAGAGAAACATAAAACCTATTATTCTATAATAAACTGTTCAGACTCTTTAACGTCACCATTACTTTCATATTTGTTTTTTTGTACGTTAAGTGGTGCTCTTATGCTTTCCATATAGACCCATTTAAATGCAGCTTTGTGAGAAGAAAAGGCTTTAGAAAGACTAGTGTGCTGAAGTACTCAGGAATAGATTGCCATATTGTGGCATTGCGTAATGATGCTCAATGTATATAATTTTATTTCCTCAATCGTCTGCTGGAAGGGGAACTACTAACCGTAATTGGCTGAATATATGGAATAATCAGGTACAACCAATAACTAAGTTAAATAATAGTCAGAGAACAGCAGTATATTACAACAGAGGAGTGGCAACTTCTGATTAATTTCAAGCAACCAAAATCATATCCTTGCCATAAAGCTGGGGGGGGGGGGGGGGTGGGTTAGGCAACCCTGAAGGTAGAGATCTACCTAAACGACATGGAGAAGATCAAAGATTACCAGTTTGCAGTGCTCTTTTTTAAGAAAAAACCCATCAGGGAATCATTAAAAAGTAAGGAAGGTTTAAAGAGTTTAGGGGTCAGTAGTATGTAATGCAGAGTTCAGGGTCCAATAGTATGTAATGTACAGTTCAGTTAACAGTAGTATGTAATGCAGAGTTTAGGGGTCAGCAGTATGTAATGCGCTGTTCAGGGGTCAGTAGTATGTAATGCAGAGTTAAGGAGTCAGTAGTATGTAACATAGAGTTTAGGGGTCAGTAGTATGGAAGCCAGAGTTCGTTTAGTGGTCAGTAGTAAGTATTGCAGAGTTCAGGGACCAGTAGTACTGTATGTATCGCAGAGTTTAGGGGTCAGTAATATGTAATGCAGAGTTCGGGGGTCAGTTGTATGTAATACAGAGTTCAGTGGTCAGTAGTATGTAATGCAGAGTTCAGGGGTCAGTAGTATGTAATGTACAGTTCAGTTAACAGTAGTATGTAATGCAGAGTTTAGGGGTCAGCAGTATGTAATGTGGTATTCAGTGGTCAGTAGTGTGTAATGTGATATTCAGTGGTCAGTAGTATGTAATGCAGAGTTCAAGGGTCAGTAGTATGTAATGCAGAGTTAAGGAGTCAGTAGTATGTAACATAAAGTTTAGCGGTCAGTAGTATGGAAGCCAGAGTTTATTAAGTGGTCAGTAGTATGTATTGCAGAGTTCAGGGACCAGTAGTACTGTATGTATCGCAGAGTTTATGGGTCAGAAGTATGCAATGCAGAGTTCAGTAGTATGTAATGTAGAGTTCAGTGGTCAGTAGTATGTAATGCAGAGTTCAGTGGTCAGTAGTATGTATCGCAGAGTTCAAGGGTCATTAGTATGTAACGCAGAGTTTAGGGGTCAGTTGTATGTAATGCAGAGTTCAGTGGTCAGCAGTATGTAATGTACAATTCAGTTAACAGTAGTATGTAATGCAGAGTTTAGGGATCAGCAGTATTTAATGCAGTGTTTAGTAATATGTAATGCGGTGTTCAGTAGTCAGTAGAATGTAATGCAGAGTTCAGGGGTCAGTAGAATGTAATGCAGAGTTAAGGAGTCAGTAGTATGTAACATAGAGTTTAGGGGTCAGTAGTATAGAAGCCAGAGTTCGTTTAGTGGTCAGTAGTATGTATTGCAGAGTTCAGGGACCAGTAGTACTGTATGTATCGCAGAGTTTAGGGGTCAGTAGTATATAATGCGGAGTTCAGTAGTATGTAATGCAGAGTTCAGTGGTCAGTAGTATGTAATGCAGAGTTCAGAGGTCAGTAGTATGTAATGCAGAGTTTAGGGGTCAGTTGTATGTAATGCAGAGTTTAGGTGTCAGTAGTATGTAATGCAGAGTTCAGAGGTCAGTAGTATGTAATGCAGAGTTTAGGGGTCAGTAGTATGTAATACAGAGTTTAGGGGTCAGTAGTATGTAATGCAGAGTTCAGGGGTCATTAGTATGTATCGCAGAGTTCAGGGACCAGTAGTACTGTATGTTTCGCAGAGTTTAGGGGTCAGTAGTATGTAATGCAGAGTTCAGGGGTCAGTTGTATGTAATGCAGAGTTTGGGGGTCAGTAGTATGTAATGCAGTGTTCAGTAGTATGTATCACAGAGTTCAAGGATCAGTAGTATGTGTTGCAGTGCTAAGGGGGTTCAGTAGAATGGAATGCAGAGTTCAGTGATCAGTAGTATCTATCGTAGAGTTCAGGAGTCTAGGGGTTAATAGTATATAATGCAGATTTCAGGGATCAGTAGTATGTACTGCAGAGTTCAAGGGTCAGTAGTATGTATTGCAGAGTTTAGGGGTCAGTAATGCAGATATCACTATTATGTACTAGGGGTAAGTAAAGCAGAATTGAGGGGTCTTCCTTCCTTTGTAAAATTCTCTCTATGCTTCAACTAGAGCAGTACCCAGAACATCATAGCAGTAATGAGACAAGGACATTTAGCGCCTAGGGCGAACATGCCGAAGTATGAGCATTATGTGTCAGCAAAGATCCCCCCCCCCCAAAAAAACCCTTAAGCTTAAATCACCCAGTACAAATCAGCCCTCTTACTGAAATCCCCCCTCCCAGCACAAATCTTGCCCCTATCCCCCAACACAAATTCCCCTCCCCAAAAAAGTCACCCCTCCTAGAACAAATCCTCAACCCCTCACATTTCCCCTCCGAGTACACCTCCTCTCCTGCCCTCCATTTAAATCCAGCTCCTAGCACAAATCCACATCCTAAATTTCCCCTCCTGGAACAAATCCCCCACCCCTGACCCAAAAAAATCTCCCCTCCTAACACAATTCTCCTCCCCCCTTCAACATAACAACTCTTCTAGCATAAATCCTCCAAATCCTCCCTCCTAGCACAAATTCACTTCTCCCATTCCCCTCCACACACCCAAAATCCCCCTAAATCACCACTCCAGCAATTCTTACCCCCTGCCACCCCCCAAATTGTCCCTCCCAACACAAATCCCCCCCAATCTCCTTGCAGCTTACATGAAACCACAGCGCCCCCCCTCCTGCCCACGCCTTGTCCTGGCCCTGCCTGGTAGAATGGGGGAGGTACTCCCAAGTCTCATATACCATATGACATATCAGAGCCAAGGGGGAACCTAAGACTTCCATTGAACTTTCCTTCACATTGCCACTCTAATGTGAGGTCTGAGAGTCATTGGGCAGCATCAGGAGCTGGGTCAATTTTATGATTTTTACCTACACTTTAACAGTAACTAGTGCAGCCCCTAATCTGTGGTTTCCCATTGTCCTGTAAAAGCATTGATCTCTAGCAGTTTCAGGTAATTGGTCTTCAGTCTTTGTCTCTGGAAGCATGTTCCCAGTCTCTAAGAATTAATATAGCATATTTGTTGTCTCTAACAACTCCTATAATATGTTAGCAGTCTTCAAACATCCCTTATAGCAAGCTTGTTGTCTCTGACCATCTCTTGTAGAAAGACTGTTGTCTCTTACCATCTCTTGTAGCAAGCCCGTAGTCTCTTACCATCTTTTGTAGCAAGTCCATAGTCTCTTACCATCTCCTGAAGCAAACCCGTAGTCCATAGGCATGTGCCTAGACACACCCTAATCACATCATGTGCATTAGAATTATCCAAGGGTGGCACCAGGTGGGTGGTTGGGGGTGCCAGTGGCCAGTGTAAATGCCCCCATTATATTAAAAGCTAGGTTCAACCTTAGGAACACATTACACCCGAATTTAGGGTGTAACATAATATGCTCCCTATCAACTGTCTCCCACCATCAGAGCATCCTCTCTGTGGTAGCAGGTGGCTTTCGTGTATGTTTGAGCTTTGGGTTACACACCCTAATGCAATAGGCTGCGCACAACTATGCCGTAGTCTCTTACCATCTCTTGATACAAGCCTGTTGTCTCTGACCATCTCTTGTAGCAAGCCCATAGTCACTTACCATCACTAGAAAGCAAGCTTGTAGTCTCTGGTCTTCTCTTGTAGAAAGCCTGTAGCCTTTGGCAATCACTTGTGGAAAGCCTAAAGTTTCTTACCATGTTTTAAAGAAAGCCTGTAGTCTCTTACCATCTCCTATAGCAAGCCCATAATCTCTTTTTTCTTCTAGCAAGCCCATAGTCTCTGACCATCTCTTGTACCAAGCCCATAGTCAGTTACAAGCACTAGTGCAAAGCCCGTAGTCTCTGGTAATCTCTTGTAGAAAGCCTGTAGTCTCTTAGCATCTCTTGTAGTAAGCCCGTGGTCTCTGACCATCTCTTGTAGCATACTCATAGTCTCGGACCATCTCCTGTTGCATGTCTTCAATCTCTGACAGCTTTCTGTGGCATTACAGTCACTGAATATTATGTGTGGCCCTTTAGGGATAGAAGGGGCCACATTCGAGGCTCCCTATATGAAGAAAGTTGACCATTATTGCCTTACAATGTCTTCAACGAGATCTCGCAATCTTAATATCTCGCCACTGATGTTTTCCCTGCTCACCATTATCACTTCTAAATACAGAAGTCCAGCTTCTATGTTTACAAATGACAGCTTGTCTTCCAACGCCACCCACAGATCTGATCTCCTGAGTGGCTCCCACTAATCGGGACAATCCCAACTGGATGATCTCCGCACATCTCCCCACAAGTTAGAGAGGCAGAGCTTCAGTGTTCGGGAAGGTACTAAAGCCGACTGAGTGCTTAACGTGACAACAAAATGTAAGACACGCGGAAGATGGTGGAGCTTTTAAGGAGGTGGGGCAGTGGAGAGGAGGGTTGCATGCAGAGGTCAGAGCTGAAGCAGGGTGAAAGTGAGATGTGGATGCAAGAGGATGCAGAGGTAAGCAGCTGTGGAAGAAGGCTGAACCCTGCACTCTGTATGCAGTGCACCCCTGAAATCTGCACTCTGTATGCAGCGCTGCCCTGAACTCTGCACTCTGTATGCAGCGCACCCCCGAACTCTGCACTCTGTATGCAGCGCACCCCTGAACTCTGCAGTCTGTAGGCAGTGCACCCCTGAACTCTGCACTCTGTATGCAGCCCACCCCCCAACTCTGCACTCTGTATGCAAAGCGCCCCTGAACTCTGCACTCTGTATGCAGCGCACCCTGAACTCTGCACTATGTACATAATGAACTTCCAAACCCTGTACTCTGTGTGAACCCCCCCCCAACTCTGCACTCTGTACATAATGCACTCTTGGTGTTTAATGCCCCTTTAAAGCCTAATACACACTATCAGTATTTTTTTTCATTCAACCCAATGGGTTGAACAAAAAAAAAACTTAGGCAGACAGCTTAGATCGGAGCCACTGTACTAACAATCGGCTGCTGGTTTTCCAGCATGCTTGTCCGAAAGAAGGCAGCCAAACGGCCGTCGGCCGACTTCTGTTAGACCGTCTGACATATGGGTCAAATGGTTTTTATTGAACCAGCTGATGCCACCTGACATTTGGCCCATATGTACTAGGCTTTAGACCCTTCCACCATTTGTGAGATTTAACAGCACCCACAATTTGATGCAGGTTGGAGGGTGTGTGTGTGTGTGGGGGGGGAGGGGTTTTTTGGTGGTGGTGGTGGGGTCGTGGTTGAATTCCTGTACCTATTTTCTGAGAAAAAAAGCCCTGCAAATTAGTATATTATTTGGTAAGCTCTGAATTTTTTAAACTTCGTTTTATGTGATGTCAACATTCTGTGTTTTTTATTGAACATTTCGGTCAGAGATCTCCTAATTTTGTTCCACAGACTTTTACTTTTTCCCAACCTGTCCAGACAGACGTGGGGGATATTAATAGGAGACAGGTTGCTAAAACATTCTGGCAGCTGCCACCCCCCCAGGGGATGTATTCCTTTCCCATCAACGTGTGCTGGGGGGGCATTTGGAGCCTGGAGGTTCTCACATTCACTCCCAAGACTCAGGACTTTGCAGAAGACGTACCAAGGACCGAAACAGTAATTCCACACAGAGGTAAACCTGAAAAAAAAAAAAAGAACTATTTTTATTTTAGGATACGAGCCCCAAAGTGTTATTCTGAAATGACGCACGACTCAATTTAGTCGCTTTTATTTTTTGCCTTTCTGTGCTGGATAAAAACAGAGAATACAACTCAACTCATTTATATTTATAGATTCCCAGGAGGGGTTTTATTTCTGAAGAATTTTATCTTGCATGCTGGAATGAGATTTTAACACTGAATGGTGATGAAGTTAAATGCATATTGTAAATGTATATTTTGTAGCAGATTTGCACTTCGGGAGCTAGTTACAGCTTTTTACTATCTATAAATACTTATTAAATTTGGTTACTTTTTGGGGGAGTTTTTGGGGTTACAAAAAAATGTTACATATTACCGGTTACATGTAATTAAAGGGGAAGTACAATATATTTTTCTAGAATTATTCTTAAATTCTTTAACATTAAGTTTTTTTAAATAGCTTTTACAGTTTTAAAAACTCTTCCATGTTTTTTCATTGCATTAAATATGGGGATTTGTAGAATAAGCACTAGATGGAGTCCTCACTGGCTGAGTGATATTACTCTGTCTTTCTATTGATATCCTTTCAGATAAAATACGAGACACAGAGAGAGAGAGCTTTTTATGAGTCCACTGACTTATTAGGCTTAATTTACAAAAGCAATTTCATTCCCGTGCCTTATTTTCTTTTGCTTGAAAGGTAATATACCATTGATTTAATACTTAATCATTTTTATATAACCCGTGCATGTTATTTTATCAATGGTTGTAATATTTCAACTGTTAAAGCCAATTCACAAAGTTTACGGCACAGTTTATGATTGTATAGACCGGTGGTCTCCAAACTGCAGACGGGGGGCCAGATGTGGCCCTTTGCATGCCTTTATCAGGCCCTTGGGACACTATGCTTTCTTCTCATACAAGGCACCTTTTTCTTCTACACCAACAATAGGGCATGATTCCTGTCACTGATACCAAAATGGGGCACTATTCTTCCTACTTACACCAATGATGAGACCTCATTCCTCCTACGGGCACCAACTGCAGGGCCCTATTCTTCCAACTGACACCAATGACGGGGAACTATTCCTTCCACTGACACCAACAATGGGGCACTATTCTTCACACTGACACCAAGGATGGGACACTATTCCTCCTACAGGCACCAGCTGCAGGGCCCTACTCTTCCCACTGACACTAATGAAGGGGCACTATTCCTTCCCCTGATACCAAAAATATGGCACTATTCCTTCCAATGATTGGGCACTATTTCTTCCCTTAATACCAACAATGGGGCATAATTCCCCCCACTAATGCCAATGATAGGGCATTCTTTTTTTCGATTGACATCAAGGCAATTTCTACTCCCACTGGCCACAGTCCAGCCCCCTTAAAGTCTAAAGGACAGTAAACTGCCCTTTGTTCAGAAAGTTTGGAGACCTCTGTATTAGACAAAGCTTTTTTGTTAGTTTTGGATAGAGTAGGGAGGAGTGAAAATCCCTGCTGGGTGCTTCTTTTGTTGTCTGTATCTCATTAGGGAGATTCCACTTCTTTTCCTGGAAACGCAACAGGAAGTGAGAAGAAGTCTCTTCAAAGTGGGGGGATTCCTCCTCCTCCCCATTGCACACAGGGCCATCAAGAAGCAGAGCTATAGAATATGATAGGCTGCCTGAAGTGGGGCTGGACACTGCATCTGTCCCTCCCAGAAGGAATAAGACAATAGAAGGGATGCCCAGCTTCTAGACCAGTGTTTCTCAACTCCAGTCCTCAAGGCGCACCAACAGGTCATGTTTTCAGGATTTCCACTATTTTGCACAGGTGATTTGATCAGTTTCATTGCCTTAGTAATTACCACAGCCATTTCATCTAAGGGAAATCCTGAAAACATGACCTGTTGGTGCGCCTTGAGGACTGGAGTTGAGAAACACTGTTCTAGACTGCAACATGTGCAAGAGGCCTTAGATCGGCCATACACTTTTTTTTTTTGTTCAGCCAGCGGATTCTTCAATCCACACAAATGAGGTTGGTGGAGGAATCCCCCTGCTGGGACATTGTATTCTCATAGCTGCATCTGCCGCTGTCAAAATACACTGATCAGTGACTGCAGGAGATTGGCCGCAGCTGAGAAATGTTTTCCAGCATGTCCCTTCAAAAGAAGTTGATCAAACAATCAAACTGGAACGGCCACACACTGATCGGAATTCGGACAGCCTCTGCTGAACCGACTGAACTTTGATCAGTGTATGCAAGCTTTGTACAATTGGTATCTTCGAAAGATGTCCCCTTTGGAAGATTTGCCCTCAGATTGAGTTCTGTTGACAAGTGCAAGGTTTTGGATTTCCCACCGCCAATAGGAGTTGATCATATGGTCGAACTGGGATGACCACACACTGATCGGAATTCAGCCAGTCCCTGCTGAAATGTCAGAATTTTGATCTATGAAAGCCAAGTTTGGACAGTTGCCACCATCGAAGGGTGGACCCTTTGGAAGATTTGCCTTCAATTCGAGTTGCGGTGACAAGTGTAACGTTTTGGATGTCCCATCCCATTCTCTACTAATAACAGTGGTCTCCAGGATAATTGCAGAGGGAAGTAGACCTAGCGGGGACACAGATAGCAATAGAAACTTTGGTTTTTGCATTGACATTTATACTCAATTTATGTTTAGCATAAACTTTTGGACATATCTCGTGTGGTGCTTCAATTCCAGATTCTTTTATATAGTTACATAGTAGGTGAGGTTGAAAAAAGACACAAGTCCATCAAGTCCAACCTATGTGTGTGAAAACATTTTACTTTTAACATTTAAAGCTTGACAGGGATCCAGCCCTTCTGTACTCTGTACAATACAAAAACATGTTTTTTGTATTTTTAGGACAGAAATGGATAGTAAATATCTCCAATCAGTGGCTTAACAATAGCCATAACAGCCCAAGTGGCTGCTATGGGGCCTGGGGTAGGAGGAGAGCCCCATTAGGGAGGCAGTTAAGAAGAAACTAAACTGTGAAGTTTCCAGTATAGAAGGGCTGAGATCAAACCTTGGGATTGCTGCTGGTCACTAATTCCTCTTTGTGCAGTAAGAAGTATTTGCTAAATTTATTTACCTCTGAACTTCTGCTGCAGACTGAAAATAACCCTATATGCCCAATGCAGTCATAAATCCTAGAGGTTCTCTTCTGCTAAAACCTTATACTAGCATTTTTCAACCTTTTTCAGTTGAGGCACCATTTAAAAGTATGCAGAATCTCGAACCATCTTAGTTTGAAAACTAAACAATATAAATATTACTTAAAACCTAAGCCTGGGGTAATGTACACAACCACCTTAATGAAATTAAATTCCGCATCACATCAAAGGTTCCCCTATTGCATCAGAGGTTCCTCATCACATCAAAGTTTCCCAATAACATCAAAGGTTCCCCCATCACATCTGAGGCTCCACCATCACATCACAGGTTCTCCCATCACATCAGAGGTTCTCCCATCACATCATAGGTTCCACCATCACATCAGAGGTTCCACCATCACATCAGAGGTTCTCCCATCACATCAGAGGTTCTCCCATCACATCAGAGGTTCCACCATCACATCAGAGGTTCCCCCATTACATCAGAGGTTCCACCATCACATCAGAGGTTTTCCCATCACATCAGAGGTTCTCCCATCACATCAGAGGTTCCACTATCAGATCAGAGGTTCCACCATCAGATCAGAGGTTCCACCATCAGATCAGAGGTTCCACCATCAGATCAGAGGTTCCCCCATCACATCAGAGGTTTTACCATTACATCAGAGGTTCTCCCATTACATCAGAGGTTCTCCCATCACATCAGAGGTTCCACCATCACATCAGAGGTTCCACCATCACTTTAGAGGTTCTCCCATCACATCAGAGGTTCTCCCATCACATCAGAGGTTCCACCATCACATCAGAGGTTCCCCCATCACATCAGAGGTCCCACCATCACATCAGAGGTTCTCCCATCACATCAGAGGTTCTCCCATTACATCAGAGGTTCCACTATCAGATCAGAGGTTCCACCATCAGATCAGAGGTTCCCCCATCACATCAGAGGTTCTCCCATCACATCAGAGGTTCTCCCATCACATCAGAGGTTCCCCCATCACATCATAGGTCCCCCCCCCATCACATTAGAGGTTCTCCCATCACATCAGAGGTTCCCCCATCACATCAGACGTCTCACTAACACATCAGAGGTTCTCCCATCACATCAGAGGTTCTCCCATCACATCAGAGGTTCTCCCATCACATCAGAGGTTCCTCCATCACATCATAGCCCCCCCCCCAGCACATCAGAGGTTCCCCCATCACATCCTCTTCAGCTGCCTGCCCTTTAATTAGTCATATTTTTATTTTAAGATTAATAACACATAGTGATTCAGAAAGCTGGGGGGTGCCACTCCAGGCTTATTCACCATTAATCCCATCCGGTGGGGCACACTAATGCCGTATACACACGATCGCACATTCCGACAACAAAATCCATGTTTTTTTTTTTACGACGGATGTTGGCTTAAACTTGTCTTGCATACAGACGGTCACACAAATGTTGTTGGAAATTCCAATCGCCAAGAACGCGGTGACGTACAACACGTACGACGAGCTGAGAAAAATGAAGTTCAATAGCCAGTGCGGCTCCTTCTGCTTGATTCCGAGCATGCGTGGAATTTTGTGCGTCGGAATTGTGTACACATGATCGGAATTCACGACAACGGATCTTGTTGTCGGAAAATTTGAGATCCAGATCTCAAATTTTTTTTGTTTGAAATTCGGATGGAAAATGTCTGATGAGCCTACACACGGTCGGAATTTCTGACAACAGGCTACCATCGAACATTTGTTGATGGAAATTCCGTGTGTAAGTGGCATAAGAGTGCTGGCTGAGGAGAGTCTGTCCTGGCTCAGTGCACTAAATCCAACAAGAAGAAAGTCCCAAGTGCCACACACCAACATGCTCGACAGTCACTTAGGTAAAAACAGCCTCAGCCCAGCTCCATGCAGGCCATGTCCCCTATGAGTTTTGTCCCACCCACGGGGCTTAGTCATGGAGGTCACCACCACGTATTGTCAGAGTTGACACTAACAGCTGCTACAGAGTGCTTTAATGCATCAAAAGTTTGCTATAGTGCCCCATGATTTGTAGTTACGCCCCTCACTCCAATAGGAACACCGACAAACAGTGGAGTGGGGAATGGTCAGAGCTTCTGGCAACGTTCTTAAGACTATCCTTACTTTGCTCTTCCGGTGACATGAATTATTGCATTTTGCCGGGACATGAAGTGAGGGAAAATCTCCCTAATAGCATACCTGTCAACTTTTTGATATGGGGGAACCTAGTAGTAAAAGTAGGCATAGGACACACCCCATGCCACACCCTCTTAAAGCAGAATTATACAAAATATATGTAGGTAAGAAAAATATCTCCTAAACCTTTACGGTTTAGGAGATATTCCCCTTGCTATACGCCGCTGACTGCAGCGGCGCATGCGCACAGGGGATTCTCGGCTGAAGCCCGGCAGCTGCCGGACCTGGCCGAGTAAGAAATCTCCCGCGCGCATGCGCGGGAGTGATGACATCGCGGCTCCAGCCACTCACAGCGCTGGAACCGCGATACCCGGAAGACACGCCGAGGCAACATGACAGCTCCCTCGGCGTGGACCAGGTAAGATACTGACGCCTCGTTCTAAGGTAAGTATTTCATAATGAGCTAGTATGCGGTGCATACTAGCTCATTATGCCTTTTGCTTTACAGGGTTAAAAAAAAAAAAAAAAAATTTGCGGGTATACAACCGCTTTAAATCCACAGGTGTTTTTTTTTTTTTTCACTCACTACTATTGCTTTATTCTGACTTTTGAAATGTACAAATGCATCAATTTAAAAATTGGAGAAACACTTTTTGAAAGATAAAAAGTGCATTTTATATACAACTATATAGATCAGACCAAAATGAGGGACAAATGAGGAAGAAAGAGGGACCTTTTTTCCAAATTAGAGACAGTCCCTCGAAATCAGGGACAGTTAAAAGCTCTGATAATATAGGGTCACAAAGAGAAATAAACACCTAACAGAAAATGTACACTTTTACCAACAAAAACATTGAAAAAAAACTATACATTCCCTCTTAATTTTTTTGTTTTTTTTCCTGAAGCTATAATAGATAGCTTGGGTAAAACCTTGCAGTGGCATTAGCATTAGCAGCCAGTACATAGCTGTGAGGCACAATTGTGCACAGTGTGTTCTTGTTGGTGGTCTGACTTTGTAACCTTTGCATTTCTGCTAATAGTAAGTAACAGTGTAAGCTGTCAGCGTTTAAAGGACATTTCCTCATTGAAGTTGCCTTCACGTTGAGAAACGGCACTCACTGAACAAAGTCTTGGGACTCTAGCTTTTGAAGTTTAAAGTCCAACAGGACCTTCCTATGTTATTACTGTAATGCAGTCAGGATGCATAAACAGTACATAAAAATCTAACATCTTTTTTTTCTTTATCTTTTAATACTACTGTTTGTTGCAGAGAGGATTAATAGACCCTATACTAGAAAAGAGACCCAGGGTCAGTGTTGCTAACCGCCAGTATTTTTACTGGCAGGCAGTAAAAAACAGACACTTTTCTCCTGCCAGTAAATGGCAGTGACAGGAAAAGGTTGCCAGTAAAAAAATATGGCTGTAACGCTCGGCTCTGAACTGCGCATGCGCAGCTTTGATCCAAAGCTGGTGGTGCCTAAAGCCGAGAGCGGGAGCAAGGCAAGCCGGGAGCGGGACTGTCAGTGCTGTTTGGACTGGAGTGGACCGAAGGGACCACCTGGCGTGGAGAGAGGTTGCCCCTGTGACTCAGGAGGGACGTGTCCTATCGGTGAGTTGTCGCCAAAAATCATCTGCTGCTGCACACTGCTGTCAGTGTCACTGTGAGAGTCAGTTTCATGTGGGTGTGCCTCCCCATTCTATTTTCTTGCCCTACTGAGTCCTGCCCCTGAGCTACTTACTTACTATATCAAAAATAAAATACCCTGTTTCCCTGAAAATAAGACATAGCGTGATTGTCTGTGATGGCTGCAATATAAGCCCTACCCCCCAAATAAGCCCTACCTGGTTTCCCCGAAAATAAGCCCTACCCTGAAAATAAGACCGACAAGGGCTTATTTGGGGGGTAGGGCTTATATTGCAGCCATCACCGACAATTACGCTAGGTCTTATTTTCGGGGAAACAGGGTAATAAATATATTTTTTGCCTTAATATATACCTTAACTCAGTGATCATCAACTCCTGTCCTCGGGACCCACTAACAGGCCAGGTTTGCAAGATAACTGAAATACATCACAGGCGATATCATTTGCTGCTTAGTGATTGCCGTATTCTAGTCTGCATCTCCAAAAGGTAATACCTAAAACCTGGACTGTTAGTGGGCCCTGAGGACAGGGTTGATGACCACTGCCTTAAATCACATTGCCCATTGCATATTCTACTTTTTTGTAGCCTAAATACTGAACTTTGCATTTAAATCTAATTTTGTAACTTTTGGAAATGCCAGTAAAAACGTGGCTGTGCCAGTAAATTTTGGGTGTTTTGTCAGTAAATTTCAATCGGGTAGGTTGGCAACAATGCCCAGGGCGCTGTGCTCTGAGTAGAGCAGAGGTGGTCTGACATGCCCCCTGGCCAGGGCTCCAATAAGTAGAGCCGACCAGGTAGTGTGCACCCTGTTGATAGGCACACTGGGCAGTGTTGGAGACTTGAACCGGACTGCTGGATAACTCCCACTAAGGATCCTGGGAACACGCTTTGACCATCTTCTGCATATTGCGTCATCGTTGGTTCTGTCCTCTTTCAGGCAGGGGGCATGTCAGACTGCTAGAGATCTTGAATGTGTTGAGCAGAGGTCTGGCTCTCTAGTGTGCTGCTAGTACAGGTTGCTAATAAGAAAGAAGATATTACTGTTTATGCATCCTGATTGTGTTACAGTAATAATACAGTAAGTTCAACTGGGCTTTATTATTTATTACAGGTACCGTACTTATATAGCACCTTCAATTTTTGCAGCGCTTTCCATATTTTTATACATTCACATCAGTCCCTGCACTCAAGGAGCTTATAATCTAAGGTCTCTAACTCACATTCAGACATACACATGCTAGGGCCAATTTACACAGGAGCCAAATAACCTACCTGGAGGAAACCCAAGCAGGCACAGGGAGAACATGCAAACTTCATGCAGGTGGTGATAGGATTCAAACCAATGACCCCAGTGCTGCCAGGCAGAAATGCCCACCACTTAGACACTGTGCTGCTTTAACTGATTTCCCCTGATGGAGACTAGTATCTCTAGAGCAAGTTCCATCCAAGTTCAGGCTGTTTTGTTCCTGATCGAGCAGGAAAAGATTAGATTAGATTTTTTTTTTTTAAATCAGATAATTTTTATTAATGATTTTTCTTCTGAAAATACGTTACAAACATTTTCAACAGAGGAAAAGCAAAGCAGGATAAGAGGTTTCTTAATTACTGTCCATATCCCTATTAGGGAAATTCCCCTTCTTGTCAGGGCAGAAAGTGATCGGAAATCAGTACAATGCAATGGCAACGGGAACAAAAACAGAAAATTGCATTAAAATCCCCTAATTTTCCGTTCCTGACGCCAATCCATGGCAGCACACATGTGATAGAGCTCCGCCCCTATACCCACCCACAGGACCTGTTTAAATCTATAAAAGGAAAGCTAGAGCCACCTCCCCCATTACATGTAAAAATAACGAGGGCAAAAAAGGGAGGTTTTGGATGCTTCCATGGATTGGTGTCAGGAAAAGAAAATTATAGTAAGTATTTGATGCAATTTTCCTTTTTACTGACACCAGCATGGCAGCACACATGTAACAAATAATGAGCCAAACGGGGGGGGGTAAAATGTGTACTCAAACTTGTTATTTGGGGTCGGATTTGTCCGCCGCAATGTCGCAGTCCTGCTGAAGAAACGCAGATCGCCGCCATTACCAGTAAAAACAATACAAAATAAATAAAAGTCTCTATATCTATCCCATAGTTTGTAGATGCGATAAGTTTTGTGGAAAAAAATTAATTTACGCCTATTGCGTTTTTTTTTTTACCAAAAATATGTAGAAAAATATATATCAGCCTAAAATGATGAATAAATTACTTTTTTAATATTTTTTTGGATATGTATTATAGCAAAAAGTAAAAAAAAATAGTTTTTCTTTAAAAAACTTTTTTTTTTATAGAGCAAAAAATAAAAACCGCAGACGTGATCAAATACCACCAAAATAAAGCTCTATTTTTGTAGGAAAAAACAATGTCAATTTTGTTTGGGTACAACATTGCACGACCGCGCAATTGTCAGTTAAAGTGACGCACTGCCGTATCTCAAAAAATTGCCTGGTCCTTAAGGGGGAAAATCCTTCCGGGGCTGAAGTGGTTAAAGGCATAAAAATGGAGAATTGGGGGGAGGTCCCGTGGGTGAATATATGGGCGGAGCTATATCACATGTGTGCTGCCATATTGGCATCAGGAAAAACACTTTTAGAGCTCGCCATGCATGCAACAAAAAAAAAAGCTGAACCGCTTCCCCCATCCATATGTTGGCACTATTGTATAATGACAGCGGCAGGACTCCTCCGAGATTAGAATACACAGATCGGCGCTGCAGCATTTGACTGCAGTCGCTGATCAAGTGACTTTTTTTTCAACAGGTCCGTTTAACAGAAGTTGATTGACAGATTTACTGTTTAGCAGCAGTGGCCACACATGGATCGAAATTTGTCTGGTCCCTACTGAACTGGCCAAATTTTGATCCAACTATGGCCAGCTTTACATATGGGGAGGAGCCTGATAATGTTTTAAAAGCTGCCTGTGCCTTCCTGTCCCAATTACATAGACCCTGTGCTAGCAACATACTAGAGAGGCAGGCTCAATACAGAGTGCAGTGGTCTGACACCCCTCCTGTCCAAGGAAAGAAAGGGGACCCCTGGAAGTAACACATCTATGGTGTCCTACTATGATGAGAATGGAGCGGCAACTTAAGTCTAAGCTCCGAGGGGGCGGAGTGAAACGCATTGGGGGTGTAGCCTGCTCGGAGTCCAGGCTGAAGTTGCCACTCCATTCATTGCAGTAGGATACCATAGATGTGCGACTTCCAGGGGGTCACCTTTCTTTCCTTGAACTCTTGCAGCAGCCAGAATGGTCTCCATCCCCTGTCAGCACTCTCGCAGCAGCTGCGGACGCACTATCTATATACCCCCTCCCTATCGAGCGTGAGCGGCACACACACTTTTTCCTCCCCTCCTGTCTAGTGCTCCAATCAATGGCTTTTATGATCCCTGAGCAGCGTTGTTGACTGGAGCACTGGGCAGGGGGCGTGTCAAAAAGCTGGATCTGTGTTGAACAGAAGTCTGACTCTCTAGTGTGCCGCCACCACCGAAATAGAAATAACAGACATTTTTCAGGTTTAGGGCTCCATTTACAAAGCTGTATGTACCGCATTTAGATCTGAAGTAAAATACCTCTTATGCCGCGTACACAGGATAGGATTTTCCGATGGAAAATATGTGATAGGACCTTGTTGTCGGAAATTCCGACCGTGTGTGGGCTCCATCACACATTTTCCATCGGATTTCCAGACACACAAAGTTTGAGAGCAGGCTATGAAATTTTCAGACAACAAAATCCATTGTCGGAAATTCCGATCGTGTGTACACAAATCCGACGCACAAAGTGTCACGCATGCTCAGAATAAATAAAGAGATGAAAGCTATTGGCCACTGCCCCGTTTATAGTCCCGACGTACGTGTTTTACGTCACCGCGTTCAGAACGATTGGATTTTCCGACAACTTTTGTGACCGTGTGTATGCAACACCCGTTGGAAAAAATCCTAGGATTTTGTTGTCGGAATGTCCGATCAATGTCCGACCGTGTGTACGGGGCATTAGCATTTTTCCCCAAAATTTTTTTGCAATGCACTGAAAAAAAAACTGCATGGTCTTTTTTATGAAGTCATGCCATATTTTAGTAGTCAAAGCTAAGGTTATTTTAACAGTTAGTGAATAGCTGGTTGTCAAGGAGCAGGTGGCCAACGCGTCCTTAACAGCTTGTGAATAGCTGCTTGGGGGAGCGGGAGAAACCATAACTTATCTGCTGTCAGTGGGGTTCCTCGCTGACAGCAGAATGTAAAACTAATGTAGTGCCCTCATTAAAAATGTAAAAAAAACAACAACGTGGGAGTCTCTGTGAGCCCACCCTATATCCTGTGGAAGACCTCCAGTATCATCTAGCTTTTTTCTCTTCCTCTGACTGCCACTGGCCCACAAGTTTCACTCCTTGGATTTCAGTTCTTTTAATCATGGAGACTCAGCATCTCATATGCCGCCCCAGCCCCCGTTCCATGCCCGCCGCCCTCCCTATCCATGCACCCGGTCCCTTTCAGGATGCCAAAGACTCTAATAGGCTTCAAAATAGGGTGAGTTCGGGACGCAGAGCATTGCATCTGGAGCCCACCCAATTGTATTGCAACAGCGAATGAATATTCGCTGTTGCAACACTGATCCTCCTCCCGGCCAATCAGGAAGTGGGTCTGATACCCGTCACCCGATTGACAGAAAGGACAGGCGATCCTATTGGATGCCTAGGGGGAAGGGGGGAGACGCACGGCGGAAGCGAGGAGGAGAAGAGCTGCTGGCCGATGCCTGGATGCCCGATCCCGGCTGCTCCGCGGATGCCCGATCCCTGCCACTGCTTGGTGCCCCAAACCCTGCCTATCCTCGGATGCCCGATCCCCATCACTGCTTGGACGCCCGATCCCTGCTGCTGCTTGGTGCGCCTCTCCCCGCCGCTCCTCAGATGCCTGATCCCTGCTGCTGTTGGGGCCCTGATCCCCGCCGCTCCTCGGATGCCCGCCGATGCATGCCGCCTAGATGGGGTAAGTGCCGGTGGACCGACCGGCATACACGGGGGAGATGGGGGGGTTCAGTTGTTTGCCACCCAGTGTTCCATCTACTATCACACGAGCCGCTCTAGGGTGGCGGGACCTTGTTACAGCACCGCCGAACACAGACACAGCTCCGCTCTGTGTGACACATAAGAGGAGAGGGAGGGAGGGGAGCACTGCAGCCAGCCACAGCTCAAAGCGGCCCCAGGGCAGGTGGCCTACCGGAAAATTTCCCGGTATCCCGGTAGGCCAGTCCGGCCTTGCCTCCCCCCCAAACAAAAAAACACCATCCGCCACTGCATATGACCATTACCTATGGCAGTCTGCATGCAAATTTAGTCTGACTAAGCACACCCACTGCCTCAGACTGGCATCTACCCACCAATTCTTCCAGGAACCAGCCCACTGCTTGCATTAGGGCAAAGGGCTCTTGAGAGGAATACTAAGGCAAGATGTGGTGATGTTATCAGGAAGCTTTTTATAGCAAATAAGATATGTAAATGAAAACGGAAAGATTTTATATAAAAATGTCATTTGAATGTTGATGAGGTGAAAGAGAGGAACCAAGGAAGGTAAAATCTAATTGGATTAAACGTCAGCTTTAAATGCTATTAGACAGATCGCCGATGGGGTAAGTGCAGTTAGCATTGCCAGTAAGCCAGTACATAGCTGTGAGGCACAATTGTGCACAGTGTATTCTTGTTGGGGGTCTGACTTTGCAACTTTTGCATTTCTGCTAATAGGACCAACAGTGTAAGCTGTCAGCGCTTAAAGGATGTTTCCTGATGAAAGCTGTGTTCATTCCGAGAAACTGGGATTTGTTGTTAACGCCTGCCAGAGACTTTTCTGAATACCGGCACCAAGCTGGAAATGGGCTTACTTTAAATACTTTAATGTCCAATGAAATTTTTGCAAGAAATCGGACCGAAAACGCTAAAAGTCACCTTCCCGGCTCCAAAAGCGCATGAAAAATAGACCCCTTTTAATCCTTCAACAGTGCATTGCGTTTTCTTACAATTGCACAGTTGAAAAGTCCTGCTTGCCGCATCTGTAGACCTCTTGCACAGGTGTGTGCTTTTTTTGCGGTAAAGCACACTTTTCCAGCATAACAAAAGCACTTGAAAACTATTCCTCTTTAAAGTGGGGTTCCACCCAAAAAAAAAAACTACATGAAAAATCCTAAAAAAAAATACAAAAAAACATTTGGATATTTTTTTTTTTAACTTACCTCTAAATGCCTGTTGCTAGGGGGTCCCTCATAGTCTGCCTCTTCCAGTGCCTGGGCTGGTGACATCACTTCCCCCTCGGCACAGGAAGGGCTCAGCTCTGCTCCCTCCCCCTTGTCAATCATCTGGGACCCATTACAGGTCCCAGGTGACTGAGCGGCCAATTACGGCGCGCGGCGTAGCTCGCGCTTGCGCAGTCGGTGCCAGGCTGTGAAGCCACAGCCCGGCGCCCACAGTTGCAATGCCGGCGCCGCCGAACGGAGGGGGAGACGAGCGGGGCTTCGATCCCCCGCATCGCTGGACCCAGGGACAGATAAGTGTCCAATTAAAAGTCAGCAGCTGCAGTATTTGTAGCTGCTGACTTTTAATTTTTTTTTTTTTTTGACTGAACCTCCTCTTTAAGTTCTATGTAACTGTTCCACATCACTGAAAAAAGAAAAAAAAATTTAATAAAAAAGAATATATTTAAAAAAATAGAAATTTTCTGTTATTTTTTCCTACATACTGTGACCAGTCAGTGTCCCTGATCACCACCCCACCAGTTGATCATATGATGACGCTGTTCTGCACTGGAAACAGTATGTAAAAAAAAAATGTGGAAAAAAAACACGGTTTTTAATTTCTTCATTTTCCAAAAATTGGAAAAAAAAAATTACAACTTCAGAAAACACGCCATGCCTCCTACTAAAATTAAAGGAAATGCCACATAGTTTACAAAAGGGGTATGTCATTATTAGGTACCATCATCCTAAATATGTATATAGCACAGAGTGGGATTGAAAGAGGAACCAAAGCAGGGACCTCTCCAATAGGGTCCTGCCTCTTTCAGAGGGAACGGGACTATTACGGTACCAGAAGGAAAGTAAGACTTCATTTAAAAATAGTAAATTCATTTCAAAATAACAATAAAAGATCCTGCAAGGGACATGTGATATACATTATCATAATTTAACATACACAAAAACATTTAGTGATTGTTACAGCATTGTTGACACTAATTTGGTATAACTGGTGCCCACACAGATGCATGGACAGAGGTTATGTAATATTTATACTTGCAGACGTGACCTCTACAGTTTCGCGGTCACAGCCGCTTCTTCAGGAGGCGTCTGATAGTATGTAATCTATGTTCATTCATTCTCGCTTGTTATGTTGATACTATACTGTTTCCCTTATCTTTATAGATTACATACTATCAGACGCCTCCTGAAGAAGCGGCTGTGACCGCGAAACTGTAGAGGTCACGTCTGCAAGTATAAATATTACATAACCTCTGTCCATGCATCTGTGTGGGCACCAGTTATACCAAATTAGTGTCAACAATGCTGTAACAATCACTAAATGTTTTTGTGTATGTTAAATTATGATAATGTATATCACATGTCCCTTGCAGGATCTTTTATTGTTATTTTGAAATAAATTTACTATTTTTAAACGAAGTCTTACTTTCCTTCTGGTACCGTAATAGTCCCGTTCCCTCTGAAAGAGGCAGGACCCTATTGGAGAGGTCCCTGCTTTGGTTCCTCTTTCAATCCCACTCTGTGCTATATGCCTCTTACTAAATACCTTGGACTGTCTACTTTCCAAAAAGGGGTCATTTTGGGGGGTATTTGTACTGTCCTGGCATTTTTGGGCCTCAAGAAATGAGATACAGAAATGAGAGTACATCAGGATTGATCGATTTCCAGATACAGTATATACCATAGTTTTTGGTCTTTATAACTTTCCTACAGACTAAATACTGAATTGGGTTATTTTCACCAAGGAAATGTAGCGGAATATGTTTTGGTCTAAATTTATGAAGAAAGATTATTCATTTGCAAAATTTTATAACAGAAACTAAAAAAAAAAAAACATTTTTAACCTTTTGGGCCTTTTTTAGTTTAGTTAGCAAAAAATAAAAAAACCCAGTGGTGATTAAATACCACCAAAAGAAAGCTCTATTTGTGTAAATAAAATGATAAAAATGTCATTTGGGTACAGTGTTGCACGACTGCACAATTTTCATTCAAAGTGTGACAGCGCTGGAAACTGGCCTGGGCAGGAAAGGGGGTGAAAATGTCTGTTTTTTGCCGAGCTCAGCACATCATCAGTGCGCTGATCTCAGCCCCACCTCACCGCAAACAAGCCGCCGCGTTGAAATGCAGGGGCTGGTGTAAACTACCCCTAAGTCAATGAGAACGCATAAAAAGTACATGAAAAAAGGCACCAAAAATGCAGCTTCCATTGAAGTCTATAGGAACGCACCAAAAACGCAATACACATTTTTTTTGTGTGTGTTTTTTGAGTCACATGTTCATTTTCCCCAGGTAAAAAGGGATGCATGTAAAATGCATTATGTGTTGCATTAAATTTTAATGCAATGCAATAAAAAAAGATCAGCGTTTTCAAAAACGCAGATCGCGTTTTATAATGCACAGGTATGAACAGGCTCTTAGCCGAAACAATGAGAGCTCCATTTGCCAGTCCATACTTGTATATTTGGGATAACCCCCCCCCTAGCAGGAGTCACTAATGACCATGTCCGATGAGGCTGGCGGGGACCTCTGTGTATTTTAGGATTAGTGGCATGTGCCCAGAATGAAAAGTGTTAATAAGACTGATGTATGGAAAGTGACCCCGGGCCTGACCGCTTACATTGCAGCCCCATGGTGTCACTCACAGTTGTGCTATGGCTGTCCTATATGTCATTAGTCTCATAGGAGGTGACAGATCACAGGAGATTCCTGGCCTGTGCGGGAACCCTCTAATTATAGGACAGACATCTCACCCCCTCCGCCCGTCCGCTGCCATAACACAGACTGACAGTGATGAGTGTCAGATGATGGGCCTTTTATGTGCGCCTGGGTCTGACACTCAGCCAAGTGAATCAGATGATGAGCTAATATTAATATACCGCAATAATGCAAAGAGACAAGCCTGTTCATTTCCTGCAGCGAGGGAGGGAAAAGGCGTACTCTCTCTATCGCGGGGAAGTCGTGATATAGATCCAGTATGGGTAAATAATACAGTATATAAATATAGCCTCTGTTCAATCATCTATAACAAGTTTTGTTGGCATTGTACAGTCTGACTGTAACATATATAGTAAACTTCAGATTTATTGGCGGTTCTACAGAGAGGACCTACCTAAAGGGACATAAATGTAAAGGGTTGTTAAAGTTGATTTTAAAGCATACATTAATGCAGCTCTGTCTTCATGATGATCATCAACCCTTTCACTGCCAAAGACGTTTTTAACTCCTTTATTTTTTTATTTTTTTTTACACACGTTTAAAAAAATAATTTTAGGCCTGAAGATTATGTCAAAGACACCCAAAAGATTATATATTTTTTGAAAGCAGAGCCCCTAGAGCAGTGCTCTCCAAACAGCAGCCCGGGGGGGGCTGGATGGGGCCCTTTGTGCGACTTTTGTCTGGCCCTTGGGGCATTATCCCCCCCCCTCCCCCATGAGCAACAGTGAGGCATAATTCCTGACACTGACATTGGGGCACTATTCCTCCCACTAACACCAATGATGGGGCACTATTCCTCCCACTAACACCAATGATGGGGCACTATTCCTCCCACTAACACCAATGATGGGGCATTATTCCTCCCACTAACACCAATGATGGGGTACTATTCCTCTCACTAACACCAATGATGGGGCACTATTCCTCCCACTAACACCAATGATGGGGCACTATTCCTCCCACTGACACCAATGATGGGGCACTATTCCTCTCACTAACACCAATGATGGGGCACTATTCCTCCCATTAACACCAATGATGGGGCACTATTCCTCCCACTGACACCAATGATGGGGCACTATTCCTCCCACTGACACCAATGATGGGGCACTATTACTCCCACTGACACCAATGATGGCGCACTATTCCTCCCATTGACATCAATGATGGCGCACCATTCCTCATATTAAAACCACTAATGGGGCACTATTCCTCCCACTAACACTAATGATGGGGCACTATTCGTTCCATTGAAACCTGTGATGGGGCACTATTCCCTCCATTGACACCAATGAGGGTTCACTATTCCTCCCATTGACATCAATGATGGCGCACTAATTCCTCTCACTAACACCAATGATGGGGCACTATTCCTCTCACTAACACCAATGATGGGGCACTATTCCTCCCATTGACATCAATGATGGCGCACTATTCCTACCATTTAAACCAATGATGGTGTACGATTCCTCCTATTAAAACCACTGATGGGACACTATTCCTCCCACTAACACTAATGATGGGGCACCATTCCGTCCATTGACACCAGTGGTGGGGCACTATTCCCTCCATTGACACCAATGAGAGTTCACTATTCCTCCCATTGACATCAATGATGGTGCACTATTCCTCCCATTTAAACCAATGATGGTGTACGATTCCTCCTATTGACACCAATGATGGCGCACTATTCCTCCCATGGACACCACTGATGGGGCACTATTCCTCTCACTAACACCAATGATGGGGCACTATTCCTCTCACTAACACCAATGATGGGGCACTATACCTCCCACTAACACCAATGATGGGGCACTATTCCTCCCACTAACACCAATGATGGGGCACTATTCCTCCCACTAACACCAATGATGGGGCACTATTCCTCCCACTAACACCAATGATGGGGCACTATTCCTCCCACTAACACCAATGATGGGGCATTATTCCTCCCACTAACACCAATGATGGGGTACTATTCCTCTCACTAACACCAATGATGGGGCACTATTCCTCCCACTAACACCAATGATGGGGCACTATTCCTCCCACTGACACCAATGATGGGGCACTATTCCTCTCACTAACACCAATGATGGGGCACTATTCCTCCCATTAACACCAATGATGGGGCACTATTCCTCCCACTGACACCAATGATGGGGCACTATTCCTCCCACTGACACCAATGATGGGGCACTATTACTCCCACTGACACCAATGATGGCGCACTATTCCTCCCATTGACATCAATGATGGCGCACCATTCCTCATATTAAAACCACTAATGGGGCACTATTCCTCCCACTAACACTAATGATGGGGCACTATTCGTTCCATTGAAACCTGTGATGGGGCACTATTCCCTCCATTGACACCAATGAGGGTTCACTATTCCTCCCATTGACATCAATGATGGCGCACTAATTCCTCTCACTAACACCAATGATGGGGCACTATTCCTCTCACTAACACCAATGATGGGGCACTATTCCTCCCATTGACATCAATGATGGCGCACTATTCCTACCATTTAAACCAATGATGGTGTACGATTCCTCCTATTAAAACCACTGATGGGACACTATTCCTCCCACTAACACTAATGATGGGGCACCATTCCGTCCATTGACACCAGTGGTGGGGCACTATTCCCTCCATTGACACCAATGAGAGTTCACTATTCCTCCCATTGACATCAATGATGGTGCACTATTCCTCCCATTTAAACCAATGATGGTGTACGATTCCTCCTATTGACACCAATGATGGCGCACTATTCCTCCCATGGACACCACTGATGGGGCACTATTCCTCTCACTAACACCAATGATGGGGCACTATTCCTCTCACTAACACCAATGATGGGGCACTATACCTCTCACTAACACCAATGATGGTGCACTATTCCTCCCCCTAACACCAATGATGGCACACTATTCCTCTCATTGATACCAATGATAGGGCACTATTCTTCTCATTGACACCAGTAATGGGGCACTATTGCTCCCATTGACATCAATGATGGTGCACTATTCCTCTCCCTAATACCAATCATGGGGCATTGTTTACTCCTTCTGACACCAGGACATTTTCTACTCCCGCTGGTCACAGTGCTGCCCCACTAAAGTTTGAAGGACAGTAAACTGGCCCTTTGTTTAGAAAGTTTGGAGACCCCTGATCTAGAGAACAAAATAGCAGTAGTTCCAGACTTCCAGTTTTTACATCACACCATATTAGGACAATGGTTTATGAAACATAAAATTTCAGTAAAAAAAAAAACACTAAAATTTATTCTGGGCACATAAACTCAATATATTATCCAATTTTTTGGTAAAATGCTCGTTTTTTCTTGGGGTGAGCATACTATACCTGATCCTTAGATCCTCCTTCGAGGAGGGTGTGCGGAAGCGGTCCGACATTGGTGGCAGTATAAGGGTTAAATGTATATTTTTCAATGCATGCAGTGTAAGTCCCTGACTTTGACTTGATATTGACAGCAGAGCTTGGAAAAGGTGAAAAACAAAACAGCTCAAGGAGCCAATCAGGAGTGCTGCAGTTCAAAAAGCATGTTGATAGGAGGGGAGGGCAAAGTGACAAAGATGAGCCCCTCAGTCTACTGCTTCTCCTTTACTGTCCAGTCACAGGAAAAGGGGTGGGGAGGAGACCTGTAAGTGAAAATGAAACTGCAGCAGAAAAAGATCAGCTTTCTTCCCCTGCCAGCCAGGACTGTGCTGTATGGCAGATCGGTGTGAATCTCAGAACTGGATGGACAGAAATACAAATCCTTTGGCAGGTAAAACAGCTCCAATGTACTGTATGTATTTCATCTGTACATTTATATATTTGCCTGGAGTTTTGCCTAAAGCATGTTGCCATTTTTCGTATGATATTTTCAAAAATGAAAGGGGTATGCTGGTAGAAAGAGAAAGCAAAGTGACAGAAAGATAACTCCTTCTTGTTCTGATATTTTGGAAAAACAATATAATACTGATAATGATGATCCACTTTTTGCCTCCAATGCAGCTCTATACCTGCAGACACCATGGCTGAGAAAAAGATGAGAGCTGCAAAGTCGAAATCCGCTGATAACCGTAAAGTGGCGCCAGGAGCCACCAGCGGCTACTATACCGACTCTCTGGGATTCATGGCCATGGACAGCAAAGTACCCGGCTTGTCCAACGTCATCCTGCAGAAACTGAACATGGGGAGCCTAGAGGAGTACAGGTGACCAGAGAGACGCCATTTTGTCCCTTGTTCTCCCACATCTAAATTTTAAGGACCAAATAACAGTAACCCAATATTTATTTTTGCTTAGCCCATCTCAGGGTCCAGTATTTCACGTCTGTTTGACTCTCTGCACTTCACAGGTCTGCGGTGGAAGGTAACAATCTTGCTACAAATTTCGGCATCAGGTCATATTCTGAGATGTTTCAGAAGATGGAGGACACGTACAAATTCTGCGTTCAGTGCAAGAAGCTCCCGTCCAGTGCTCCCGATGCCCGTAGTATGAGGCGTTGTAAAAGGTAGAGTCCGGTGTTACGTTGTGCTACCACATCATCTCATCTTCAGGAACAGAACTTCTGCTAAGTTCAGAGTACCATTATACCATGAGAGTCTAGGGGAGGCCAATGGTATGAACCCCCAGGAGAGAAACTACTTAGCTTAGCTATCTCAAATTGTACACTGTCTCAGGATCTGGTAATAAAGTAGTCCTCATGAGGCCAGGAGAGCAGCTGTGCTCTACAGCTTCCTCCAGGTGCCTTCCAGTGAGGCTGTGCAGACTGGATCCTTAAGTGAAGTCTCGGGTGTTAGAGATGCTTTCAAGTGTAGGACTCCCCCCCCCCGGCTCTGCCACAGCCAGGACCTTGTTGACCAGCAGCATGAACCAGTAGGAAGTTTTGGGAAAGGAGTAGCCACCCCCACATGGGCAGGTGGAATCCCTTCAATAGGAAGCCATGCTATTCTAAAGCTCAGACTATTTATGTGCCCCTCAGCCACCTTCTGTGCCTTTAATAGGAAGCCATGCTGTTCTAAAGCTCAGACTATTTATGTACCCCTCAGCCACCTTCTGTGCCTTTAATAGGAAGCCATGCTGTTCTAAAGCTCAGACTATTTATGTGCCCCTCAGCCACCTTCTGTGCCTTCAATAGGAAGCCATGCTGTTCTAAAGCTCAGACTATTTATGTGCCCCTCAGCCACCTTCTGTGCCTTCAATAGGAAGCCATGCTGTTCTAAAGCTCAGACTATTTATGTGCCCCTCAGCCACCTTCCGTGCCCAACTCACCAGGGATGGGCTGCAGCACCGTAAATATTTGTGCTGCCCATTTGTCTTGCTCTGCTCCCTATGCTCTAGAAATCTCAAGAAGGCTTGGGAAAGCAATCAAACTATTTATGCGCTCCTTTGCCATCTTCAAGGCCCACCTCCACAGGGATTGGCTGCAGCACCATAAATATTCATGCTGTCCATTTGACTTTCCTGCACTCCCTATGTTCTAGAAATCTCCAGAAGGCAGGGGAGAGCAATCAAACCAGCAGCCTGTGAAACCCAGAACAGCCAAAAGAAATCTACAACTGCCCCACTGATTACAGGAGCCAAAAAGTACTAAATTTACCTCTCATCCTAGCAACCCAACTAGGAGGGTGCTACACAAATATATTCTTAACTCAGAAAAGTCCCTTCTATTGCTGTAAGCCTCCTCCAAATTCTTTTTTTTTCTGCTGCTTTGATCTGACCTCCTGTTGGAGGGTGGCTATGTTCGTTCTTCATGGTCCCACTTTATGTAGGAACTTAGCCACTCTCTCTTGCTTGCTCCTGAGATGGGCTATGGACTATGAGATGTGTAGAACGCATAGAGAGTGCATATGAGCCACTGAAGTCTAAATTCAATGCACCGCAATGCAATGGCAGTTCCCATACTTTTAGACAGGTTCACTTTAAATACACCAAAAGCAAAATGTCAGTTGAAATTATTTTGAAATGTCGGCAGTTATACATGGGTGCTTCCTTGCAGGTGTCAGAACGTTTACTATTGCAGCTCGGAGTGTCACAGGGAGAACTGGCCTATGCACAAAAAGTTCTGCAGGAAACTGAAACTGGCTGCCATTGACAGACTGATGGAGTGGCTGATCTTTACTGGTAGGTGTGAGTTCCCTCCAGATTGGGGAAGTTGGGAAATGAAGTGCAAGGGCAGAAAAGGAGAACAGAAATGGAAGCAGCAAAAATAGGTATGACCACATGGGCAATGTTCAAATAGGTATGGCTTGTAACAGAACAAAACCATCCTATAGTTTTCAGCCAAGAAAGCTGCCATCTTGGTCTCCATTTGATCTTCAACTGCCATGATGCTGCACATGTGATCAGTTATGACACCAGTTATTGGATGGTTTGACAGTTTGGTTGAGAGCACAAGCAAATGTGACAGTTGCATTGGAAGTCAATGGGTTTTGTTATGCTTTAAAGTGAAACTAAACCCATTTATTTAATGGTTTAAATAACACTTAAATTCCCAGCATGCAGGTGTTCGTCAGATTAGGCGACCCGTCAGATTTTGTGACGTACCGTCGCCGCCATCTTGGGACACTCGTCCACAGTAAGGATACAGTGAGAAGGCGGCAAGCGGACATCTTGTTACACCCAGCGGAGTCTTGCATTTCACAATTATTTTTAACAGTAAACAGAGCTTATATAGTCAAATTCAGTATTTAAAAATCTGTCTGACTGTTTAGAATTTTAAAAGCAGCAGCAAGGCTGCTGATCTCCCAGGTTTGCTAATCTGACAGAACACAGCTGCTTTGAAAAATTAACATCAAAATAGTCTGCCGGATTTCAAAATACTGAATTTCACTATATAAGCTGAGTTTACTATTAAAAATAAGTGTGAAATGCATGATTCCGGTGGGTGTAACAAGATGTCTGCTTGCCGCCTTCTCGCTGTATCCTTGTCACCAGTCAGTATCCCGCCACACCAGACATATGATGAAGCTGTACTGCACTGGTGACAGTATGTGAAAAAAAATAAATTGTGAAAAAAAAACTAGTTTTATTTAATTCCTTCATTTTCTAAAAAATTGTTGCAAAAAATTACAACTTCAAAAAACTTGCCATGCCTGTTGCTAAATACCTCAGATTGTCTACTTTCCAAAACAAGTTTGCCTTGTCTTTTCTCTGATGTTGTCATGGTCACCAACCCAACCTACCGTATATACTCGAGTATAAGTCGTTCCGAGTATAAGTCGAGGCCCTAATTTACCACAAAAAAAATGGGAAAAACTTATTGACCCGAGTATAAGACGAGGGTGAGAAATGCACAGCTACTTTAAGTGGAAAAGAGGGTCAACAATGCCCATTTGCAGCATCACTGTGCCCATTTGCAGCCTCACTGTGCCCATTTGCAGCCATAGGTCCCCTGAACTTCAAACTCGGTAGTTAAGGGTTCCTAGATGCCCCCTAGCTGCAGCCAAAATTTGGGGTCTCTGAACCCAAAGGGTCCCGAAATGACATTGCTGCAGATAGACACAGTTGACCGAATTTGGGGCCCCGTATCTCGGGGCCACTTAGTGCTAAGAACCCCAAATTTGGTGTGCAAACCCAGAGGAACTAGCACCATAAAATTTCCAAAGCTGGGGTTTCTAGCACCAAGTGCCCCAAGATACAGGGCCCCAAAAATCAGTTCAGAAAATGTCAAGCACTTTTCTGCAGCAGAGAATGACATTTTCCGAACCAGTTTTGGGGCCCCGTATCTCAGGGCCACTTGGTGCTAGGAACCCCAGCTTTTGATATGTTATGGTACCAGTTCCACTGGGTTGGCACACCAAATTTGGGGTTCCTAGCACCAAGTGGCCCTGATATATGGGGCCCCAAATTCGGTTCAGAAAATGTCAGCACTTTTCTGCAGCAGAGAATGACATTTTCCGAACCGATTTTGGGGCCCCGTATCTCGGGGCCACTTAGTGCTAGGAACTTCAGCTTTGGATATGCTATGGTACCGGGTCCACTGGGTTTGCACACCAAATTTGGGGTTCCTAGCATCAAGTGGCCCTGAGATACGGGGCCCCAAAGTCGGTTCGGAAAATGAAATTTTTTGCTGCAGAAAAGTGCTTGACTCGAGTATAAGTCGAGGGGGGCACTTTCAGCACAAAAAAATGTGCTGAAAAATTCGACTTATACTCGAGTATATACGGTAATTCTCCAAAATATTCTCCTGCACAAATATTGAACAGCACACAAAAATATTTGATATATTATTCGACACAAGTAAATCACCCTAAAAGCAAAGGTCTGTTTTTTGCTGCAGTGGTCGAGGTTAGGGAGATCTCCATCCAGGGGGTGCAATGGTGACAAACCATGGGAGGGAAGGTAGTTCAAACTCTATTTGCTCTTTAATAATCCTTGGAGCATACTGTATTTTCTTGTAGGAGATATTCCTTTCACCACCTCCCCTTGGACCAAATCTTTTTCTATTGTGAAGACCTGGGATGACTGGTTCTCCATGCAGGAGAACCTAGAGGAGAAGATAGCAAACATCATGGCGGGACGGTACATGGGCATCCTCTGGTCCAACTGTGGAAAGCCAAAACCTGAGAACGCCGAACTGCGAGAGTCCATCAAACGCTTGACCACCGACTTTTTCACAAGGCCGTTGACCATTGGTTTTGCTATGAACGCCTTCCGCGTTGATCCCTACACTGGCCCTATCACTGTGCATGTGGTTGGCGCCTCTCACATTGAGACATTGAACATCCGGGAAACAGACTACGATGAGCTTGCCAAGATGTTTCCAGGGAACCAGGGTCTGGAGGTGGTTATGGTCGGCCCAGAAGTGGTCCATGGCCCGGTGATGAGACCTCCACTGACAGCTTATGGCCCACGTGGAAAAGTCTACCTGAGTGGTTACAAAGCCCTATACCATATCTTCTGGGAGGCGCTGGTGGAGAACCAACGGGCAGCGAGGCCTGATCTCGTGGTGGGCTTCCATCCAGGTATTTATCTCACTTTGCTTTCTCTGTGATCTGTGCATCGTGATACGTGATCTAGCACTAATAAGGATGTGTGGAATCTGGAATTCTCAGAACAGAACTCAGTTGAAATGCAATCCAAAGCTTTTGTAGTCATAAAACATTCTGCTAAAGCATGTGACAAGGAGGCATCCTGAAGAGCTTTACATTAAACTGCTGACAAAAGGGTAGGGTCTATAATAGATATACACTGAGATTAGAATAGCTATATAAATATTAAAGGGACACTATCTTAGCTGGGGATCAGTTTATTTCCAGTTTTTTTTTTTTTTTTTTTAACCTGATAGTGTGTGAATTTGTTGTTTAGGCTCCGTTCACACTTGTGTGACTTGTCATGCGACTTTGGACAAATAAAGTCGCATGACAAGTTGCAGCCCATTGGTTTTAATGGCACCCGTCGGATCTATGCGACTTAATTTTGCAGCAACTTTGGAAAGGTTCTTGCATTATTTTTAATGCGACTCGACTGCTAGAGAGTGTAAAGTCGCACTGGAAATCATGCAACTTTGGAGTTGCACAAGTGTGAACAGAGGCAAAATATGATCTGCTGTAACACACAGAATAAAGGCCCCGAGACACTGTCCGATATATAGCAAGTGACACTAATAGAAACCTGGACTTCCTTCACTAAAAAACCCTAAAAGGTTCCAGTTTTAACCAGAAGTCTTTATTACTTCTAGAAAGGACATTATTGCCACAGGGCATTCTAAACCTAGAGAACCTGCCATAAAAGTACATAAAATAATAAATACCGGTCTTCTCACTGGCTTCTGCGAGTTTTGTGGAGCCACCCCCAAATGCAAAAACCTTTAAAACATAAATGCCCAAAATAAAAAAAATAAAAATGACCTTGGTCCCAGTTTTCAGCAATTCCTGGGAGGCATGGGTGACGTCACCCCTGCTTCACAGAAGGATTGATGCTCAAACCGCACCAACGAGGTCTATTTGGTTGCTGCAGCCAGATATCCTAGCAGTAGCGTATTACTTTTTTTTGACCATTTGGGCTAGCTGTGGATGGATTTTAGGAATAAACCAGAGGGTTTTCTGGACAAGTAATTTATTAAAACATCTGCACTCAGTGATTCGTTACAACATCTGAGATATAGACCCCTGTGGCCTGATCTCTCCATCTGCTCCGGTCCCCTTTGGGTGGGCACATCCCCACGTGGGGTCTTGTCTGACATTTTCCATCTCTTTTCTGCTCTGTTGGCATGGTGTGCTTTGGCGTCTCACTACCCCTTTTATCCCTTGAGCTACTATCTTCATTGGTCGAATCAATTAGCACATGGGACTGAATGTACATTTCTGGAATTCTTTTGCCCGTTGTCCCTGAAGAAGACTTCTACCTTAACTGTTGAAACGCGTTGGTCTTCCTCTGTTGATTTGGGCCATTCCAGCACTTGGCTCCCAGATGTTTCTCTTACCATGTGTTTGGTTTTATTTATTTTTCTGCTTGAATAAATTTGTACTTTTATAAATCAATTACTGCTTATGGTTCCATTAAAATCCCATCTTTGAGGAACCTGTTTTTCACTCAACATCACCATGCCTTACCTCTGCCTCCCAGCTGAAATGTGCTAGAGAGCATTTTCGTAGGATTTCAGGTGGGCACTTTTCCTGGAAGGCAGCGGTGATACACAGTGACATCACCCATGCCTCCCCAGGAGGTGCTGAAAACTGGGACCAAGGTAAGCATTTTTTATTAACAGTATCTCACAAAAGTGAGTACAATGTCACATTTTTTGTAAATATTTTATTATATCTTTTCATGTGACAACACTGAAGAAATGTCACTTTGCTACAATGTAAAGTAGTGAGTGTACAGCTTGTATAACAGTGTAAATTTGCTGTCCCCTCAAAATAACTATGTAAACAAGGCAGATCATCGTTCTGTCAGTAGGAAGTCATGGATTCTGTGTCTCTGCAATGCAGGGACATGGATCCATGCCTTCCCTTAGTAAAAGCACTTCCCACACAGTACACTGAAACATAGGTTAGGCACACAGTTAAACCTTTGATCGCCCCTGTTGTTAACCCCTTCCCAGCCAGTATCATTCGTACAGTGACAGTGCATATTTTTAAAGGACTGATCACTGTATAAGTGTCACTGGTCCCCAAAAAGTGTCAGTCAAGCCGTGTACACACGGGCGGACTTTTCAGCATCAAACGTCCAACGGACTTTCGGACGACCGGACTAAAGTCCGTTCAAAAGTCCGTTGGTATGAAGGGACTAGAATAAGGAAGTTCATAGCCAGTAGCCAATAGCTGCTCTTGCGTCCCTTTTTGTTCATCGGACTAGCATACAGACAAACGTATTTTTCAACCGGACTCGAGTCCGTCGGAAAGATTTGAAACATGTTCCAAATCTAAAGTCTGATTTTCGACAGAAGGTCCGATGAAGCCCACACACGGTCGGATTGTCCGACGGATTCGTTCCGTCGGACCAGTCCGGTCGAAAAGTCCGCCCGTGTGTACACGGCATTAGTGTCCGATTTGTCTGCTGCAATATCGCAGTCCCGCTATAAGTCACTGATCGCCGCCATTACTAGTAAAATAAAAAAATAAATAAAAATGTATAAAAATATCCCATAGCTTGTAGACGCTATAACTTTTGTGCAAACCAATCAATATACGCTTATTGGGATTGTTTTTTTTTTTTTACCAAATATGTAGCATAATACATATTGGCCTAAATTTATAAAGAAATTAGATATTTTTTTTTTATTGGAAATGTTTTATAGCAGAAAGTAAAAAATATTTATTTATTTTTTTTTTAAATTGTCGGTCTTTTTTTTTGTTTATAGCGCACAAAATAAAAAACAGCAGAGGTGCTCAAATACCACCAAAAAAAAAGCTCTATTTGTGGGGGGAAAAAAAAGTACAGCGTCGCGCGACCACGCAATTGTCAGTTAAAGTAACGCAGTGCCATATCGCAGAAAATGGCCTGGCCATGAAGGGGGGGGGGTAAATCTTCCAGAGATCAAGTGGCCATGATTCCGCTTTCTGTTTATATTGAGTGGTGTAGGTCTTCACTTTCCTGGCTGGACAGGTGAAGACTTGCATCATTGATATAAATAAAGCCTCACAACCACAGCCGTCAGTTCTAGTAGGTATGTACCTGTGCAGGGGGGGGGGGGGGTAAGGTTGGGTCAGGGGAGAGGGGGGGGGATAAAAAGGGTAATTGCTCTTTGTTTTAAAGTGCACATATCCATTAAGCCTTGGAACACACTATGACACGATGAGCTCAGAGGTGCCGGGTTACAGTCCAATGTTAGAAATGTTCTCCACTCCATCGTTACATCTTTAGATGGAGCCAAGCAATCCTGCGTATTTATGGCCCTTGTAGAGGTTTATCTGAGGATCTCGTGCGAAGCCCCTTTTATCCCACCCCTGCCTGCCAGAATCGGTAGCCTGAAACCCCAGAGCAACGGGAGAGAGCCCTGAATAATCTCCCAACTACGCCAGAGAAAGTCTTGTGGAGATACACAGGGACAGCTGTACATATACCATGGGCCTGGGCCTGGGATAAAGAGGGCCAACCAGACAGGTGGTTAAGTGAGGTCAAGCCCAGGATGGATGGATGGATGGTCGGGAATGCTGGGAGAAGGTCTAGAAGCGCAGATTAAATTTAGACTTACAGCGATTTATTGGGCATTTGTTGCTTGTTCTAGAGATTTAGAGGCTAAACAATTATTCGGCATCAACGGCATAGCTTCCAACTGTCCCGGATTTCGAGGGGCTGTCCCTGATTTGGAGCAATGTCCCTCTGTCCCTCCTTCCTACTCATTTGTCCCTCATTTTGGTCTGATCTATATAGTTGTATATAAAATGCACTTTTTATCTTTCAAAAAGTGTTTCCCTGTGCTAAACCTTTCATCCAAATTCTAAATTGCTGCATTTGTAAATATTAAAAGCCAATATAAAGGAATAGTAGTGGTTAAAAAAAGCCCTTGTGGATTTAATTAACCTTGTTTTTATAGTTAATTCTCCTTTAAGGGGGTGTGGCAGGGGGCGTGTTCTAGCGCCTACATCATAGCTCCCAACTGTCCCTGATTTTGAGGGACTGTCCCTGATTTGGAGCAATGTCCCTCTGTCCCTCATTCCTCCTCATTTGTCCCTCATTTTGGTCTGATCTATATAGATGTATATAAAATGCACTTTTTATCTATCAAAAAGTGTTTTCCAGCACTAAACCTTTCATCTGATTTCTAAATTGCTGCATTTGTAGATTCCAAAAGCCAATATAAAGGAATAGTAGTGGTAAAAAAAAGCACTTGTGGGTTTACCCAATCTTGTTTTTTGTACAATTCTCCTTTAAGGGGGCGTGGCAGGGGGTGTGTCCTATGCCTGCATACTTTTGCTGATAGGTGTCCCTCATTCCCATCTCAAAAAGTTGGGAGGTAGGCCTACATACATTCTCTAGTAGGTGTTCCTCATTCCCATCTCAAAATGTTGGTAGGTATGATCAACGAGAAACAGAAAAATAGAGACTTTATTAAATTTAAAACCCATTAAATCTAAATGAACTCTAAACCCATGATCTATGTAATCTATTGCAGCCTACTGGTCCTTAGATGTGGTGGCTGCATTCCTTTTCATTTTTGAGGCCCTATTCACATTTAATATCAAGAAGCACACGATTCTGCCCGCATTTCCATATTGCTTGGCAATCGCTGCAAAACGCACCCAACACTCGTTTGGGTGCCATTGCTTCTAAATGACACTCCCAAATGCGATGCGGTTTTACCGCGATTGACGCACAAAAGAATCGTGCTGCAATCATAGCAAAACTCACCTTTTAAAAGGAGCAGGGCCTTCTTTTGGGGGCAACAAACGCGCATAGGGAAGCCCATTGAGGTGAATGGGCTGTCCTCTGGGTGACACGCAGAATCGTGTAAAAATCACTTACACGAAATAGCTGAGCGGGAAAACACAAGTTCTCGCTACGCAAAGTGTGAATGGGGGGGCCTCAAGCTTTTATTTCCTTCGTTTTAACCTGGTGATCCTGCATACTTTATATCCTAGGCATAGGTGTGCGCACAGGGTGTGCCGGGTGTGCCCAGGCACACCCTAATCACCCTGTGCAGCACAGATTCCCCCTACTGCCCTGGCTCCCCACTCCTTCCCTCTTCAGCACTTCTGGCTTCCCTCCTCTCCTCTCCTGCCGGCTGTTGCTGTGGAGATGTTTTAGGATGAGTGAGGGAAGGGGCCGGTAAATATGTATTTATCAGCCCCTTCCCTTTCTGAATGAACATGGTGAGTGATGTGAGTAGTAGTGAGTAGTGTGTGTTTGAGCTTTGGGGTACACACCCTAATGCAATAGGCTGCGCACACCTATGATCCTAGGGTGATAACGTTCACTCTATCTATAAAGAAAAAAAAAAAGCACAGTTATCACCCTAGGACTACAAACACCTCCTCATCTCCAATTCTCCATAACATAAAGGAAGTGGGTCCTGTAGTCCGCAGAGAGAGCAGAGAACAATGTAACTGAGAACAGTCAGAACAGGCAGAGTGTACAGTTATTAGCTCAAGATTTCCGGCAGAATACACAGGTATTTTTGCATTTATGTAACAAATATAACAAAAGAAAAAAAACACCTACAAAATGGTAGATTTAAAAAGCCGAAAAGGGACCAAATAGGAAAAGCTCATTGTTAGGATTTTCACCATTTAATCATTACATATTGACTACTACCTATCAGTGAGATCTCTGTGATCTTTGGCTTCTATGAGTGTCCTTCTTGATGCTGCAGATTCCGACTTTTTTCTTCTGAGAGTCCAATTTTACCTTCAGGTGTCACAATGTTATTTATATACAGTGCATATGTGTATATATATATATATATATATATATATATATATATATATATATATATATATATATAAATTGTGACACCTTGAGGTATAATTAGAGTCCCAGAATAATTAGGATCTCACACTCAATTTTATATACTTAGTTATGTTTTTTTATTTTTTATGATTACATAGATTTAAATGATTTTTTTTTTTTTTTACTATCACATAGATTTAATTTGATTTTACTAGGCTGCGTCCCATTTCTGGCCTGTAGGTGGAGCTGTGCCCATAGGCAGCATTTTGTGTGACAGTTTTTAGAACAACAGTACAATTTTTAGCTTTCCTCCAGTTTATACTTGTACAAATAAGTTTGTTCTTAGGATCATTAGAGAGTTCATGGGATAATCACAAATCTCTTCTGCCTCGTCTCTATATTTTGCAGGATTCCACGCCTCGCAGGGTCTTACAGAAGGCTGGCTTCCCACCCTGCTTCTCCTGCGGGATTATAACATCCCTTGTCTGTTTACAATGTACAGGTAAGTGTGCAGCCGCGGGGTGTCATTTGCAGTGGTCCTGTTCTATTTAAATAGACCCTGTCACCAACATAAAAAGTTACATGCATTTTAAAATGCTTACTTTCAGTGTTTTTCCTTTTCGTAAACTCTTTTTTTATGAACTTACATTTTGCCTTTGAATTTGCTAGAAAATGTGAATACTCCAAAAAAAAAAAAAAAAAAAAAGGAATTCCCTGGCACTTTTGCTACACGTTTCCCTGTGTGTAACTCAACATACATCTAAACCCTACTATTCTGCAATAGGCCAGACTGCATGTAATCTGGAAGCTTTATTAACAAAACAGGGTGGGGTTAAACTATTAGGGAAAAAACTGATAAGAAATTCATACAAATCAGTGTATAAAACATGCAGAAGCACAATAAAATAATCAGGCTGCAGATAGCCATAAATCCATGCTCACCAGCGATTCTGCCTGTAGGGAATGTAAATTCAGTCCTCAATATGCGCTGCAGATATGATGGCTGGTTTCCCCTCTCCCTCAGTTCTGATGCTGCGTGCACACGGTCGGACTTTTCTTCTACAAAAGTCCGACAGCCTGTTCGACAGACTTTTGGCGGACTTGCGGCAGACTTTCTTACGAGCGGACTTGCCTACATACGATCACACAAAAGTCCGACGGATTCGTACGTGATGACGTACACCGGACTAAAATAAGGAAGTAGATACCCAGTAGCCAATAGCTGCCCTAGCGTGGGTTTTTGCCCGTCGGACTAGCACACAGACGAGCGGATTTCTGGGTCCGGCGTAGTTACGACGTAAAGATTTGAAGCATGTTTCAAATCTAAAGTCCGTCAGATTTGAGGCTGGAAAAGTCTGCTGAAAGTCCGGGGAAGCACACACACGATCGGATTGTCAGCCAGCTTTAGTCCGTCGGCGTCCGTCGGACTTTTGTAAACGAAAAGTCCGACCGTGTGTACGTGGCATGAGTCTGAGCTCCCAAGATGTACCTGTTTCCTTTTCTTAGACTGAAGGATGATGGAAGCTTTTATTAAAGCTGAACAGTCTTTGGCTCCTACTATTAAAATTTAGCCTGGCTTCCATCTAGTGGCCAACATTAATATTACAGGCTGAATTTCCATCCTGGAAGCAGAACAGGTCTTCCCTTTCTTGCATGTCTGTGCTGTGCCAACTCCTTCACCTCTCCCTTTATGACTCTACATAACCTTTTATATAGCTGCTGAAAAAGGAGAGAAGGGGAATGGCACTCCTCAGTGCAGGCTTGGCTCTAATTGGTGGTTCTGGGGAAACGCAGACATCTACTGATCTGGCCATAGATGGAATACTTCATATGCCTTGTACACACAATCGGACTTCCCATTGGAAAAAGATATGATGGCTTTTCTGACGGGATTCCGCTCAAGTTTACCTTGCATACACACGGTCACGCAAAAGTTTGGTGAAATTACGACCATCAAGAACGCGGTGACGTACAACACTACGACAAGCCGAGAAAATGAAGTTCAATGCTTCCGAGCATGCGTAGAATTGTTTCTGAGCATGCGTGCAATTGCCTCAGACGTGCCACAGACGATCGCATTTTCGGATAGGAACTTTTTCCGACCGAAAAATTGAGAACATGCTCTCAATTTTTTGCTGGCTGGAATTCGGCCAGCAAAAGTCCGATGGAGCATACACACGGTCGCATTTTCCGACGAAAAACTCTCATCGGTCTTTTGCGGGCCGAAATTCCGATCGTGTGTACGCGGCACTAGAATGTGATGGGCAGAAAGACCTCCAGCTGTCTTCTGGGCTACAGTGGTCAGACTCACAGCCAATCAAGGACTAACCTGTGTCCGCTCATATGGAGATGTTCAACCGGATTGGACAATCTCTCTGATGACCGCTCTCCTGTGCCTAGGCATCTGACCATGTGATTGCTGCTGAAGGGGTGGATCAGAGATTGGCTTTAGCTGTGACCACATGACTGAGAGTCTGGGCTTTTGGTCACGTGGTCAGCTATGGAGGGAGCCAAGAGCAGCGTTTTCTCCATGAAGGTTTATCAGACCCATTACTCTTTGTTTATCCATCCCAGCAAGACCGATAAAGCCAACTAGAATCAAAACCTTTAAATATCAAAATATCCTAATGGGTGAATATCAGTCTGGAGGAGTGGGTGTTCCTAGACAGGCTGTAATTGCACGCAGACCACACTAGATAATGACCACATATGATGCTGAGCATCCATGATTGAAAGAACTGAAATCCAATAAATGAAAGGGGCCGGCAAGAGAGGAGCCTTTACAACTATGCAGGAATGAAGGGAAGGCTAGAGGTCAGCTCTAAAGGTAGACATGACTAATTCCCAGAATCTTTTCTCTGTTGACAGTGATCAAGAGCTGAAATACTCCCTACAGATCTTGGCTGAGTTGGAAACTAAGGTTATTGGAGCCGGGCCCTTCCCGTTCGCCTCCCAAAAACCAGAACAGGTCCAGTCTGACCCAAACAAGCCCCCCGTCACCAGCAACTCCCACTTCCTGATCTTCAAGGGGCCCACCTGGCAGGACGCAGAGACAGACATGGGAGAGCTGGAAGAAAACTAGATCTGCCTTATACTAAACCTTCAGAAATGGCCATTCCTGTCATGTAATACGGGGGTTACCACCAATAGAATCTCCACAGACCTAGAGGGAACCTATAGTGCATAGCCAGTGAGTACACGTTACCAATCATGAGGGCAACAGTTACCTTTCTGATGTAACTTTCATAGTTTGCGTGCTTTCTGTTCCATATTTTTAATCGGTAGACTATCCCTCTAGTGGCCCTTTGAATGCTAAGCAGTACTGACAGCATCCTGGCTGAATAGAGCTAAGATACAATCAACTATTCACACAAAGTTGTGTTCGTTTTTGATTGGTGTGAGTCCATGGAAGAAGTCACTTCTGGAAGCCTCAAGAGATATAAGAAGCCGATAAGGGCCACCCAAATCCACCTACAACTGAAACACCGCTCTTGCATGGACTGACTCTTCACCCTGATCACATTCAAATGAATATCTGAAAAAGCTATATAAAAAAAACGAGGTTCCCTTTAAAGAGAACCTGTAAATCAAGTATAACATTTAACAGTAAAAAAGAACTTTGCCTAAAACAAGAATCTGATAGCATAAGGTTGCCAATCCTAGGCCTCTCAAATTGATGTTCCAGGGCAGACACCAAAGCTCATCCACTCCCTATTAACGAAAGACTGGTTGGACATCAAATACAGTCAATAATCCTATTCTTAAACCTGTCAAAAGACGAAACGCGTCAGGGGGAGACCCCCAGGTCAGGCTTTGATGTCTGTGTCTAAACAATAAAGTTGTATTAGATGCTGTGTGCAGCTGGTCTGATATTGTCCTAGGTTAGGTAGACATGTTAGCCATGTTGTGCCACTAAGGGCCTGAGTTCCCGTGATGTGGGTATAAACTATTCTCAGTGGAGCTGAGTCCTACCCTTTCCAATACAAGCACCTCAGTGGTCGAAAGGGGTTCAGTCAATGGACAGGAAAATGCATGAATGGGCATTGCAAAGTCAGAAAATGGAACCATACAGAATCAATCTGAGTTCAGAAAGGCCTACTATAAGGATTTCTTCTAAATAATGGAGACAGTAGTGGAAATAATGTAGGGTCTACTCTTGGGTGGGACTTTTACTTTTAAAAATTTAAGGTGGCTGACAGGTCGATTTTAAAGCTGAACTATGGTGAGCGTAATGTTTGCATGGGATTGGGTGTTCTGGGGCAATGAGGACTGTTAGCACCTCATACATTTAGATAAGCAAGGAGCCAGAGTGCTGCTTAGCAGAAGAGAGGAGCAAGGGTTGTGGGTCAAGTTATCTAAAGTGGAACTAAACTGAAATATACAGAAACAGCGCTACTGGGATTTTAAGGGCAAGCAAACAATTTCACATACATAGTATCAAGATAAAACATTTTCTTTATTCCATATATTAAAATACATAAATCTTAAGATAAGATCTATTTTTAAAAGGCAATAATTTCACCATATACAGTTGAGGACTACATCTAAAGTCAATACACACTCACTGGCCACTTTTATTAGGTACACCTTGCTAGTACCAGGTTGGACCCCTTTTGCCTTCAGAACTGCCTTCATTCTTCATGGCATAAATTCAACAAGGTGTTGGAAACATTCCTCTTGTCCATATTGACATTCAGACTGCAGATTTGTCAGTTGCACATCCATGATGCGAATCTCTAGTTCAACCACATTCAAAAGATATCTCTAGTCTATTGGATGAGACCTGGTGACTGTGGAGGCCATTGGAGTACAGGGACCTCATTGTCCAGTGGTGAGATGATTGGAGCTTTGTGACATGGTGCATTATCCTGCTGGAAGGAGCCATCAGAAGATGGGAAAACTGTAGTCATAAAGGGATGGACATGGTCAGCAACAATGCTCAGGTAGGTCGTGGCATTTAAACGATGCTCAATTGGTACTAAGGGGCCCAAAGTGTGGCAAGAAAATATCCCCCACACCATTACATCACCACCACCATATTTGCAAATCAAAACATACATAAATCAGAGATTTTCACCAAACTCAGTGTGTGTATAGCTTTTTGCATGCACTCTGGGAGACCATTTTGAGGGTGGTGGAGGCGCGTGTGGTGGCTTATGAGGAGGTTTGGCATGCAAATAGCTATACACGAGTCATTAAAGATTTGCCATCTACCAAACAACAATTGTTAAAAGACAGCTTTTATTTACTGGTCGTTGGAGGATAAGAAATCCATATATATGACAAACAGTACCAGATCCTGTAAACTTGTGGAAGAAAAATGCACATTATAGAGCTGACAAATGATCGGATGGCCAAAAAAGTGGCACTTGATCGTTAAACTAACTGTTTGCCAATTGTGAAACATGTCCCTCTGTGCACAAAATAGTTGTGTGTTGCATTTTTCCATATGTTCACTAGGTGGCCCCAGAAGTCTTTATTTTCCCCAAGAACTAAGGTTTGATCATAGAACCTTACACCAATCTTACATCTTCTGAGCATTTTTGCTGGTACAGAATGTGTAGCACCCCCAGAGACAAGGTCACCCCAGGGCGAGTGGCTAAAATGGGGGCGTGATTAGAACATTGGGCGCATTTGTTTTTTAAAGATTTATTGGAGAACAGTCAAGGAAGTGAGAGTTCAGGGGTTCCAGCAGTGGCGGCCCGTAATGTAGGGCGCAGGGGCGCCGCCCCCCTATCCATGCGTCTGGCCCTCTAATATACATGCGGGGCGCCGGACGCATGCATTCCAATGGGTTTTTTTTTTTCTTTTTAAGCACGTGGTTAGAGCCAGAGGCTCTAATAGGCTTAAAAGAAGGGTGGGCTTGGGGCGCAGACCTGACTGACTGGGAAGAGTGGGGGGGTTTGGGGGGGTGATGTGTGTGACCCAACCAACTGGGGGGGGCTGTGGGTGCATTGACTGCCACCCCCCACCCCAAAAAATATACCACCAGTCGCCACTGGGTCCCAGGTACCATAGCAGATCACTACAGCATAGGTGGCCCAACCTTTTGAAGAGTAAGGGCCACTTAAGCAACTTGGTAACCAGTCGCGGGGCACTTGGATGACGGGTCCATGTACGCTCTACTCTATTCTCCGATCTGATCCTCCCAGATAAAAACAAGGAAAAGGGGCGCCACTGAATATATATCAAATGAAATTTATTAATAAAAATAACATCCACTCACATGTGGGACTGAAGAGTAGATCTCAGGTACATCTTGTGGCACACAATGGAGGGAAGAACTACAAATGTCAGCAAGTCCAATAGCACTGGTATCACCTCTGATGGACTAAAGAGAAGTAGCGCTGAGTCAAAGTAGTTTGTGGGCACACCACGAACAGGAGGGTGAAGGAGCCGTCTGGGGTGGTGTGGGTTCCAAGAGTAGAGGATGTGAGGGCGTCCAGCCAGTTGCTGTGTGTGTGAGGCGGAAGTCCAAGCGAATCGTCCGGCATCCGTGATGGTAGGGGAAAAAACACGGCCGTGTAGTCGGAGCCAGAACGAGGCTAGGATCGCAAACACTGTGGCGCCGGGCTGTGACGTCACTCCTGTGCGACGCGTTTCCGAGATAGCTCGCTATCGATGGAAAGGATAGCGGCACTCCTTTGTCAAGCATAGGGCAATGATGTATAGCGGAAGTGTTATATAGTCCATGAGGAGGAGGGGCCTTAGCAAGGAACATACACTATGAATTACATAACATTAACAAAGGAAAATAATAATAGCGGACATCCTAAGGACATATGATAAAAACATATATATTAAGCAACATGTGGGTCATAGAAAAAAATATATATATACTAATGACAGGTGGAAAAAGCAGCATGAAAAAGGCTCTTCACAGTAAAAATACAAATACATGGAAGGGATCAAAGCATGAACAGTCTAATTCATAAATATAAAATATATATAAGTGAAAAATAATAATAATAATGATAATGTATGATAAATATTGACAGTATAAACTAAAACTGGAGCTGGATAATGATCATAATAATAATGAAATGATGAACTAAAATACTAGGTGGAAAACTAATATAAAGTATATATCAGTATTATTGCGATCAATGATTAAAAGTAGATAATGGTAGTGGTGACTCAGGAATGGTAATCCAACCACATGCAGTATCAACATGTATAGGTGGTACAATCTATAGGGCAAAATAAATATGTGGGGCAGATTAAAGTGTGTGATCTTCAAAGGATAGAATGAAGGTTAAAATTAAAATTAAAAAATTAAAAAATTATTTAAATGATTAAAATTGTATTATTTTCAAATATAGTATTTAATATGTGCTTAAAAAACGCTAGCGTCTAAACCCTAACGTCTGAACGCTAACGCTAGCAAATGTATAGAGAGTATCCAGTCTTTTGGGCACTAGTAATGGGATATATGGAAAAAATGATAAATTAATATTATAAAATGAATTAATGCTGAAAAGTATATACATAAAGGTATATATGTGTATACAAGTTATCATAAAACAGTGGAAATTTCTATACTCTCGTTGAGGCCACCAGGCGAAAGAACGTCGAGGGTATAGATCCAAAAGGTTTCCCTGGCGCAAAGCCTTTTGAAACGTTCTGCTGCAGTGGGGCATTCTGGAATTTGTTCAATAACCCACACACGGAGGCCAGTGGTGGATTTATTATGAAACTCTGCATAATGTCGCGGCACACTGTGCATGTCCTTCCCTCCTTCTATAAGTCGACGATGTTGTCCGAATCGCTGTCTCAAAGGGCAGATGGTTCGGCCCACATAGATGAGACCGCAAGGGCAGGTGAGGGCATACACCACAAAATTGGAAGAACAATTATAAAAATGGTCCAGCTGGTACGTTTTGCCCTTACAAGAAAAAGATTTCTGTCCATGTGTGATATAGGGACAGGTTTTGCACAGCACCTTTTTGCATTGAAACATGCCAACTAGGGGTATGAGGGTGATGGAGTGGTTAGTAAGCTGACTGGATGGCAAAGAAGGTAGTTTGCTGGGAGCAATTTTGTTCTTTAAGTTGGGGGCTTTGCGATATGTGACTCTAGGTTTAGTGGGAATGATGGTGTTCAGAAGGGGATCCTGTAATAAAATATCCCAGTGTTTTCTCATAATTTTTTCCATTTTCTTATATTGAAAATGGAAGGTGGTAATGAATCGCATGGAGTGGTCAGTTACACCTTTTTCTGGTCTTGGAGGCTTGCCCTTGGAGTAATAGGTGCATGCCTCGTCGACCAAGTCATTGGGGTAGGATTTTTCTGCAAATTTTTTCTTGAGAGAAACACTGGATGCAACATAGTCGGTGTCAAGGGAGCAGTTCTGTCTCAGGCGACAGAACTGCCCTTTGGGTATATTTCTAATCCACTTGGGGTAATGGCAACTATGGAAGTGCAAATAAGAGTTGCCAGCCGTGGGCTTAGTATGATTTCGAGCTATGATATTACCCTCTTTGTGGCCCAATTCCAGGTCCAAAAAAACTAAAGTCATTGGGTCAAGAACATGTGTAAACGCAAGTCCATATGGATTACGGTTACAATGTTCCGCAAAGAGGGAAATAGAGTCAACCGGGCCATCCCAGATCACGATAACATCGTCGATGTATCGCCCAAAGAAAACGATGTTAGCTGAATAAGGGTTGTTGTTCCAAATGTAATTCTTCTCCCAATAGCCCATAGCCAAGTTGGCATAAGAAGGGGCAAAGTTGGCTCCCATGGCGGTTCCCTGCAGCTGTAAGAAGAAATCGCCATTAAAGTCAAAATAATTGTGACACAGGCAAAAATCTGTGGCTTCCAAAATAAATTTGGCCTGCCTGGCATTGAGCATGGGGTCTTGTGCTAGAAAAAATTCTAGTGCCAGAAGTCCAAATTGATGTGGAATGGAAGTATATAAGGACGTGACGTCCAACGAGAGCCAAATATAGGTAGATTCCCACCTATAGGGGGCCAACAGATCTAACAGATGGGATCCATCTCTGATGAAAGAAGGAAGTTGCTGTACTATGGGCTGTAAGTATAAATCAATGTATTGGCTAAGGCCAGTAGTGACACTGTCCATTGCGGCCACAATCGGCCTACCAGGGGGGTTGGTGGAATTTTTATGGACCTTAGGCAAATGGTAGAAATACGGTACCTGGTAAAAGTTTTTGAGAAAAAATGAAGCTTCCAATTTGGTGATGACTCCACTGGTAAGGGCAGATTGTACTACACGGCTGGCTTCAAGGGCAAATTCATTGGTGGGATCTTTGGATAATTTGGTATAAGTAGCCTTATCTGAAAGGAGTCTGTATGCCTCTGCGATATAGTCGTCCCTGTTTTGGACAACTATACCCCCTCCCTTATCAGCTGATCTAATCACAATATCAGTGGCATGGATCAGGGTGTCTAGTGCTTTAGTTTCAGCAACAGTGAGGTTGTGAGCATGAGCAGGGATGGTGGAGGAGGACTGGCAGAGTTTTACAAAGTCGGCATAGACGACCCTGTAGAAACTCTCAAGATAGGGTCCTTTAGACTGAGCTGGGTAGAAAACAGATTTGGGTTTTAGCGATGAATGTGCTATAGGAGGAGAAGTAGCCAAATGCTGTGTAAGCAGCATAAGCATATCATCATCCTCAGAGTGAGATTCCAACATGTCAAAGATGTCACCATCATACTCAAAAACATCAAAAGAGGAATTGGACTGAACACTAGAGTTGGAATCAGCATTGGCTGGAGTGGGTTTGAGGGATTTGGCTTGAAAAAATCTTTTGAGGGTGAGGTTGCGAATGTACCTATTAAGGTCCTTGAACAACAAAAAAGGGTTGGGCTTATTAATGGGTGCAAAATTTAATCCTTTACTAAGGAGACTGGAATCCGCAGTGGAAAATACTCGAGAAGATAAATTAAAAATCTTTACAGTTTCCGAAACTTCAGTTGGCTCTTTTCTGGACTTGTTTCGTCCCCCTCTGCAACCTCTCCGGTAAACTTTCTTTTTCCCGGGTTTGTCCGAGGGGGGCTGTGAACTAAAAAAGAAGAACAACCAGTAGATGGGGGAGAGCTCAAATTGTTACTAAGGTTGATCTGTGAAGTAGGGGGAGAAGTGTGGGAAAGAACAGGAGGAGAATGAGTGGTATGATTGAAATCAGATCCAATGGGGAGCCCAATAACCATTGAATCCTCAATAATAGTAGGTCGAGCATCCATTGCCTCAACCTGAGTGATCGTCCGCATGGGCAGGTGAGGCGGAGCAGCCGAACCACTAGGCTGGGTCTCATGAAGTATAACTGTAGGACCAGTGTCGGGGACTGAACTGGGCACGAGCTTGAGAACTGGAGTGGCAGTAGGGTTATTCCTACTAGTGTAGGGCAGTCTATTGTAGAATTTATTGAGGTCAGCCAATAAATGCAAAGTTTTGGAATTGGTAGTTTTAATAGGTAGTGATGGACGAGTTTTTACACGGGGTAAAGAGCATTGTCCATTATGATGAGGAATGGACAGACTCATCAGGGGAGGGGGATGGGGAAGTGTCATAGGGCGAGGGAGTGACTGAGTATGACTCAGTGTGGGTTTCTTGGAGGACAAAAGGGGTGGTGGAGGATGAAAAGCAGGAGAAGAACGTGTGATACTGTTATCATAAATGGGTGGTTTATTCTTATTATTGTTTCTCCAATTGAAGACACGATCAGAATTGAAATCATCTAGATCCCTTTTAAATTTACCTATCTTGGTCTGTATGACCAAATCTTCGTCGGATTTGGTGTTATTTTTGAGTATCATCAGCCAGGAAAGAGGAACAGTGATGTTCTGTTCTACAATCCCCTGGGCTAAAAGGGTGGCCTCTGATTTGAGTTTTTCAAAAAGGTGTAATCTGTGTTCCATGAGGATTTCCATCCACTTGGACGTACAAAATTCGGAAATGGTTTCCCATTCCTTGGTATGGGTGACATTTAAAAAAGGACAGTCCTTAGTTATTCTTAGGCCTCTGGGGGAAATTTTGGTGGATATATATTTCTCCAAAAAGAATCTATCCCACCATTGTTGGTTAAGATGTTTGATAATTCTTTCCAAATGTTTAAATTTCCCACATAATGAGTATCTGGTGGAGCCTGTAAGTTTGGTATTAGCAGAAAAGATGTGGCTAGGTACCAAGGTATATAGTTCCTCCAAGATACCATACCTATGTGTGTCTATGTCCATAAGAAAATCCATGATAAGAGTATGTATGTATGAAAATAAATCCTGAAAAATGGAGGGGGAAATGGGGAGAGGGGGGGAGGGGGGAAGAGGGAGGAGAGGAAGGGGAAAAAGGGAAAGGAATGAAAAGGGAGGGGGGGGGCAAATGGACGATAAAAAAGTGCACTATAAGGTCATCTAAACAATGCATAAATCATAACCGATATACTATGTCCAAAATGACAATGCGGATGCAGTAGGTCAAAAGGGTATGGGCCGAAACAAGGAACCAGTTGTTAAAAGTTTAAAAAAAGGGATAAATGACAGATGCAATAAAAAACAGGCAGTATAAATATGATATATGTATGCAGCACAAGCAAGGCTATAAAAGACACAATGAACAAGTAGAAGAAGGCGCAATATCATATACCTTATATACTGTTGCCTATACGCACAAAGGCAGGGTCCATACAAACATATATATGACCTGTATATGTAAGTATAATAAGTCATTCAAGGCAGCCACCGAAAGGAACCAAAGCCAGATCCAATGTACTAAGATAAAAACAAGGAAAAGGGGCGCCACTGAATATGTATCAAATGAAATTTATTAATAAAAATAACATCCACTCACATGTGGGACTGAAGAGTAGATCTCAGGTACATCTTGTGGCACACAATGGAGGGAAGAACTACAAATGTCAGCAAGTCCAATAGCACTGGTATCACCTCTGATGGACTAAAGAGAAGTAGCGCTGAGTCAAAGTAGTTTGTGGGCACACCACGAACAGGAGGGTGAAGGAGCCGTCTGGGGTGGTGTGGGTTCCAAGAGTAGAGGATGTGAGGGCGTCCAGCCAGTTGCTGTGTGTGTGAGGCGGAAGTCCAAGCGAATCGTCCGGCATCCGTGATGGTAGGGGAAAAAACACGGCCGTGTAGTCGGAGCCAGAACGAGGCTAGGATCGCAAACACTGTGGCGCCGGGCTGTGACGTCACTCCTGTGCGACGCGTTTCCGAGATAGCTCGCTATCGATGGAAAGGATAGCGGCACTCCTTTGTCAAGCATAGGGCAATGATGTATAGCGGAAGTGTTATATAGTCCATGAGGAGGAGGGGCCTTAGCAAGGAACATACACTATGAATTACATAACATTAACAAAGGAAAATAATAATAGCGGACATCCTAAGGACATATGATAAAAACATATATATTAACCACTTCAGCCCCGGAAGGTTTTACCCCCTTCCTGACCAGAGCACTTTTTACAATTCGGCACTGCGTCGCTTTAACTGCTAATTGCGCGGTCATGCAATGCTGTACCCAAACGAAATTTGCGTCCTTTTCTTCCCACAAATAGAGCTTTCTTTTGATGGTATTTGATCACCTCTGCCGTTTTTATTTTTTGCGCTATACGCGGAAAAAGACCGAAAATTTTGAAAAAAAATGATATTTTCTACTTTTTGTTCTAAAAAAAATCCAATAAACTCAATTTTAGTCATACATTTAGGCCAAAATGTATTCGGCCACATGTCTTTGGTAAAAAAAATGTCAATAAGTGTATATTTATTGGTTTGCGCAAAAGTTATAGCGTCTACAAACTAGGGTACATTTTCTGGAATTTACACAGCCTTTAATTTATGACTGCCTATGTCGTTTCTTGAGGTGCTAAAATGGCAGGGCAGTACAAAACCCCCACAAATGACCCCATTTTGGAAAGTAGACACCCCAAGGAATTTGCTGAGAGGCATGTTGAGCCCATTGAATATTCATTTTTTTTGTCCCAAGTGATTGAATAATGACAAAAAAAAAAAAAAAAAAAAAAAATTACAAAAAGTTGTCACTAAATGATATATTGCTCACACAGGCCATGGGCATATGTGGAATTGCACCCCAAAATACATTTAGCTGCTTCTCCTGAGTACGGGGATACCACATGTGTGGGACTTTTTGGGAGCCTAGCCGCGTACGGGGCCCCGAAAACCAAGCACCGCCTTCAGGATTTCTAAGGGCGTACATTTTTGATTTTATTCCTCACTACCTATCACAGTTTTGAAGGCCATAAAATGCCCAGATGACATAAAACCCCCCCAAATGACCCCATTTTGGAAAGTAGACACCCCAAGCTATTTGCTTTGAGGCATGTTGAGTCCATGGAATGTTTTATATTTTGACACAAGTTGCGGGAAAGTGACAAATTTTTTTTTTTTTTTTTTTTTTTTGCACAAAGTTGTCACTAAATGATATATTGCTCACACAGGCCATGGGCATATGTGGAATTGCACCCCAAAATACATTTAGCTGCTTCTCCTGAGTACGGGGATACCACATGTGTGGGACTTTTTAGGAGCCTAGCCGCGTACGGGACCCCGAAAACCAAGCACCGCCTTCAGGATTTCTAAGGGCGTACATTTTTGATTTTACTCCTCACTGCCTATCACAGTTTCGGAGGCCATGGAATGCCCAGGTGGCACAAACCCCCCCCAAATGACCCCATTTTGGAAAGTAGACACCCCAAGCTATTTGCTGAGAGGCATGGTGAGTATTTTGCAGCTCTCATTTGTTTTTGAAAATAAAGAAAGACGAGAAAAAAATTTTTTTTTTTTCTTTTTTCAATTTTCAAAACTTTGTGACAAAAAGTGAGGTCTGCAAAATACTCACTATACCTCTCATCAAAAAGCTTGGGGTGTCTACTTTCCAAAATGGGGTCATTTGGGGGGGTTTTGTGCCACCTGGGCATTCCATGGCCTCCGAAACTGTGATAGGCAGTGAAGAGTGAAATCAAAAATTTACGGCCTTAGAAAGCCTGAAGGCGGTGCTTGGTTTTCGGGGTCCCGTACGTGGCTAGGCTCCCAAAAAGTCCCACACATGTGGTATCCCCGTACTCAGGAGAAGCAACAGAATGTATTTTGGGGTGTAATTTCACATATTCCCATGGCATGTTTGAGCAATATATCATTTAGTGACAACTTTGCGCAAAAAAAAATAAAAAAAATAAAAAATTGTCTCTTTCCCGCAACTTGTGTCACAATATAAATTATTCCATGGACTCAACATGACTCTCAGCAAATAGCTTGGGGTGTCTACTTTCCAAAATGGGGTCATTTGGGGGGGGTTTGAACTGTCCTGGCATTTTATGCACAACATCTAGAAGCTTATGTCACACATCACCCACTCTTCTAACCACTTGAAGACAAAGCCCTTTCTGACACTTATTGTTTACATAAAAAAATAATTTTTTTTTGCAAGAAAATTACTTTGAACCCCCAAACATTATATATTTTTTTTAAAGCAAATGCCCTACAGATTAAAATGGTGGGTGTTTCATTTTTTTTTTTCACACAGTATTTGCGCAGCGATTTTTCAAACGCATTTTTTGGGGAAAAAACACACTTTTTTACATTTTAATGCACTAAAACACACTATATTGCCAAAATGTTTGATGAGATAAAAAAGATGATCTTAGGCCGAGTACATGGATACCAAACATGACATGCTTTAAAATTGCGCACAAACGTGCAGTGGCGACAAACTAAATACATTTTTAAAAGCCTTTAAAAGCCTTTACAGGTTACCACTTTAGATTTACAGAGGAGGTCTACTGCTAAACTTACTGCCCTCGATCTGACCTTCGCGGCGATACCTCACATGCATGGTGCAATTGCTGTTTACATTTGACGCCAGACCAACGCTTGCGTTCACCTTAGCGCGAGAGCAGGGGGGACAGGGGTGCTTTTTTTTTTTTTTTTTTTTTTTTCTTTATTATTATTATTTTTTTATCTTATTTTTAAACTGTTCCTTTCATTTTTTTTTTTTTAAATCATTTTTATTGTTATCTCAGGGAATATAAATATCCCCTATGATAGCAATAGGTAGTGACAGGTACTCTTTTTTGCAAAAATTGGGGTCTATTAGACCCTAGATTTCTCCTCTGCCCTCAAAGCATCTGATCACACCAAGATCGGTGTGATAAAATGCTTTCCCAATTTCCCAATGGCGCTGTTTACATCCGGCGAAATCTACGTCATAAAATGCTCGTAGCTTCCGGTTTCTTAGGTCATAGAGATGTTTGGAGCCACTCTGGTCTCTGATCAGCTCTATGGTCAGCTGGCTGAATCACCGGCTGCATTTTCAGGTTCCCTGTTGAGACAGGAGAGCCAGAGAAAAACACGGAAGATGTTGGGGGGGGGGGGGGCATTCCCTCCCACTGCTTGTAAAAACAGTCTAGAGGCTAATTAGCCACTAGGATTGCTTTTACATGAAAGCCGACCGCTGGCTGAAAAGAATGATACCAAGATGATACCTAAAGCTGCAGGCATCATTCTGGTATAACCACTCAAAGTCGTGAATGGCGTACCTGAAGACAAAAAAATGGTTAACAATGGTTAACAATAAAGCACAGTAAAGTGTAAATAATTACACACCTGAAAAACAAACATGATAAAACATAATAACAATAACAATAACAATCAATAACAATAACAATAACAATAACAATCAATAACAATAACAATAACAATAAAACATTGCAGAATAGAATACAGTAAAAAAGAGCAGAACAATAGAGAGAGAGAATAGAGAGAGAGAGAACAATAAAACAACAACTATTTTTTTTATTTCATATATTTTTTTTTTTTTTACACTTTTTTTGTAACTAACTTTTATAACGGTAACCGGTTCCAGGTTCGGGTCTCTCAAAATGCGATGGCATCTTGGGAGACCCTGTGAAAGTGCGCCTAGTCTGTGCAATGCTGTACCCTACGCTAATAGTCAACTAGTGCATGGTAGCGTTCAAAACATTCACCAATGCAAAGACCAGGATTGTCAGGACAGGAGGGACAATAATAGCGGGTGTCACGCCTATATCCGCGCTTGCTGCAGACACAACATCTTTTTTTGGGGGGTTCGCTGGGTAGGGGTACTCGGGAGGACATAAAAATGCCTCTCATGCAGCCGACTGCATTTGGTTGGGGATGTGAATGGGGAAGTACGGGCGCTGCAGAAGCGGTGGGTTCCCAATTAGGATTGGCGAATGCAGCAGGAAGGGCACTATGGGCACGACGGGCCTGTGTTTGTCTTTTTGGTGGCAGCGGGACACTACTTGTGCTTGCCACCTCACCAGCTTGAACTGCACTTATGGGACTCGCCACGTCACCACGTGTTACTGCAGTGCTGGTTTGACTACGACCGGGGTGTACTAGGCCGCTGGCGCTTGCCAGTTCACCAAAACGCTACCAAAAAAACTGTTAGCGATCGCAGGGATCAGGCCTGACTCTGCGAACGCTGCAGTTATGCGTTTAGTATTTTGTAAGTGACAGTGATCGATCGATACTGCACTTGGGTGGGCTGGGCCGGGCTGGGCGGAGGGGCAAAACGCAGGTGCTAGCAGGTATCTGGGCTGATCCCGCTAACACTGCGTTTTTGGGAACCCTAAACTGCTGGGGACACTAGTATAGATCTAATCGGATCAGATATTGATCCGATCAGATACTATACCACTAAGGGTGGTGTACAGTGCGTGCGTGGGTGTTAGCGGTACTGGCGCTAATCTGACGCTGCCTGGGGCTGGTGCTTGCCAGTTCACCAAAACGCTACCAAAAAAACTGTTAGCGATCGCAGGGATCAGGCCTGACTCTGCGAACGCTGCAGTTATGCGTTTAGTGTTTTGTAAGTGACAGTGATCGATCGATACTGCACTTGGGTGGGCTGGGCTGGGCCGGGCGGAGGGGCAAAACGCAGGTGCTAGCAGGTATCTGGGCTGATCCCGCTAACACTGCGTTTTTGGGAACCCTAAACTGCTGGGGACGCTAGTATAGATTTGATCGGATCAGATATTGATCCGATCAGATACTATACCACTAAGGGAGGTATACGGTGCGTGCGTGGGTGTTAGCGGTACTGGCGCTAACCTGACGCTGCCTGGGGCTGGTGCTTGCCAGTTCACCAAAACGCTACCAAAAAAACTGTTAGCGATCGCAGGGATCAGGCCTGACTCTGCGAACGCTGCAGTTATGCGTTTAGTGTTTTGTAAGTGACAGTGATCGATCGATACTGCACTTGGGTGGGCTGGGCTGGGCGGAGGGGCAAAACGCAGGTGCTAGCGGGTATCTGGGCTGATCCTGCTAACACTGCGTTTTCGGGAACCCTAAACTGCTGGGGACGCTAGTATAGATTTGATCGGATCAGATATTGATCCGATCAGATACTATACCACTAAGGGAGGCATATGCTGCGTGCGTGGGTGTTCGCGGTACTGGCGCTAATTTGACGCTGCCTGGGGCGACGCATATCACCGCCGGGCGATCGGGGGGCTAAACCTTTATTCGGTAATAAACGGCGGGTGTCCTGACACTATAAAAAATAAACGAACTAACCAGCGTCAACCGTAACGGTTATACAGTGATCAGTGGTGAAAGGGTTAACTAGGGGGCAATCAAGGGGTTAAAACATTTATTAGGTAGTATAGGGGGGTCCCTGACGCTATAAAACACTGACGGCGAACCTAAATATTTACGTTCCTAACTACCGTCACCAGCGACACTAATACAGCGATCAGAAAAATGATCGCTTAGCGACACTGGTGACAGGGGGTGATCAAGGGGTTAAAACTTTATTAGGGGGGGTTAGGGGGGTATCCTAGACCTAAAGGGGGGTAATACTCACTGCCCTAACACTAACTGTCACAAACTGACACTATGCAGTAATCAGAAAAAAAAAAAAAAAAAAATACTGCTAATGTCAGTTTGTGACAGGGGGGGGGGGGGTGATTGGGGGGGGATCGGGGGGCGATCGGGGGGGGATCGGGGGTGTAAAGTATGCCTGGCATGTTCTACTGTGTGTGTGTGTGTGTTGTGCACTCACTTGTCATCTCCCCTCGGCGCTGGAACGGAAACTGCCAGACCGAGGAGAGATGACATCACATCCTCTGCCTGTGTGAAACGACACACAGGCAGAGGAGCATTTCCATTGGCTGGGAGCGATCGCGAGGGGGGGGCCACGATCGGATGGTCTCCCCCTCGCCTCCCGACGCTCCCAGTCAGATGCCGACCGCCGATGGCACCGGGGGGGGGTCCGATCGGACCCCCCGCCCGCGGGAGGCAGATCACGTACAGGTACGTGATTTTGCCTGCCCGTGCCGCTCTGCCGCAGTATATCTGCGTTAGGCGGTCGGCAAGTGGTTAAGCAACATGTGGGTCATAGAAAAAAATATATATATACTAATGACAGGTGGAAAAAGCAGCATGAAAAAGGCTCTTGACAGTAAAGATACAAATACATGGAAGGGATCAAAGCATGAACAGTCTAATTCATAAATATAAAATATATATAAGTGAAAAATAATAATAATAATGATAATGTATGATAAATATTGACAGTATAAACTAAAACTGGAGCTGGATAATGATCATAATAATAATGAAATGATGAACTAAAATACTAGGTGGAAAACTAATATAAAGTATATATCAGTATTATTGCGATCAATGATTAAAAGTAGATAATGGTAGTGGTGACTCAGGAATGGTAATCCAACCACATGCAGTATCAACATGTATAGGTGGTACAATCTATAGGGCAAAATAAATATGTGGGGCAGATTAAAGTGTGTGATCTTCAAAGGATAGAATGAAGGTTAAAATTAAAATTAAAAAATTAAAAAATTATTTAAATGATTAAAATTGTATTATTTTCAAATATAGTATTTAATATGTGCTTAAAAAACGCTAGCGTCTAAACCCTAACGTCTGAACGCTAACGCTAGCAAATGTATAGAGAGTATCCAGTCTTTTGGGCACTAGTAATGGGATATATGGAAAAAATGATAAATTAATATTATAAAATGAATTAATGCTGAAAAGTATATACATAAAGGTATATATGTGTATACAAGTTATCATAAAACAGTGGAAATTTCTATACTCTCGTTGAGGCCACCAGGCGAAAGAACGTCGAGGGTATAGATCCAAAAGGTTTCCCTGGCGCAAAGCCTTTTGAAACGTTCTGCTGCAGTGGGGCATTCTGGAATTTGTTCAATAACCCACACACGGAGGCCAGTGGTGGATTTATTATGAAACTCTGCATAATGTCGCGGCACACTGTGCATGTCCTTCCCTCCTTCTATAAGTCGACGATGTTGTCCGAATCGCTGTCTCAAAGGGCAGATGGTTCGGCCCACATAGATGAGACCGCAAGGGCAGGTGAGGGCATACACCACAAAATTGGAAGAACAATTATAAAAATGGTCCAGCTGGTACGTTTTGCCCTTACAAGAAAAAGATTTCTGTCCATGTGTGATATAGGGACAGGTTTTGCACAGCACCTTTTTGCATTGAAACATGCCAACTAGGGGTATGAGGGTGATGGAGTGGTTAGTAAGCTGACTGGATGGCAAAGAAGGTAGTTTGCTGGGAGCAATTTTGTTCTTTAAGTTGGGGGCTTTGCGATATGTGACTCTAGGTTTAGTGGGAATGATGGTGTTCAGAAGGGGATCCTGTAATAAAATATCCCAGTGTTTTCTCATAATTTTTTCCATTTTCTTATATTGAAAATGGAAGGTGGTAATGAATCGCATGGAGTGGTCAGTTACACCTTTTTCTGGTCTTGGAGGCTTGCCCTTGGAGTAATAGGTGCATGCCTCGTCGACCAAGTCATTGGGGTAGGATTTTTCTGCAAATTTTTTCTTGAGAGAAACACTGGATGCAACATAGTCGGTGTCAAGGGAGCAGTTCTGTCTCAGGCGACAGAACTGCCCTTTGGGTATATTTCTAATCCACTTGGGGTAATGGCAACTATGGAAGTGCAAATAAGAGTTGCCAGCCGTGGGCTTAGTATGATTTCGAGCTATGATATTACCCTCTTTGTGGCCCAATTCCAGGTCCAAAAAAACTAAAGTCATTGGGTCAAGAACATGTGTAAACGCAAGTCCATATGGATTACGGTTACAATGTTCCGCAAAGAGGGAAATAGAGTCAACCGGGCCATCCCAGATCACGATAACATCGTCGATGTATCGCCCAAAGAAAACGATGTTAGCTGAATAAGGGTTGTTGTTCCAAATGTAATTCTTCTCCCAATAGCCCATAGCCAAGTTGGCATAAGAAGGGGCAAAGTTGGCTCCCATGGCGGTTCCCTGCAGCTGTAAGAAGAAATCGCCATTAAAGTCAAAATAATTGTGACACAGGCAAAAATCTGTGGCTTCCAAAATAAATTTGGCCTGCCTGGCATTGAGCATGGGGTCTTGTGCTAGAAAAAATTCTAGTGCCAGAAGTCCAAATTGATGTGGAATGGAAGTATATAAGGACGTGACGTCCAACGAGAGCCAAATATAGGTAGATTCCCACCTATAGGGGGCCAACAGATCTAACAGATGGGATCCATCTCTGATGAAAGAAGGAAGTTGCTGTACTATGGGCTGTAAGTATAAATCAATGTATTGGCTAAGGCCAGTAGTGACACTGTCCATTGCGGCCACAATCGGCCTACCAGGGGGGTTGGTGGAATTTTTATGGACCTTAGGCAAATGGTAGAAATACGGTACCTGGTAAAAGTTTTTGAGAAAAAATGAAGCTTCCAATTTGGTGATGACTCCACTGGTAAGGGCAGATTGTACTACACGGCTGGCTTCAAGGGCAAATTCATTGGTGGGATCTTTGGATAATTTGGTATAAGTAGCCTTATCTGAAAGGAGTCTGTATGCCTCTGCGATATAGTCGTCCCTGTTTTGGACAACTATACCCCCTCCCTTATCAGCTGATCTAATCACAATATCAGTGGCATGGATCAGGGTGTCTAGTGCTTTAGTTTCAGCAACAGTGAGGTTGTGAGCATGAGCAGGGATGGTGGAGGAGGACTGGCAGAGTTTTACAAAGTCGGCATAGACGACCCTGTAGAAACTCTCAAGATAGGGTCCTTTAGACTGAGCTGGGTAGAAAACAGATTTGGGTTTTAGCGATGAATGTGCTATAGGAGGAGAAGTAGCCAAATGCTGTGTAAGCAGCATAAGCATATCATCATCCTCAGAGTGAGATTCCAACATGTCAAAGATGTCACCATCATACTCAAAAACATCAAAAGAGGAATTGGACTGAACACTAGAGTTGGAATCAGCATTGGCTGGAGTGGGTTTGAGGGATTTGGCTTGAAAAAATCTTTTGAGGGTGAGGTTGCGAATGTACCTATTAAGGTCCTTGAACAACAAAAAAGGGTTGGGCTTATTAATGGGTGCAAAATTTAATCCTTTACTAAGGAGACTGGAATCCGCAGTGGAAAATACTCGAGAAGATAAATTAAAAATCTTTACAGTTTCCGAAACTTCAGTTGGCTCTTTTCTGGACTTGTTTCGTCCCCCTCTGCAACCTCTCCGGTAAACTTTCTTTTTCCCGGGTTTGTCCGAGGGGGGCTGTGAACTAAAAAAGAAGAACAACCAGTAGATGGGGGAGAGCTCAAATTGTTACTAAGGTTGATCTGTGAAGTAGGGGGAGAAGTGTGGGAAAGAACAGGAGGAGAATGAGTGGTATGATTGAAATCAGATCCAATGGGGAGCCCAATAACCATTGAATCCTCAATAATAGTAGGTCGAGCATCCATTGCCTCAACCTGAGTGATCGTCCGCATGGGCAGGTGAGGCGGAGCAGCCGAACCACTAGGCTGGGTCTCATGAAGTATAACTGTAGGACCAGTGTCGGGGACTGAACTGGGCACGAGCTTGAGAACTGGAGTGGCAGTAGGGTTATTCCTACTAGTGTAGGGCGGTCTATTGTAGAATTTATTGAGGTCAGCCAATAAATGCAAAGTTTTGGAATTGGTAGTTTTAATAGGTAGTGATGGACGAGTTTTTACACGGGGTAAAGAGCATTGTCCATTATGATGAGGAATGGACAGACTCATCAGGGGAGGGGGATGGGGAAGTGTCATAGGGCGAGGGAGTGACTGAGTATGACTCAGTGTGGGTTTCTTGGAGGACAAAAGGGGTGGTGGTATATAAGGTATATGATATTGCGCCTTCTTCTACTTGTTCATTGATCCTCCCAGATGGAAGGGGATGGATCGTATTTTAAGAAGGCGGGTGTAAACGGACATCTGCCACTCCATAGAGATGAATGGGGGGTCCGACTGGGTATGTCTGAAAAAAAGACAGGCAGACCCGATCGGACCAATCTTGTGAAAGGGGCCTAAGACTGCTTTCACACTGACAGTTTATCTGCACCGTGGGTGCAGCACAGTGCACCTGTGGCTTTTCTGTGGGTTACCTGTACTTTGCCAGAGAATTTTATTATATCCTGCATTCAGGAGTTTTGGTGCGCTTTTAGAAAACACACCAAACCCGCAGGTAATGACTGAAGTCTATGGCTCAGTGAAGGTAACCCCCAGGTGCACTGCTCTGCACATGCGGATCAGTTTGAAAGCAGCCCAGAGTAACCAGTGCAGAGAACAGATATGCTAATTGCTTGACTTCAATCTTCACTTCTTCCTCAGGACTTCTGCAGGTATCTGTCCCAGACTATTGCTGTCCCAGGTGGGTATCGCTGGCTGTTGCTGTCCCAGGCAAGGTATCGCCAGCTGTTTCTGTCCCAGGCGGGTATCACCAGCTGTTGCTGTCCCAGGCGGGTATCACCAGCTGTTGCTGTCCCAGGCGGGTATCACCAGCTGTTGCTGTCCCAGGCGGGTATCACCAGTTGTTGCTGTCCCAGGCGGGTATTGCCGGCTGTTGCTGTCCCAGGTGGAGTGCACTTGGTATCACTACCTGTGACGGGAGCCATCTCTATACCGGAAGCATTGGCTCTGCTCTATACTGCAGCTGCATGCTTCCTCAACTGCCGGCTCCATTCTTACCACTGATGTTCAGGGATAACAGGTCGGGAACACATGATCTGGGCTTGCTGACCCACCATCCCAGAGCAGGAGGTTACAGGCCACATCAGAGGGCACCACGGGCCACGGGGGCCAAACGGTTGGGCACCTCTGACTTACAGACTCTCCAGATCCAGCTTCACAGTTCCAGAACCTTTATGCCGGCCATACACGGTTCGAATTTCGTAAGAATTTTCTTTCGAAAATCGTATGAAAGAATTTTCGTATGAATTTCGCACCATTAGTGGGCTGCAACAACGGCCGATTTTCGTGCGGCAATCAAATTTGAGGAATCGGACATGTTGGAATGAATGAATTCTTACACTTGCACACTTTGTACACTTGCACAAAGTCAGGGATTTTGTAAGATTAGCTAGGTGTATGATTAACCAATTATACCAAGCAGGTGCTAATGATAATCAATTTCATATGTAAGTTGAAACACATTCATTAACTGAAACAGAAACAGCTGTGTAGGAGGCTTAAAACTGGATGAGGAACAGCCAAACTCTGCTACTAAGGGGAGGTTGTGGAAGACAGTTTCATGTCACAGATCATACACCATGGCAAGACTGAGCACAGCAACAAGACACAAGGTCTCCCAAGGAAAGATTTCAAAGCAGTCTTGGGTTACAAGGTGTGCTCTTCAAGCTGTTTTGAAGAAGCACAAAGAAACGGGCAACATTGAGGACTGTAGACGCCGTGGTTGGCCAAGGAAACCTAATGTAGCAGAAGAAAGACACATCATGGTTACTTCCCTTTGTCATCAGAAGATGTCCAGCGTTGCCATCAGCACAGAACTGGGGGAAACCAGTGGGACCCAGGTACACCCATCTACTGTCCTGAGAAGTCTGGCCAGAAGTGGTCTTCATGGAAGAATTGTGTCCAAAAAGCCGTATCTCCAATGTGGAAACAAGCTAAATGACTCAACTATGCAGGAAAACATAGGAACTGGGCTGAAAAAAAATGGCAGCAGGTGCTTTGGACGGATGAGTAAATAAAAGTAAGTAAAAAATATTTGGCTGTAGCAGGAGGCAGTTTGTTGGTGAAGGACTGGAGAGCATGGTGGAGGCTTCTTGTAAGTTTGGGGCTGCATTTCTTCAAATGGAGTTGGAGATTTGCTCACTATCAATGGTGTCCTCAATGCTGAGAAATACAGACAGATGCTTATCCATCATCCCATACCATCAGGGAGATGTGTGATTTCTCCCCAAATGTATTCTGCAGCAGGACAACAACCCCAAATATACTGCCAATATCATTAAGAACTACTGTATGTGTCTGTTTGGCTCCTTTCACACTTGCACCCCCTAAAAAGGGATCAATCTTCAGAGGAAGGAGAAAGGTGCTTTACAGGTATTCAGGTGCCTCTTGCTGCCTGTTTTTTTTTTTTGCTGTTTGCTCTTTCATTGCAGCAACCTGCCACAACTGCAAGCCAAACATTTGGCTGGCTGTTGCAGCGGGGCCCCATTATCTTGTATGGGAGAGTTTGACAGTTGGTACCATCTATCAAACTTGGCAGGTGACGTTTACATAGTTTCCCTTTACATTACAGTCCACAGCGTTCCCTTTACAGCAGAGTTCTTCTTTAAATCAGGGTCCGCAGTTCCCCTTTACATCACAGTCCACAGAGTTCCCCTTTACATCAATCAGACTTCCTACTTACATCAGGGTCCGCAGAGTTCCCCTTTACATCAGACTTCCTATTTACATCACAGTCCGCAGAGTTCCCCTTTACATCAGACTTCCTATTTACATCATAGTCCACAGAGTTCCCCTTTACATCAGACTTCCTATTTACATCAGGGTCCGCAGAGTTCCCCTTTACATCAGATTTCCTATTTACATCACAGTCCACAGAGTTCCCCTTTACATCAGACTTCCTATTTACATCATAGTCCACAGAGTTCCCCTTTACATCAAACTTCCTATTTACATCATAGTCCACAGAGTTCCCCTTTACATCAGACTTCCTATTTACATCACAGTCCGCAGAGTTTCCCTTTACATCAGACTTCCTATTTACATCACAGTCCACAGAGTTTCCCTTTACATCAGACTTCCTATTTACATCACAGTCCGCAGAGTTTCCCTTTACATCAGACTTCCTATTTACATCACAGTCCACAGAGTTTCCCTTTACATCAGACTTCCTATTTACATCACAGTCCGCAGAGTTCCCCTTTACATCAGATTTCCTATTTACATCACAGTCCACAGAGTTCCCCTTTACATCAGACTTCCTATTTACATCATAGTCCACAGAGTTCCCCTTTACATCAGACTTCCTATTTACATCATAGTCCACAGAGTTTCCCTTTACATCAGACTTCCTATTTACATCATAGTCCACAGAGTTCCCCTTTACATCAGACTTCCTATTTACATCAGGGTCCGCAGAGTTCCCCTTTACATCAGACTTCCTAATTACATCAGGGTCCGCAGAGTTCCCCTTTACATCAGACTTCCTATTTACATCAGGGTCCGCAGAGTTCCCCCTTACATTGTATGGGGGAACCTTGCGGACTGTGATGTAAAGGGGAACTCTGATGTAAGGGAGTACTTTGCGGACTAGGATGTAAAGAAGAACTCTGTGGACTCAGATGTAAGAGAGAACTTTGTGGACTGTGATGTGAAGGGAGAACTCTGGAGTCTGCTGTAAGGGAGCAACTATGTGGACTGTGATATAAAGGGGAGCTCTTTGGACTTTTGTGTAAAGAGGGGGTTCTGGTGACCAGAGACCGCAGCATTTCCTCTTTCATCAGACTCCACAGACTTCTCCTTTACTTCACAGTCCACAGTGTTCCTTTTTACATCAGGATCCACAGAATTCCCCCTTGCACTGTAAAGGGGAACCCTGCAGACTCTAAAATAAGGGGGAACTCTGTGTTGGGTTAGACTATATAAACCTGACCTTCATGTAAATAAAGAAATGGGTTTTGTACCTTTTGTTATACCTTAAACACATTGCTAATAGCACTAGCTACGTGCATGTACAGTAGCTTAAATATTGATAGAATGATGCTCCCGCGCGCCCCCTGGGGCGCGCACTCGGGAACATCCGTGACCGCCGGGTCCAGAGGACCCGGCGCATCACGGATTACGGTAAATAGCCGCTGATCGCGGCCGTTTACCACGTGATCGTTCCGTCAAATGACGGAGCGATCACATGTCAACAGACCGGCGTCATCTCATGACGCCGGTTCCTCCCTCCCCTCTCTGTACTGATCGGTACAGTGCGAGGGGAGAGGGGGAGGGATCGGATGGCAGCACCGCTGTGGGCTGCATGTGTAGTGCCCACAGCGGTGCTCAGTGACATTTGCAGTCACATCCATCCATCCCTCAATGCTCAGCCAACCCTGTAATACTCTGCATACCACCCTGCAATACTCTGCATACCACCCTGCAATACTCTGCATAACACCCTGCAATACTCTGCATAACACCCTGCAATACTCTGCATAACACCCTGCAATACTCTGCATAACACCCTGCAATACTCTGCATACCACCCTGCAATACTCTGCATACCACCCTGCAATACTCTGCATACCACCCTGCAATACTCTGCATAACACCCTGCAATACTCTGCATAACACCCTGCAATACTCTGCATAACACCCTGCAATACTCTGCATACCACCCTGCAATACTCTGCATACCACCCTGCAATACTCTGCATAACACCCTGCAATACTCTGCATACCACCCTGCAATACTCTGCATACCACCCTGCAATACTCTGCATACCACCCTGCAATACTCTGCACTATACCCTGCAATACTCTGCATAACACCCTGCAATACTCTGCATAACACCCTGCAATACTCTGCATAACACCCTGCAATACTCTGCATAACACCCTGCAATACTCTGCATAACACCCTGCAATACTCTGCATACCACCCTGCAATACTCTGCATAACACCCTGCAATACTCTGCATAACACCCTGCAATACTCTGCACTATACCCTGCAATACTCTGCATAACACCCTGCAATACTCTGCATAACACCCTGCAATACTCTGCATAACACCCTGCAATACTCTGCATAACATCCTGCAATACTCTGCATAACACCCTGCAATACTCTGCAATATACCCGGGCACTACTCTGCAATATACCCGGGCACTACTCTGCAATATACCCGGGCACTACTCTGCAATATACCCGGGCAATACTCTGCAATATACCCGGGCAATACTCTGCAATATACCCAGGCAATACTCTGCAATATACCCAGGCAATACTCTGCAATATACCCGGGCAATACTCTGCAATATACCCGGGCAATACTCTGCAATATACCCGGGCAATACTCTGCAATATACCCCGCAATACTCTGCAATATACCCCGCAATACTCTGCAATATACCCCGCAATACTCTGCAATATACCCCGCAATACTCTGCAATATACCCCGCAATACTCTGCAATATACCCCGCACTAGTCTGCAATATACCCCGCACTACTCTGCAATATACCCCGCAATACTCTGCAATATACTCCGCAATACTCTGCAATATACCCGGCGATACTCTTCAATATACCTGGCAATACTCTGCAATATACCCCGCAATACTCTGCAATATACCCCGCAATACTCTGCAATATAGCCCGCAATACTCTGCAATATACCCGGCAATACTCTTCAATATACCTGGCAATACTCTGCAATATACCCGGCAATACTCTGCAATATACCCGGCAATACTCTGCAATATACCCGGCGATACTCTTCAATATACCTGGCAATACTCTGCAATATACCCCGCAATACTCTGCAATATACCCCGCAATACTCTGCAATATAGCCCGCAATACTCTGCAATATACCCGGCAATACTCTTCAATATACCTGGCAATACTCTGTAATATACCCGGCGATACTCTTCAATATACCTGGCAATACTCTGCAATATACCCCGCAATACTCTGCAATATACCCCGCAATACTCTGCAATATAGCCCGCAATACTCTGCAATATACCCGGCAATACTCTTCAATATACCTGGCAATACTCTGCAATATACCCGGCAATACTCTGCAATATACCCGGCAATACTCTGCAATATAGCCCGCAATACTCTGCAATAGCCCGCAATACTCCGCAATTTTTAACCAGTTCCCGCCCACAGTCATATGACGTCCTTGACTTTGAGCGGGGATATCTGAATGATGGGTGCAGCTACAGGCATCATTCAGATATCAGCTTTTTCAGCCGGCGATTCCCTACACCATAGGAATGATCATAGCTGCTGTTCCACTGCTTGATCATTCTTATGGGAGGCGAGAGGGGACGCCCCCCCCCTTCCCGCCACCCTCCGGTGCTTCTACCGACTCACCGCTACGATCGAAGCCAAGATCGTTTTTTTTTTATTATTATTTCATGCTTCCCAGCCTAGAGGTGAGATGTGGGGTCTTATTGACCCCATATCTCACTGTAAAGAGGACCTGTCATGCCATATTCCTATTACAAGGATGTTTACATTCCTTGTAATAGAAATAAAAGTGATCAAAAAAATTTGGGGGGGGGGGGAAAGTGTCAAACTAAAATAAATAAAGTAAAATAAACAATAAAAAAAAAAAAAAAAAAAATTTTTTAAAGCGCCCATGTCCGTGTGCTCGCATGCAGAAGCGAACACATACGTAAGTCCCGCCCACTTATGAAAACGGTGTTCAAACCACACATGTGAGGTATCGCTGCGATCGGTAGAGCGAGAGCAATAATTTTGGCCCTAGACCTCCTCTGTAACTCAAAACATGTAACCAGGAAAAAATTTTAAAGCGTCACCTATGGAGATTTTTAAGTAGCGACGTTTGGCACCATTCCACAAGCGTGTGCAATTTTGAAGGGTGACATGTTGGGTATCTATTTACTCGGCGTAACTTCATCTTTCACATTATGCAAAAACATTGGGCTAACTTTACTGTTTTGTTTTTTTTTAAAGCACAAAACTGTTTCTTTCCCCAAAAAAACGCGTTCGAAAAATTGCTGCACAAATACCGTGCGAGATAAAAAGTTGCAACAACCGCCATTGTATTCTCTAGGGTCTTTGCTAAAAAAAATATATATAATGTTTTGGGGTTCTATGTAATTTTCTAGCAAACAAATTATGATTTTTACATGTAGGAGAGAAATGTCAGAATTGGCCTGGGTGCTCCAGAACGCCTGGAGGTGCTCCCCTGCATGTTGGGCCTCTGTATGTGGCCACACTGTGTAAAAGTCTCACACATGGGGTATCGCCATACTCGGGAGTAATAGCAGAATGTGTTTTGGGGTGTAATTTGTGGTATGCATATGCTGTGTGTGAGAAATAACCTTCTAATATGACAATTTTGTGAAAAAGAAAAAAGAAAAAAAAAAATCTTGATTTTGCAAAGAATTGTGGGAAAAGATGACAATTTCAAAAAAACTCACCATGCATCTTTCTAAATACCTTGGAATGTCTTCTTTCCAAAAAGGGGTCATTTGGGGGGTATTTGCACTTTTCTGGCATGTTAGGGTCTCAAGAAATTAGATAGGCCGTCAGTAATTCAGGTGTGATCAATTTTCAGATATTGGCACCGTAGCTTTTGGACTCTCTAACATTCACAAAGACCAAATAATATCCACCGATTTGTACTTATTTTTACCAAAGATATGTAGCGGTATAAATTTTGGCCAAAATTTACGAAGAAAAATTACTAATTTGCTAAATTTTATAACAGAAACAAAGAAAAATTCATTTTTTTACCAAATTTTCAGTCTTTTTTCTTTTATAGCGCAAAAAATAAAAAACCCAACGGTGATTAAATACCACCAAAAGAAAGCTCTATTTGTGTGAAAAAAAAAGGATAAAAATTTCATATGGGTAAAGTGTTGTATGACTGAGTAATTGTCATTCAAAGTGTGAGAGCACCGAAAGCTGAAAATTGGTCTGGTTAGGAAGGGGGTTTAAGTGCCCAGTGGTCAAGTGGTTAAAGTGGAGTTCCACCCACTTTTACAACTCTTCAGCATCCCTCACTAAACTGTGCACTGTAAACAAATTGGATATTTTTTTATTTTTTTTCTCAGCACCTACTGTATATCTGCTGTATTCATTTTTCACTTCCTTCTCCCTGGCCGCGGCCCATCGCATCATTTCCTGTTTGCAATGCCTTCTGGGAAGGGGCGGCAACTTCCTCTGACACTGCCGCTGCTATGGAAACCTGACCTGAAACCTATTACACTGCTTGTGCTGCACTGAGCATGTGCGAGATCTGCAAGGAAGAGATCCAGGAAGAAATACAGTCTGGCTTCAGATGCCCACACTTAAGATGGCCACGGCCTGCTGTAAGTTTATAAAATAACTACTGCTATAAGCTAACAAAACAGACCTTAGTTTACAGACTAACTTTACTAGAATACATTAGGCTTGTGTATTATAGGGGGATTTTTATTTAAAAACTATTATTTTGGCTGGAACACCACTTTAACTGCTTGCTGACTGGCTCACGCCGATATATGTTGGCAGAAGGGCATGTACAGGCATACTAACGTACCTGTATGTTGCCCTTTAAGACACGGCTTGTGGGCGCGTGCGCGCCGCCGGCAGCACGCGCGCCGGCCGCAAGCCCCATAAGTGTGATCGCGTGTCCCGCGGACTCGATGTCCGCGGGGATACCCGCGATCGTCTCACGGAGAGGAAGAATGGGGAAATGCTGATGTAAACAAGCATTTCCCCATTCTGCCTAGTGACAGGACACTGATCACAGCTCCTTGTAATCGGGAGCGGTGATCAGTGTCATGTCACACATAGCCTCTCCCCCCCAGAGTTAGAATCACTCCCTAGGACACACTTAACCCCTGCAGTGCCCCCTAGTGGTTAACCCCTTCACTGCCAGTCACATTTACACAGTAATCAATTCATTTTTAATCACACTGATCGCTGTATAAATGTGAATGGTCCCAAAATAGCGCCAAAAGTGTCCGATGTGTCCGCCATAATGTCGCAGTCCCGCCATTACTAGTAAAAAAAAATTATTAACAAAAATGCCATAAAACTATCCCCTATTTTGTAGACGCTATAACTTTTGTGCAAACCAATCAATAAACGCTTATTGGGATTTTTTTTACCAAAAATATGTAGAAGAATACATATCGGCCTAAACTGAGGAAAAAAAATGTTTTTTTATATATTTTTGGGGGATTTTTATTATAGCAAAAAGTAAAAAATAATGCGACTTTTTCAAAATTGTCGCTCTTTTTTTTGTTTAAAGCGCAAAAAATAAAAACCGCAGAGGTGATCAAATACCACCAAAAGAAAGCTCTATTTGTGGGGAAAAACAGGACACCAGTTTTGTTTGGGAACCACGTCGCACGCCCGCGCAATTGTCAGTTAAAGCGTCGCAGTGCCGAATCGCAAAAAAGTGCTCTGGTCTTTTGCCAGCCAAATGGTCCGGGGCTGAAGTGGTTAAGAAAACGATACTTAATAGTGGCCAGTAGATGGAGCTAAAGATATAGGCATTAATCTCTGTTTGCCACCGTTGGACTGCCATGACCTGCTTTCACCCCAAGCGCTTTTTTTTTTCAAATTATTATCAGCTCCAAAAAAAAGTGAGTCAGACTTTTCAATTAAACTTTGCTTCTGTGTCAGAATGGTACTGATTGTACCTTTTTCAGATGTGTTCTTGGTTGCGTCACGGTACTGATTGAGAGGTAATTCCAATGCTCCGCTGACGAGTCAAATGCCCACACATTTAGACCAGGTGAGGTGCCAGTTCCCAGGTGCTTTGCCCCCTCTCCATAATCAATCACAATCAGAGGGGGGAGTAGCCACACTCTATAAATAAGTTCATTGCGAGTGAAACGCGTCAGCCGGAGGAACTCTGATGGTCTGCTGTGCATCAGATCCATCCATAAACACAGATGACGGCTTTTTACTCCAGAGCATAACTACCCTCTTCTCTGATTGTGATCGATTGTTGGGGAGTTTAATGAAGTCTGACGGCTGGAGCATTTCTCATGTCAAGTCTCTTGAATGTTTGCCATGGCACACTACACACGCCACCATTATGTCACCCTTGTACGCTTCTCTTCGGATTAAAATCTCCGGGAGAGGGGGGATGTGCATGAAGGGGATGATTGAGGATGTTTCGATCTGTCATATATTGTGCCATTGTGATGTCATTTGATGTTCTTAGTTAAAGAGTATGATAAGAGACCGAGTATATCTATATCTATACATATACATATATATATATATGTATATGTATGTATGTATGTATATATATATATATATATATATATATATATATATATATATATATATATATATATATATGTATATGTATAGATATAGATATAGATATAGATATATATAAATAGAGATATACACTATATTGCCACACACATTAACTTTAATGTTTTGTTTTTTTTTAAATATACACTTTATTACCAAAAGTATTGGGACACCTGCCTTTACAAGCACATGAACTTTAATGACATCCCAGTCTTAGTCCATAGGGTTCAATATTGAGTTGGCCCACCCTTTGCAGCTATAACAGCTTCAACTCTTCTGGGAAGGCTGTCCATAAGGTTTAGGAGTGTGTCTATGGGAATGTTTGACCATTCTTCCAGAAGTGCATTTGTGAGGTCAGGCACTGATGTTGGACGAGAAGGCCTGGCTCACAGTCTCCTCTCTAATTCATCCCAAAGGTGTTCTATTGGGTTGAGGTCAGGACAGTCAAGTTCCTCCATTATAAGGCGGCAGGTCGGCACGATCCCGCGAACCGTCGTAGCTGTACGTTGGTTCCTTTAAGCGGGCAAGCAGGTGCGCGCTGCATTGCGGGGGGGGGGGTGTGCCGATGCTCGCCTCGATGACCGCCGGCCGCGTGCGATCACGGGCACGAGAGGCAGAACAGGGACGTGCGTGTGTGTGTAAACACACAAATCCCTGTTCTGTAAGCTGAGGAGAGACAGATCGTGATTAGTAGCTAGGAACCATGATCTCTCATCTCCTCTAGTCAGTCCCCTCCCCCCCACAGTTAGAACACACAGTCAGGGAACACAGTCGCCCCCTTGATCGCCCCCTAGTGTTAACCCCTTCCCAGCCAGTGACATTTATACAGTAATCAGTGCATTTTTATAGCACTGATCGCGGTATAATTGTCAGTGGTCCCAAAAATGTGTCAAAATTGTCCGCCATAATGTCACAGTCCTGATAAAAATCGCAGATCGCCGCCATTACTAGTAAAAAAAATATAATAATAATAAAAATGCCATGAATCTATCCCCTATTTTGTAGACGCTATAACTTTTGCTCAAACCAATCAATATACCCTTATTGGGATTTTTATTACCAAAAATATGTAGAAGAATACATATCGGCCTAAACTTGGAAAAAAAATAGCTTTTTTTAAAAAAATATTGGGGATATTCATTATAGCAAAAAGTACAAAATATTGTGTTTTTTTCAAAATTGTCGCTCTTTTTTTGTTTATAGCACAAAAAATAAAAACCGCAGAGGCGATCAAATACCACCAAAAGAAAGCTCTATTTGTGGGAAAAAAAGGACGTTAATTTTGTTTGGGTGCAACGTCGCACGACCGCGCAATTGTCAGTTAAAGCGACGCAGTGCCGAATCGCAGAAAATGGCCTGATCATTGAGCAGCCAAATCTTCCGGGGCTGAAGTTAATACATAGCCAAAAGGGGGTGGCTGTAGGCAGGACTGACGAGCAGGTAATGATAACCAGGTGAGCCGCTGTGGAAACAATGAGTGCTGACAATTATCTGACAGCTGAGCAGCCTGAGCACAGAGAGCTGCTAGGAGTCCAGCCCTGACAAAAAAAAGGGCATATTTTCTGGCCCTTCCCCCGCTCTCCATCTTGAAACATCCCCCTGTGTGGGGAGAAGAGGGAAGCTGTCAGTGCTGAAGGAAGGGGGGGGGGGGGGGACACGGAGAGGTGCCTGGGCAGCAGGGGGAATCTGTACTGCACAAGATGATTAGGGTGTGCCCAGGCACACCTGGCACACCTGTGCACATGGTTATGTTCACAATAAAAGCACAGAAAGAAAAGTCAAAAAACCCTTATCCAATGTTCAAGTGGAGTAGTCAAAGCGGAACTTGAGTAATTTTTTCATCTTTCCATCTATTAAATCTTTTGCCCTTATTTTAACTTTGGATAGTAAAGCACACTTCCTGTTTCTTGTTTGGTCATTAGTCTAGGCTAATGACATCATGCACAGCTCTCTCTCTCACTCTCATGAGAGTTTGCCAGGAAGGAAGGGGGGTGAGTCATAAGAGGGCCAATGAGAGCTGCAGAGCTGAAGGTGTGCTTCAGCTGCCCACAGTTAAAATGGCTGCAGCCAGACTCAGTGGAGGGAGATTTCTGCAGCATTTTTGGCAAGTACAGAATCACAGTATATTTTATTTTTATTTTATTTATTCCAGGTACTTATATAGCGCCGTCAATTTACGCAGCGCTTTACATATAAATTGTACATTCACATCAGTCCCTACCCTCAAGGAGCTTACACTCTAAGGTCCCTAACTCACATTCATACATACAAGGGACAATTTAGACAGGATCCAATTAACCTACCAGCATGTCTTTGGAATGTGGGAGGAAACCGGAGTACCCGGAGGAAACCAACGCAGGCACAGGGAGAACATGCAAACTCCAAGCAGGTAGTGTCGTGGTTGGGATTCGAACCAGCGACCTGTCTTACTGCTAGGCGAAAGTGCTATCCACGACACCACTGTGCCGCCCCATATAAATAAAATAAGTGGTTGGAGGGAAGCTTCAGAATGGCAAAGATGTTTTTAATACAAATTATGTGAGCAGACCGCAGTTCCTCTTTAACGTCCATATGAGTTTATGGAAGTACATGTAAGGCTTCACACTTCTTTCAGTGGCAGCAATCTATCTTCCAAATGGGATCTTAGAACTTTCCCACCAATACCATATTAAGAAAAAAGAAAAAAGCGCATGAGAGCAAGCACCACTGTCTAAGTATAGCATGTATGGAATATTGTGAAATAATGAACACAATAAGGTAATGCACTCACAAGTACTTGGGCAGGGGCGTAGCTACATGGGGCGCAAGGGTTGCACTTGCGACCTGGGCCCATGCTCCAGCGGGCCTGTGAGGCCTCCCTGTACAGCTGAATTGGAGGGGCGGCATATAGCATAATTGATCACTGCCTCCTGCAGCCGCTGAATGCCTGCTTCTCCTCCTTTCCCTCCCACAGGCATTCAGTGGCTGCAGGAGGCAGGAATCTATTCCTCCATATCAGGCATATGCAATTAGTGGACCTCCAGCTGTTGCAAAAAGTCCCATCATGCCTCTGGGTGTCATGCTTGTGGCAGTCAGAGTCTTGCTATGCCTCATGGGACTCGTAGTTCTGCAACAGCTGGAGGTCCGCTAATTGTATATCCCTCTTCTATATGTTACTGCCCCGTCGCCCCTCCTATCCAGCTTCCCTCTGCTGCTCCTGGGCCCCTCTCTTCCAGCTCCACACTGAGCTGCTCGAGAACACACCTTGACATCACGGCACGCCAAGCAACCTGCTGCTCCCAAGAGTGAGACATCCCTGAGCTGCCGGTATCCGGGTCACCGAGGGGGTGAGAGCTGTGAAGGGGGGATAAGCCCCCCTAGCATTCTGCCACAGTAGGGGGGCCCAGCGGGGTTGCTTGCTGCAGGGCTGTGAGTTGAGAGCATATCTCTTATACAGCTCAGAGCCTGCACTGACAGTCCCCCCTCTCGCACAGTCAGGAGAGAGCCGATCTGCTCCTTCTCCTCCCGCCCCTCTCCACTTGTGTGTACTGCAGGAACTGTGAATCTAAGCAGCTGAGTTTGATCATTCAGCTACCTAGCCTAACACTTTCCGCAGTGCACACAGGAGGAGAAGGGCGGGAGGAGAAGGAGCAGATGGGCTCTCTCCTGTCCTGTCCGTGCGAGGGAGGAGGGAGTGGGAACTGTCAGTGCAGGCTCTGAGCTGTATGAGAGAGATGCTTTCAGCTCAGAGTCCTGCTGATGGGTACTGATAGGCAGCATTGATGAGCACTGATAAATGGCACTGATGGGCGCTGATAGGGGGCATTGATGAGCACTGATAGGTGGCACTGATGGCCACTGATGAGGGGCATTGGTAAACACTGATAAGTGGCACTGATGGTCACTGATAGGGGGCATTGATGAGCACTGATATGTGGCACTGATAGGCAGCACTGATGGGCATTGATTGACAGCATTGATGAGCACTAATAGGTGGCACTGATAGGCACTGATAGGCGGCATTGATGAGCACTGATAGGTGGCATTGATGAGCACTGACATGTGGCACTGATAGTCAGCACTGGTGGGCATTGATTGACAGCATTGATGAGCACTAATAGGTGGCACTGATAGGCGGCAGTGATAGGCGGCATTGATAAGCACTAATAGGCAGCACTGATAGGCAATACAGATTGGCACTGATAAGTGGCATTGATAAGCACTGATACGCACCGATAAGCAGCACTCATAGGTAACACTGATGTGATGAGCACTGATAGGCAGCACTGATAATCAGTGTAAACAATGTAATGCTGGTTAATAGCTCTCCTTTCCTTAAACAGACACATTGTGGGAAGAAAGGGCTGCCGATAACAGCTGATCACATGGTAAAGGGCCGCTGTGGTTAGCGCTTTATCGTGATCTGTGATCAGCTGTGTCACGGAGCGTGCTGGATGTGCACCCCTGGCGGCACGCGGGAGGCAGGGTTCCTGGAGGATGTCCATGGACACCTTCCCAGAACTGGAAGCCCAGGGCTTGGATGGAAGAGGGGGGGTGGGTTAGTGGGTTAGGGGGCCCTTCATGGTTTCTTGCACTGGGGCCCTGAAGGATCTAGTTACTCCTCTGTACCTGGATACCACGCTTCCAAAAGCTCTTATCTTTTATTTCTCCTGCTACCCTAACTAAGATAGGGATCCGTTAGTGGAGGCGAGGAGGGTGATGGAAGGTGGAAGGCAATGAGAGGAGGTGGGAGCCAAGAGTTCAGCTTTATTATAAATTGAATTTGCAACCTAATATGGTTTTGCTGGATGACATAATGCACTGTCACAGTCTGATATGTTCTTGCTGGATCCTATATTTGCTGTTGCTGGTTGATGAAATTTGCTATTACAATGTAATATGTCTTTAACGACCATTAACATAATTTGCTGTAATGGTGGAATACACTTTCCACAGCTGCATCAACAATTGTTATTTTTACTGCTTGCAAACATTTGTTCAACCTTTTAACTACCTGGCCCTTTAAGGGCTTTTAGTCAACTCTTTCAGGACATTAGTGGTCTCTTGTTGTCTCTTTCAGCATATTGATAGTCTATTTATCCTTTATTTGGCCAGCATGAGCCTGCACCTAAGCTAAACATTTATGTTATATTAGAGGTCATTGGAAAATACCCCCCATACATTGGTGGTCAGTGGGAGAAGGACACATTGGTAGTCAATAGAGAAGGGTTCCCTCCCACTGAGGTTCAATAGAAGAAGGGCCCTCTTACATTGGTGGTCAGTGGGAGAAAGACTGTTGTACATTGGTGGCCAGTTGATTATGCCCCTTTCATTGGTGGTCATGGGAGAAATGTCCCCTTATATTGGTGGTCATGGGAGAAATGTCGCCTTACATTGATGATCAGTGGACAAAGGTCCCCTTATATTGGTGGTCAATGGAGAAAGGTCGCCTTACATTGGTGATCAGTGGAGAAAGGTCCCCTTATATTGGTGGTCAATGTAGAAAGGTCACCTTATATTGGTGGTCAATGGGAGAAATCCTCTTCTTACATTCGTAGTCAGTGGATAAAGATCTCCTTTCATTGATGGTCAGTGGTGAATGCCCCCATTGGGTCAGTGGCAAAAGGTTACCTTTCATAGGTGGTCATTGGGTCCCATTATATTGGTGATCAGTGAAATTAGAATCTTCATATTTTGTTGGTCAGTTGGAAGAGGGCTACCCTTACAGACAGCTTAAAAGATAATTTGTGTCAGAGGTTACTTATTCGAGAGACAAGAAGACAGGCTCCACTGGGCCCAGACTGCTGGCTCTATAGAGTAACATTGTTCGGGATCATGTATCGCAGACACTGTATGTAGGAGTTAAGTCTTCCCCCTGCTCAGTGATCAAGGATTCCCTACCAACCTCTGGAGAAACCCTGGTTGGGTAAGGCTGCTCTATGATGCTCTATGTTGTTGGTACAAAATACTTTACTCCTTGTCATTTCTCTACCCATCTGATCAGCATCTCCCAGGCTTGGGGACAATGAACTTTTGAGAAGTTTTTGCTTTAAGTTAAACCTTAAAAAAGTTTGGTGGGGGCCCCCTACTCATGTTTTTGTGCATAGGACATGGAAACAAGGCTAAGGGACTCAACTATGCAGGAAAACATAAGAACTGGGGGGCAGAAAAATGGTAGCAGGTGCTCTGGACTGATGAACCAAAATTTGAAATACGTGACTGTAGCAAGAGGCAGTTTGTTGCTGAAGGACTGGAGAGCGGTACAATAATGAATATCTGCAGGCAACTGTGAAGCATGGTGGACGTTCCTTGCAAGCTTAACGCTGCATTTCTGCAAATGGAGTGGGAGATTTGGTCGGAGTCAATGATGTCCTCAATGCTGAGAAATACAAGCAGATACTTATACATCATGTCATACCATCAGGGAGGCGTGTGATTGGTTCCAAATTTAATTCTGCAGCAGTTGACAATGACCCCAAACATGCTCCAATGTCATTAAGAACTATCTTCATTGTAAAGAAGATCAAGGAGTCCTGGAAGTGATGTTTTGGCTCCCGCAGAGCCCTGATCTCAACATCACGGAGTTTGTCTGGGATTACATGAAAAGACAGAAGGATTTGAGGCAGTCGACATCCACAGAAGATCTGTGTTCTTAGTGATCTTAGTTCTCCATGATGTTTGGAACAACCTACCTGCTGAGTTCCTTCAAAAACTGTGTGCAAGTGTACCTAGAAGAATTGACGCTGAAGGCAAAGGGGACGGGGGTCACACCAATTATTGATATTTACTTTTATTTCTCCTCTGTTCTGTATTTACTTTATATTTTGGTAACTGATAGAAATAAACTATTACCACTTCTATTGCTGAAAGCGTTGTTAATTTACAGCATTTTTTTAAACCTGCCTAAGACTTTTGCACTATATATATATATATATATATATACAGTATAATCTATCTCATATCCTGTATCCTTTGTATACTCTGTTCAAATTTTAAAAACTTTAGAGATGCGATTATTATATGGATAGTTACTGGTATATAGGTATCAAATTTATTAGACATGTGCGGTTTGTTTCGTTCCGAATTAATATTCGGACAAATTTGTCATTATTCAGAGATTCGGATATACAGTATAAACAAAGTTTACCGAATGCTCCGAATAACAAAACGAAATTCATCCGAATTTTTGAAATTCTAATTGAAATTCGGATCAAATTTTACATCGAATTCTATTCGAATTCGATCTGTAAACATATTTCTGAAATCAAAGACTGTGGGGGTTATTTACTAAAGGAAAATCCACTTTGCACTGAAAGTGCAATTGGAAGTAAAGTTGCTGTCGATCCGAGGGGGACATACAAGGAAAATAAAAAACAGCATTTTAGCTTGCACATGATTGGGTGATAAAATCAGCAGAGCTTCCCCCTCATTTCAGATCTTCCCCTTAGATTTAGAGCGACTGCACTTCCAAGTGCACTTACAGTGCAAAGTGGACTTTCGTAAATAACCCCCTGTGTGTGTTCTTAGAGTACCATTTCGAAATAATGCTTTTTTCCCTAAGCCAAAGGTGATTTAAAGAGTCATTGTAATCATTTGATGAAGGTTTTCCTTTTGTTTGTTCACTTTGCTGCATTTGAATCGAAAAAAATATAACATTTTCGATTCGAAAGATTCGAAATTTATCGATTTGAGTGTTTTGAATTTAAAAAAACCCTGTAAATTAGAAGGTAATTCAAAGGACGACATGAAACTAATTACGAATATGAATTTCGAACTTGAATCCGGAATACGAATCGAACAAATCAACGGAATTGAACTAAACGAAATAACTAATCTAAACAAAACTAAACAAAATAATTTTTTTGCCATGCACATGTCTAAAACGTATCACTACATTTCTGGAACATGCAGTGTCTATCATCTATCACTAGGTGGCGCTGTACCCTTTGTGTTGCTGAACAGGCTACAGCTCTAAAGGGAAAACAAATCAACAAGATAGCATTCTTAAAGTGTTACTAAACCCAGGACCCTGCATTTACTATATCTGGTCTCCCCCAGTACACAGGACATGGAAATGCAATAGTTTTAGCAAATATAAACTGCTAAATACTTTTTCTCATCAGCAGCAGTCTTATGACTTCTATCAGTGTCTGGTTAAAGCTTGTAGGAGGAGTTTTCATTCTCCTCTGACTGTCCTATAAGGATGCAGGGCCCCTGACCTTCTGTCTGGACAGTGCTGATTGGCCCTGTGCTGATCACATGCACCCTCCCAAGAAAGAAAAAACTCACTAACAATACACACTAATCTGAGCATGTGTAGAGCGCCCCCAAGGCTCCGTTGTATCAGGAGATGGATTGGGGACAGTGGAAGAAGGGGAGGATCAGAGAAGACAGGATCAAACAGCCTTTTTACACAATGCAGAGAATTAACCCCTTAGATTTCACAGTGAGTATAACAAGCATGCTTTACAGCACATACAGAATGATTTTACTTTACTTAGAGGAGTACCCAACATCAAATGTATTTTTCATGTTAAGACATCTATACGAAGTAATAGATGTTAAACACTTGCCTACTGGGCACTTTTACCCTCTTCCTGCCCAGGCCATTTTTCAGCTTTCAGCGCTGTCGCGCTTTGAATGACAATTGTGTGGTCATGTTACACTGTAACCAAATTCATTTTTAATAATTTTCTTCACACAAATAGAGATTTCTGTTGGTGCTATTTAATCACCACTGGGTTTTTTTTTTTTTTTTTTTACAAAAAAAAGAACGAAAATTTTGAAAAAATAAAACGTTTTTCTTAGTTTCTGTCAGTAAATTTTGTAAAATAAGTAATTGTTCTCCTTCAGGGGTGGGCACTGATAGGCTGCACCTATTGGCACTGATTAGGTGACACTGATGAGGAGGCACTAATATGCCGCACTGATTGGCACTGATGGGCAGCACTGATTGATGGGCACTGATAGGCAGCACTGATGGGCAGCACTGATTGATGGGCACTGATAGGCAGCACTGATGGGCGGCACTGGTGGGCACGGATAGGTGGCACGGATAGGCGGCACTGATGGGCACAGATAGGTGGCACTGATGGGCTGGACTGATGGGCGGCACTGATGGGAGGCACTGATGGGCATTGATGGGCAGCACTGATGAGCAGGCACTGATGGGCACTGAAAGGCAACATTGATTGGTGTCACTGATGGGCACTGATTGGTGTCACTGATGGGCACTGATTGGTGTCACTGATGGGTACTGATTGGTGTCACTGATGGGCACTGATTGGTGTCACTGATGGGTACTGATTGGTGTCACTGATGGGCACTGATTGGTGTCACTGATGGGTACTGATTGGTGTCACTGATGGGTACTGATTGGTGTCACTGATGGACACTGATTGGTGTCACTGATGGACACTGATTGGTGTCACTGATGGGTACTGATTGGTGTCACTGATGGACACTGATTGGTGTCACTGATGGACACTGATTGGTGTCACTGATGGACACTGATTGGTGTCACTGATGGGCACTGATTGGTGTCACTGATGGGCACTGATTGGTGTCACTGATGGGCACTGATTGGTGTCACTGCAGGGCACCGATTGGTGACACTGGTAGGCTTTACTCTAATCAGGGCACCGATGATCAGTGCCTTGATTACATATCCAGGTATTCCCTGCGAGGAGATGCCGCTGATCGTCTCTCCTTGCCACACACTCTGTCAGTGTGAGGCGATGAGAGCCGATCACCGGAACGTCTCGCATTTACATGTGACCGGCTGTGATTGGACACAGCCAACCACATGGTTAAAGAGCTGCGCGATTGGCTTTTTACAGAGATCGGGGTCGCGCCGTGCCCTAGCAACACGGTGCAGCCGCGATCGTCGTGCTGTGCGCCCCCGCATATGACGTCCACCCAGAATGAGAGCCGCACCGTCCCTCCGTCATTATAAATACACTTCCAGGCGTTTATAACGGCTCATAGAACTTCCCCTGACGATGCCTTTATCTGCCTCTCTGTTTTGGGGTCACCATCCACAATCATGTGACTCCCACGTTCATAAATGCCTGAGACAGATCCGTCCCTCTCACCTCCTGACTTGCTACAACGTTTAACTTTGCAGTCTGATCGCTGGGGGAGAGGAGACTGAGGAAATGCTTCCCGTTGCCTGCAGTGGACTGATGACATCATCGCAGCCGAGACAAAGTCACTGGCCTGGAGCTCGATTTTCAGAAGAATTCTGTTGTTTGTATATTGAGGGATCTAATCATGCAGACTGGTAAAGTTACTGAAAGGTCCACTTTAAGAACAACGCACCCTCCGTGGGGCCGATATCTTATCTGAACGGTTATTAAAGCGCTCCATCATTGTAGCAGCCACGCTGCTTAATATAGTTATGCTTTATTTGTTACTGAAAGGTCGCCTTTAAACACCGCACCGTACTTTTTTTTTAGAGAAAGCTACATGTAATCCAATGATTGATTAACTGTTTTATTCAAGAAACTGCCAAATTAAAACCATAAAATGGCTACATAGAAATAAATTACATTGATATGCAATATAAATTATAAACATTGAACAATTTTCTCTTTCATTTCATGATTGTTGGAAAGTGGCGTGGCTCACAAGATAATCAGCGTCACTCGAGTTTTATGTTTTTATTGGGTAATATACATGATAAATGTGCTGACTTTTGGAAAGAAAAATGTTCAACTGCCCAACCCCCCCCCCCCCACCCTCTCCCCCCCCCCCCCCCCACCACAAATCCAGCATTTGTAGGATAAAGAAGGAATGATTGAATGATTGTCAATGATACATTTGAATGATCCGATGAACACTTGGCTGAGTAGTGGAAGCATCGGTAAGTCCAGAGACGTGTGCTTGGACCGCCACGTGATGGAGATCCTATAAACTTGGCATTTTTTGTCCTCCTGATAATATCTGTTAATGTAGAATTCTAGCTAAAGCTTAACTAGTCTTAAAAATGCCCCCCCCCCCCCCTCCTAACACATATACTTACTGGCCAATGTAAAAACGATGTATATACGAGGTGTGACAATTTAATTCCTGGAATGCCTGCGGCGTAGCATTATGGCGGAGAGTCACGCAGCCATTCGCACTCACACGTTCTGACATGTTCTAACATGCACCCGCCTGGGTTGCAGGCCAGGTCACTCAGTCTTTATGGAGTAGTGGAAAAAAATAACATATGTATGCGTTGTGCTGTTGGCAAAAAATTAGTGAGAGGAATCTGGAGCAGAGGATTTCCTAAATGTACAGAATATAACTGGGTACTGACATTTATAGGTAAAGTTGATCCAGGGAAAATCTGATTGCCTCTCTGGGGATCAGGAAGGAATTTTTTCCCCTGCTGTAGCAAATTGGAGCATGCTCTGCTGGGGTTTTTCTCCTTCCTCCGGATCAACTGAGGGTATAGAATTGGGTATATTGGATTTTACGATATTTTTTTTTTGTTGTTTTCTTTTATGGTTGAACTGGATGGACTTGTGTCTTTTTTCAACCTGACTAACTATGTAACTATGATTAACATCAAATTTTGCATTAAAAATTGGCAAAAGTTGCGAGTGAAACTTTGGCGCTGGTTCACCAGGCTTATGGTGAACATTAGATGAAGAAATCAAGAGTTTTTGAAAGCATAGGCAGTTTAAAGTGGGGTTCCACTCAAATTTTTAACTTAATCTTACCCCCTTCAGTTAATTGCATAGATGTTCAAATGCCGCACGAAATTTTTTTTTATCGCTGTAATTACCTTTATATTGCACTTTATTGTGGCACTTCCTGTCTCTCCTCCCATGGGAGTAGGCGTGTTTATTGCCTTTCCCCGGCGCCGCACTGTCTCCTGGGAGCTTAGTGTCAGGCTTCCCAAGATTCAATGCGGGAACAACGATCATGCTTGTGAACAAGCTGTGAATGAACAGCATTCCCCGCATCCAGGAAATCAATGCTTGTGGGCTTCACATGCCCATAAGCAAGATGGAAACAGCCAGCATCACATTTTTAAAGTTATTCTTCAGTACGAAAACAGACAGAGGTGGAAATATTACACCCAAACTGTGAGTATTATTTTGGGATTAGCAAAGTGTCTCAATGACCTAAAAAAAAAAAAAAAAAAAAGATTGGTCGCCGGACTCCCACTTCAAGGAGAGGCAGGAAGAACAGAAGGTACAATGGTCAACCAAGATTGGTACTTGGAAAATTTTAAAAAGGTAACGGGAATCTGTTCAGAGGAAAAGACCAGAATTCTGGCCTGGCTATTGAATTCTCCACTATAAAAACAATCCTATATACACACCTCCTAACGTTTAGAGATGGGAATGAGGGACACCTATCAGCAAAAGTATGCAGGCATAGGACACACCCCTTGCCACGCCCCCTTAAAGGAGAATTGTACAAAAAACAAGATTGGTTAAACCCACAAGGGCTTTTTTTTATCACTACTATTCCTTTATATTGGCTTTTGGAATTTACAAATGCAGCAATTTAGAAAATCAAATGAAAGGTTTAGTGCTGGAAAACAGTTTTTGATAGATAAAAAGTGCATTTTATATACAAGTATATAGATGAGACCAAAATGAGGAGGAAAGAGGGACAGAGGGACATTGCTCCAAATCAGGGACAGTTGGGAGCTATGCTGTACATGATGCGTTAGGTGTTTGTGAGTTCCTGGCCCAGAAATCCATTCCCGAAAACTTGACCAACCACCTTATTCTCCTGACTTGGCACCCTGCAACTTTTGGCTGTTTCCAAAATTAAAAAAGGCCTTTAGGCCTACTTCTTTTTGTTTAAAGTTAAAATCAGTATTTTTTGCTAGAAAATTAATTAGAACCCCCACCCTGTACCAGAGTCCCGCTATCCCCCACTGTCAGGCACCGGGGTGCAGCTTCACCGGTCCGGACCTCTCAGAGTGTATTCTAATTGGTCTAATTGGTCGGCGCTGACCAATTGAAATCAATCTAGCCGGTTCTATCAGCGAGACCAGGGGGGCTGGGGAGGGGGTTCAGTATAAGTTCACCTTACAGATTTTTTTTTTTTTGGGTAAAATATAATATAATAGCTGAGGTTCCACTGAGTAATACCAAAGAGATACCAAACATGTCACGCTTTGAAATTGCGCACGCTTGTGGAATGACGACAAAGTACGACACCTAAAAATCTCCATGGGTGATGTTTAAAAATCTTTACAGGTTAACAGTTTAGCATTACAGAGGAGGTCTAGTGCTAGAATTATTGCTCTCACTATAACATTTGCGGCGATACCTCACGTGTGTGGTACAAACACTGTTTACATATGCGTGCGCGGCCTACGTATATGTTCGCCTTGGGGGGGGATGGGGGGGGCTTTAAAATGTTTTTTAATTATATATTTTTTTTTTTTAAATTACACTGTCTCTTTACATTTTTTTTTATTAATATTTTTATTTTTGGTTTTACAATAAATGTAAAATATAAGACCCCAGATCTCTCCTCTACCTTTGAAAGCATCAGATCAAAAAAAAAAAAACATTCATCTGATGCCTTCCAAAAAAATGGCTTTTAGTGAAAAGAGAATCACCGGCTGAAAATATAATAATATATAATATAATATATATATTATTATTATTATATAATTTATAATAATAATAATATTATATAATATCATTATTGTATAATTATTATAGTTATAATATAATTATATAATATAATACCGGGGTTATGGCTGACAGCTGTAGCCATAGCCCCAGTAATCCGCTTTAAACCCATAACATAAATGTACATTAGGGGGTGTTGAAGTGGTTAATAGGACACGGATTTGATGACATTCCCGGACATCCAGTGCGCCGCAACAAAGATACTGCACAGCATTCTGGAAAACAAATTCTAGGAATGTTTCCAGTCATGTGATCTGGCTCCCCTGTGTCAGCCAGCGGCAGCTGTAGGGGAGAGGAGGGACTGCCGACAATGGCTGCACCATGGGAGCCTATGGGAGATGTCATCGCTCCCAGCTTTCACAGCCATTGTCGGGCACACTCTCCCCTGCGCTGGTTGACTCAGGGGAACGGATTCAAAAAATAGGTAAGTATATACATCCTTTCTTACACAGGTTAAATGGTATAGGTGTTAGGAGGGGGGCATTTTTAAGACTAGTAAGGCTTTAGCTGGAATTCCCCTCTAAATGTATATAACTTAAAGTGAGCCTGTCTGCCATCATAAAGCTGAACTCCAAGTAATACTATTTTTAAGCAGGTTTCAAAATGACATCTTAGCTTCCCCAGATATAATCTTTTTTGTAATGTAATGCACTAGATACTATTTAGAAAGCTTCCAAAGGCTCAATTTCCCTTGTTCCCCGCTGTAAGACCGGTGGCTCCTAGTGGGAGGACCTAGGCATCCCATAATCCTGGTCTGTCCCTCCCACCCTGCATAATTTGATTGGCAGACTTGGAGACTCCAGGTCTGTCAAGCCCATTCTTACATCATATGATTGGCCACCAACCTGCCCACATTCACTCTCATTCACAGCGACAATTTCCATTGGATGACGGGAATCATAGCGTTTACTGTACTAGCCACACCCCTCTAAGAGCAAAAGTGACACTGCTGCTTCTCTGACTACAGGTGCCCATGCAGAGCTAAGCTGTCTGCATGCAACTAATGACATCACAGACTATAGAAAGGTAGTTTTCTCCAAAAATACAATTTTGAAAAAAAAAAAAAATGTTTTTGTACTGTACATATGGAGAGTCCAATTTCTAAATGATCCTGGTTCAGTTTAAAGCTTTTAAAAAGAAAAAAGGGGCCAACAAGCCCTTTTGCTGTGGCCCTCTGATCCTACTTATACTTTGTTACTAAGGGGTCAAATTCCCCAAAGTGGGAATAAGTTCCACCCACAAGAAGTAAGCCCAATTCTCTCCCGATCACACTGACCAATAAGACCGCTTTTGAAAATGAAGCGTTCTCATTGGACAGGGAAGGGCCTATAGTTGGGGTTTAGCTCCAAGGAGGAGGGGTTAAACCAGAAGGCAGGAAGGCTGGATCTTTGGTAACAAGGTGTAACCAGGATCAGAGGGGAGTATAGGAAAAGAGTTTCAGGCTTAGTTAGTAGTGGGCACCTTGTGCTACCTGCTCCTAGGCATTACTTTAAAAGCTGGAAAAATGCCTGACAAGTACACTTCAAAGAACAAGTCCATGCATATAAAATAATTTTCTTACACTTTCTGGTCTTTCAAAGATAAATATATTTCAGTCTATTCAGTGCACTACCAATTACCAGCAAAATTACATGAAATCTGTTTCTATATTAATCAATGGGCCACTGCCTGAGTTCAATTTACTTGCATTCTGCTCTAACGCCTCCCCTGAGCCAAACCCTATCCAAACCCCATCCACTTTCTGTTCCCCCGTCCATTGAGAGCATTCAGTGGCCATTCCCATTTTCGCTAATTTGCTGGCTCTAAAAAGGGTGGTCACTGTTGTAGTGACCATGTAGAACAGCAAGGTATGGGAGATTGCAAGAATATGTGTATTATTTTACAAGTTAAAAAAGGTTCCTACAGATGTTTTAACTGTGTATTTAAATAATTGCCTGGTGTTGCATTTTTTTGTTACAAATTAAAAAAAAAAATAACAGTATATAAATCAGGAATCAAGCATTCCATCAAAGAGCAGATTGACGAGGTACAGGGCTGTTAAGCCATCACACAATTTAGTCCCCCTTTAGGTGGTCTATAGCTTTAAATTTTACAAGTTCTTACTGAATTGACACTAGGCATCTTCTTCGTACTTTGTTTTTGGACTCTGCTACATCAAATACATTGCCGGACGGATCAAAGGTTTCACTTTAGTATTTTGGAAGTTCCCCCTCCTGCTCATAGGAGAAGAAGCCAACTCTCCTTCTGGCTGAGTCAAGGTAGGTCACCTTTGTGTCAGTGTCTATTCCATTGTAGGGTTGACTTCTTTGTGTCAGAGTCCATGAGAATCTTTTTTGGGGCTTCCCATGAGTCGGGAACGAGTGGCCCATCCTTTTGGCGTGAAGAAAAGACTCCATCCATTGGTTTCAGCTGTCAGTGTTGTTTGGCGAGAGGTGATTGGAAGGTCCGTTGGCTCGTTCTCTGAGTTCTGGTAGAGTAAGTGTATCAGGAGCAGAGGTCTTGCGCGGTCTGTCTTTGGGCAGGGTGAGAAATTCTGGAGGTTCGCCAGTGATGGGGGTGGCTGGGGCGCTACGGATAGCGGGGCACTGGCTTTCTGCGGTTATAGTAATGGTTGGAGCAACTGGTCCTATTTTCTCATTGGTGGCGGCCTGTGTCTCCTTCTCGTACTCTCGAACCTTTTCCATGGTCATTCCTGTGGGGTGAAAACATAAGAGTCATTTATGATGATAATTATATAGGCATTGCTTCAAAACTATGGAGTCAATTTCAATGTAGCTTCAAAATGACTTGTATCCTTTCAGGTTCCTGGGGCTCTTTGCAGCTTTTAACCCCAATCTACAACTTATGGGAACATATAAAGGTAGATGGAAACATTAAAACATTACTGTTGAAACAACCAAGACAAGGAAGATACTAGAGCAGGGTTTCTCGGCCAGGGTTCTTCCATAAAATGCTAGGGGTTCCTTGGGCAATGAGCAATTTCTACCTCTCAGATAAGTTCCCACTGACACCAATGATCTTTTTAGCTATCTGTAAGGGAATGAGTCTTCACAATGACCACAAGTGTAAGGAGCATTCTTCCCATTTTCACACTAATGTATCATGAGTTGAAGATATAGTAATTTTTAGCAGGGCTTCCCTGAGACCTGAAAGTTATTTTAAGGGTCCATCAGTGTTGAAAAGGTTGTGAAAGGCTGTGCTAGAGGCTTCACCAAGTTTCAACCAGCTTGCATTCTGTGGAAAACAGAAGGCCAAGTGTTCCCTCATTCTGAGCACCGCCCACTGTAGTTTTCAAAAAGATGTTTTCCCATATTGAATCATTCATCACCATACAGAAATTCTGAGTTAAATCAGGCTATAATGTATTTTTGTGTTCAAAATGTTATCACAGACAGACCCTTTAACTTGGCTAGTATTGGATTAAGTATGGGAACCTCTCTCTAGAATCAATAGACTGTCAGCGCAGCGGTCATTTAGCGAGATTGCTGACTCTACTGCTTGTCATAGAGATATCAACTAAAGGAGCACTCTACAAACATGGGACAGCAATGTAAAAGCCACATCAAAAAAATAGTATGAAGCTAAACTCTTGGCAAATATAAAAATACAGTAATGTATGCAGTCATGTGTTTATTAAAAATGTATTTGTCCTGGTGACCATAATCATGGCCACTGACACTTGACAATCCAAAATTTTGAGTTGTTACCAGAGTTAAAAAAGATGGAAATTCTTCCATTGTACTTGTTTCAGTGACAACTGTCCAAGAGTGAATTATCTCTTATTTTGGAGAGGTTGCAACACTGATAAAGAAAGTTAAGAGAAAACTCCCAAATGGGGCACATATAGCAAAACAAAAAAAAAGCTTGTCAAGTGTTATAACCATGACTCTATCCAAGACTAAGAAAACAAGTTTTGGCTTTAGTTATACTTAGTGTATGTCCCAAATTCACCCGTAAAACCTCCATCTCCCCCTGCTTCTCTTAAACATGGTACAGCTCAGGTTGCGGAGCCACTGTACTAACAATACGATGTTAGTACACCGATCTCCACTGACTTATTGTGTCCCCCCCCCTGCCAGAACACTCCGGGCAGCACTCTCAGCCATTGGCTGAAAGCTCTGATCGGGAGCCATTCGGCAGACCTTTTTTGGTCATGAGCCTTTCGACAGAAGGCAGAAGGCTTCTGTCAGACCGGCTGCCATACACATGGAACAGTTTCTATTGAACCAGCCGACATTCGACCCATGTGTACAAGGCTTAACGTTGTTCCTGTATTAAGAAGCAATTAGTATTACTCCCTGTGACAACATCAACAAGCTTGTAAAATTCTTGAATTCTTGAAGGGCAGCTGCTTGGAGCGCTAGGTACGCTCCCAGAACTACATCTCCCAAAAGGGCCCATTCCCTACACATCTTGTCTGGGCAGGCTCCTGGAAGTCAAGGCAATAAGCATTGTTTTGTTGCCAAAGAAATCAATATATGCATGTGGGGAGCTACAGAGGCAGTGGGTATGGGCTGGGTTTTGTAGTCCAGTAGGCAGCAGAGGTTGGGATTCCAGAACAACATTCTCAAAGAGGCACTAGAAACTTTTAGGCCTCATGCACAGTGGACATTTTAATGCTGCTGTTTGGGGCATATGTTTTTTTTCTTTCTGCCTCTAAACCCCTCTGAATGTTGGCCTATGTATCCATGCACTCATAGGTGTTTAGAGGACTTTAGTTGTGGGGCATTTAGAGGCAGAAATAACTCCCTTACTTCTACCACATCCAGGAGCAGCAGCATTTTGATAAATGCTTGATGCCTCTAAAGGCACGTTAATGTTAGGCACGCCAAGCACTTACGCGTTCATTTATTTCAAGGGCCAGAATAAATGACTAGTCTGGCCAATTAAATGAATTAACACCCAAGTGCTTGATTCACCTAAACATGCCTAAACGCATCAAATCTTTTACGAGAATTGACAAAATGCTGCTGTCAGAAGTAAAGGAGCCTAGGGGAGATGGCCAAATGTTCAGTGTGCATGAGGCCGAAAGCCCCGTACACACAGGCTGAATATGGCCCTGTATCAGCCGGTTCAATAGAAACTGGGTGACATTCAGCCCCAGTGTACAGCAGCTGGGGCATGACCAAAAAAGGTCTGCCGATCGGCATCCGATCAGCGCTCTTGGCCAATGTTTGAGAATGGTGATTGGTGTGTTCTGGTGGGAGAGCCGTCCCTCTGTCAGAACGCAATTGCTTAGTGGGAAGATCGCTGTACTAACTTTGGATTGTTAGTACAGGATCTCCTCCCAAGCTCTTCAAGCCCACTGGGTTGAACAAAAAAAAAACTGATAGTGTGTACTAGGCTTAAGTCTTGCAAGTGTAGCTAGATAAAGGAACACTTCAAAAAAGCTCAATAGTTCTGGCGAGACGGCTCCCACACAGTAAAGCTTCCCTTGATGGGCACCCAACAGTAGCTTAAACCATACAAATACAGAGAGAAGCACCAGACCAAAATCGGATAAAGTCCAAGATAATTTGATTTTTTGATAAATAAAAGTCAAATAAAAACAACAAACTTTTGGGGAAGCACCACACCATCAGGGCTCAACACAAGATAAACTTGGATGGACATGGAGGAACCTCTATTGCTGTTCAGCAACTGTTGCTGAGGACAGTTCAGTACTGTTTCTAATATAAACCTGTGAAGTCACTGGGGTCCATCCAAGTTTTATCCTGTGCTGAGCCCTGATAAAGGGGGAGCGGTGTTGCCCCTGAAACGCATTGGCTGTTATCATATTACTTTTTTTATCAACAATTTATAATTATCTTGGACTATTTTATCTGTTTTTTTTGTCTGATGCTTCCTTCTGTATTTTTGTAGTTTAAGATACTAATGGGTTCCCATCAAGAAAGCCTGACTGTGTTGGGATTTCAGTGCCACTGTGTTTTTAATGCAAACAGGAATTTAGGAGCATGTTAAATTTCGCACAAATCAATAGGTATATTTCTGTACTCGCAGCGTTTTTAAAAGACTAATATATATGAGAAGTGCATGTATTGCCAAAATGTGCAGAATATGTTTTTCGTTTTTCCTGACATAAACTTTAAATAAGCCTAAAGTGTAAGAAAAGCCTGAGTCTAACTATTCCCCCCTTCTTATGTATCCTGCCCGACCATTATAAAAAACATCTGTATGTTTAAATATTTTTAATCCACTCCGGTCACGTGAGCCCGCAGCTCTGGCTCCCCTGTGGCAGTGAGCAGCGGCTGCAGGGAAGAGGAGGGATCGTCGACAACTGCTGGGCCATGGGAGTCTTTGGGTGACATCACAGCTCCTGAAATTCACAGCAATTGCTGAGCCAGAGCTGCAGGATCACGTGACCAAACAGGATTAAAAATAAGTAAGTGCTCCCATCTTTTTTTATACAGGTTAGGCAAGATTGGTAGAAGGAGGGGGAGGAGGGAATATTTTTAAGAATAGTTAGACTTAGGCTTTTTTCCATTTTAGGGCTGAAAAGTTGTACTGTTCCCTTGCCTCCTTATACCTCCAAACTTCATGCCTGAGCCCCCACTAGCTACATTTCTGATTCCTTGTCCTTCCTACGTGTCCTGTTCCTCACCGCAGTACATTTCACCCTGAGCACAGTCTGCATCCTTTCCTAGAAATAGCCCCGTTGATTTATTTGTATTTTCTTCCTTTTTATGATCCCTGTTTTAAGCCTGCCGCATGTTTTCTCAAAGTTTATTAAGTTACTCTACATTACTGTGTGTTCTTATTCTGCCTCCAAGGTATCATTGTGGTATTGATTTGCCAGGCTGATCATTCTCTTGGTACCTGCGGGAAGTTGGATTTGTGCTAAATATAAAACATTCTACGTAAAACAGAAGAAGAGATGGGTCTCCGGGGTGCAGGCTCCAGTTTTATTTCCTTCAGCAAAATATTGTGACGCGGCTTTACACAGTCATCAGAAAAGGGTTGCCAGGTTGAGATGGAGCTTATAAACTGGTTCTACAGAAAAAGTCAGGCATGGGAGGACTGGACTATGGGGCAGGTAGGCATTGCAAGCCCAATAAGCCACTATTAATAACATATGGTGGGCTGGTGGCCCTAAATAAAGACACTTCACCATTTAGAGATCAATCAGAGCAGGACAGGGGCACATGTCGGGCATTAGATTGAGAGTATATAGAGTTATTGGCTGTCTGTTCATCCCAGGGTTTGAGAGATAGAAGTTTTCCAGCACTGACTTTCTTGAGGCTTTGAGATATCATGTGACCACAAATGATGCCAATGCAGGAAGATGTGTCACAATAAACCAACTTTAGGAATGCCCACCTTTCAGAGGCGTAGATAAGGGGGGGTCAGGGGCGTTCAAACCCTCCTAGAGCTTTGATCGATGGTGCAGTAGCTAGGCTAGTGTAGCCTTTCAGCTGCTATACCCGCACACCTTGTCTCCTCCACTATGCCCACCAATGCATTATAGCACCTCTTGCTTGGTACACCTTCTTTAGCCATAGAAATCTGTCCCTGTTGTGAAAATGCCACTTGGTTGTGTTTTCCCATTCCAGGTCAAAGTTCTGCAGTTCTTTCCTGCCATCCAGTGTCTTTGATCTATCTCCTGCAGCTTTTATGCCTTTTTATTTCACAAGCAAATGCAAGAACCAGTTCTGGCCAATCAGAAATCAGCTTTTGTTATTTTTCTCTGATCTGATGAAACATTATTGTCTGGCAGAACTTTAAACTGAAACTCTAAAAAGAGCACTATGGGAGCTGTTATTGTTGACGTCTTGTAAAGTCACAAGCTCCAAAGATGTTGTATGAATCCAGGCTTTACTATCTAGTGCAGCCTTTCTCAACCTTTTTTACTCCTGAGGAACCCCAAAAATAATTTTTAGGTCCCTGGGAACCCTAGCTGATATCAATTAACCTGGGGGAAATGGAAAATGCCGTACTCATGGGTGGTCAGTAGGAATAATAAAACCCTTACAGTGGTGGTCACCCTTACAGACAGCTAAAAAGTAAGGCCTGGAGCAAGAGAAATAAAATGAAAAGGATAGTGAAGGGTCGGCATGACAGGGTGATAAGTGTGAGCAACTATGGGGTTAAGTAAGTGTAGGTGGAGAAATGGGGAGAGTTAGTATTAGCCAGGAGAAACAGGATGGGGTGGGGTGTGGTAATTGATTTAAGGGGGAGTCGGGGTCTCCCAGGCATCAGTGGAGGGACAGGTGACAAAGCAGGCAGCTTCTAACGCTGCTGCGTGTCACAGCCACAGAGAAAATGGCCGACATTGGCAGGATCCTGGCCCAGCTGCAGCATCCAAGGGGCCTGAGTGGCTGCAAAGCCAGGTAGCAGTCCTGTTGGAGGACCAGGCATCGGGGGTCGGCTGCGAGGGGGGGGACATCCCACGTGCTCCGTGGTCTAGGCTGCCGGAGTGGTTTTTGCCCGGATCCTCCCCCCAAGCTTTGCGCCATGATAGGAGCCACATATAGGAGCCGTCAGGCCCACAAGCGAAGCACCCACCGGCTTCTGCAGGTGGCGGTCCTGGACAGAATCCTCATCGGAGGTGGAGCTCGGCGGGCGGGGAGTCAGGTAGAGTGCGCATGCCACTTCCGCCTGCCCAGCAGCACTGTTCAGAGTCCGCGGACTCCTCTCCCTCTGACGTATCGGGACGGGGGGGGGAGTCTTGGCGAAGGAGTGGCAATGTCTGTCAGAAACCATGAACCAGACCGAGACAGAAGTACAGTAAAATCACACTTGTTTATTAATAAAAATAAAAAGGTAAATAGAGTAAGCATAGTCAAAGCATAGCCAGAGTCCATTAACCGGAATCGGGTAGTCAGCCAAGGCAGAGTTTAGTAACCAGATCAGGTAATCAGCCAAGCCGCCAGAGTTCAGTAACCAGATCGGATAATCAGCCAGGCCAGAAGTCAAGGATCCAAGTAGAGGAACAGCAATCAGGATAAGGAGCCAGAAGGGATGTCAGCAAAGCCAGTCTTTAAACAGGAACGCAGGAGATGGTTTCTTGTGATGTGACCAAGGCGAAGGCAGGAATGAAATGAGCTGGAGATCTTTAAGTAGGTGGGACTGACAAGCAGATCCACAACAGCTGGTTAACTGTGGAGAGAGATTAGAGGTGGCAATTAGCCGACAGCTGAGCGGCCAGCTCAGAGAAGGAAGGGCTGAGCCAGCCCTGACAGTGTCACAGCTGCCGGGCCGTTACCTGACGCGGCCGGCGGCTCCGGTGTGCTCGAGGTGACCCCAGCTAGGAAAGAGAAGGGGGGAGTGCTGCAGAAAAGTGGAGACCATGGCCTGGGGTCTGGGATATATGGGCGGTCGCAACAACACTTCTGTGGGCAGACCCGGTGCTTGGAGGCGGATTTACGGCAGCAAGGCCCCCATCGCCTGGGCTGCTTCAAGCTGATGATCTGCAACTGCTAGAAGTACGGTCGAAGGGTGAGCTGTCTTGCTCAGAGGAGGAGGAATCGTGGAGCCAGCCTGCACTGGGGATTCTGAAGCGGCAGCTGTTGGGGGCACCCCTGGTCAGCCTGGAAAGTCTGCTAACTTATTTGCTAGTGCTGGTAACAGTGTTTTGGGACTCTTGTTGTAGGTAGCGGATGGGAGATGGCAGTAGCGGGTGGAGCCAGGCCGCAGGTAGCGGCGGGCTCTGCGTCCGGCCCACAGGTGGTGGGTGTTCCACCAGCCACGTCCGGTACAACTACAGGATTTGTTAGGGGGGCTGCGGGACTTAGTGCAGCGCTTTCTCGGGGGTAGTGTGGGGACAACCCAGAAGGTGTCACCGTGGGTCCAGTTGGGTAGCGGAGCAGTTGCGGGTGGTGCTGGTACGGGGCCCAGTGTGGTACCCCCCCTCCCACTGGTTACGGCAGTTGCTCCTTCTACCACGGGGCCTGTAGTATCTCCACCAATGCAAGGGGCTGCAGTTGCAGAGTCAGGGGCTAAGGCCAGATCGTCGCAGGATGCCCTGGGAAAGGTGGATGCTGTGCAGATCACTGGCGCAGCAAAGTTTGAGGTTTATGTGTGTTTTGAAGGGCTGTTGGGGGCACACTTAAAACAGGAGGTCCGGGATAAGAGTTGAAAGGGTGAGTACGTAGAGATGTTCTCCCTGCTGGCTCTTGAAAAATTTAACCTGGATAGGGTTAAGCCCGATGACACTAAGACCGATGACACTAAGAAGGAGGATGAGAAAATGTTGCGGTACAGGTTGAGTACGTAGAGATCTTCTCCCTGCTGCCGCTTGTAAGATTGAACCTAGATAGGGTTAAGCCCAGAGACACTAAGAAGGAGGATGAGGAAAGGAGGCGGTACAGGTTTATCCCGAGGACTTTCACCAATTGGCTGCAGGCATTTGCAGGGTTTCTTGGAGGGCTTCTTGGAGGGCTTTGGGATCCCATGTTCATTACAGTGCCACCTATGGCGCGGAATTTGCGTTCCGCATTACGGCATCCTGGGGTGGTATTTGAGAAACTGGCTAAAGAAGTGGCATTGGGTCCCATGGGAGGGCCTTTCGCAGTTAAGCCACTTGGTAATCTCACAGCTGGGGGTGGTGCCTAAGAAGGAACCGCACAAATTTGCCTTATACACCACCTGTCTTTCCCGAAGGGAGGTTCGGTCAACGACGCCATAGATCTGGAGGCGTGTACGGTTTCGTACACTTCTTTTGATGCGGCGGTTGGCTGGGTTTGCCGTTACGGGAAAGGGGCTCTGATGGCAAAAGCGGATATTGAATCCGCTTTTCGTTTACTCCCTGTCCACCTGGACAGTTTCCGCCTGCTGGAGTACTGTTGGCAGGACAAATTTTACGTAGATCGCTGCTTGCCTATGGGCTGCTCTGTTTCCTGTGCTCTGTTCGAGAAGTTCAGTTCTTTTGTTGAATGGGTGGTCCGTGATGTATCGGGGGTAAATTCCGTCATCTATTATTTGGATGATTTTCTTTGCGTGGGGCCGCCTTTTTCTAAGGTGTGTGCGATACTTTTGTCTACGCTGCAGCACATTGCAGGTAGGTTCGGTATTCCATTGGCTGCAAACAAGACGGAGGGCCCGACTACCATGCTAAGTTTCTTAGGCATAGTTCTCGACTCGGACACTATGGAGTGTCCTTTGTCGGAGGATAAATTGTTGGCCCTCAAGATGGAGATCTGTGGGATATTGGGACTACGCAAGATCCAGTTGCGGAAGCTGCAATCCCTGCTAGGTAAGTTTAATTTTGCATGCCACATTATTCCCATGGGCAGGGTTTTTTGCCGACGGCTGTCGGCTGCCACAGCAGGGGTTAAGTCCCCTACCCATTTTATCCGTCTCAACCAGAAACATCGGGAGGATTTGAGGGCGTGGCACACGTTTCTGAAACACTATAATGGAAGATCGTTATGGATGTCTGGTCCGGTGAGTAATTTTGACCTGGAGCTGTTTACGGACGCAGCAGGGTCATCAGGTTATGGGGCCTTCTACCAGGGTCATTGGAGTGTGGAATCTTGGCCAAGTTCCTGGGGAGACGTGGGTTTCCTTAGTAACATGGTGCTCCTGGAGCTTTTTCCAGTAGTACTGGCTATGGAAATATGGGGTGAGTCGTTTCAAACTTGAAAATTCATTTGAATTGCGACAACATGGCAGTGGTCAGTGGTTCAAGTCATTAACCGCATCTCAGCGCCGTCACAACCTGTCATACGGTTGTTGCAGCATATGGTGCTACGCTGCCTTCAGTTGAACATTTTTCTGTATGCTGTACACCCCCGGGGGGTAGACAATACTTTCTTGTCTTGGTTTCAGTGGGACAGGTTTTGGGAACTTGCACCAGCGGCCGAGCAAAGGGGTGTCCCTTGTCCCGGCTGGCTGTGGGAGATTGCCTTGGAGCCGTCGCTGGATGGATCAGAAGGTCGGTGAGTGAGACTACATGGACGGCCTACTCCAAGGTATGGCGGGAATGGTTGGAGATGTTGCGTTTAGCTGGGGTGGAGCAGGGAGATTCGGAAGTACGGCTCGTGGTTCTGTACTTTGTTTCTAGGAACATGGAGCAAGGTGTGTCGGTGTCTACCCTGGAGCAGAAACTGGCAGGCTTGGCGTTTTTCTTCAAGTTGCACGGCTGGGTGGATTTTACGAAAGATTTTTGGGTTCGTCAGGCGCTAAAAGGATATCAGTCACATAAGCGCAGGGATGCTAGGCGGCCCATGTCCTTTAGTAATTTACAGGCCTTATTCAAGGCGGCTTTTTCCCTGGCATTTTTGGGGCATTTCGGATTAGCAAGCTAGTCAGCCCATCTCGGAAGATACCGAGGGGGAATATTGGTGCAGGATGTGTTTTTTAGTGGGGACAGGTTGCAAGTCTTGCTGCGCAGGTCCAAGACAGACCAGGTGGGGAGTGTGGATGCAACTGTTTGCACTGCCAGGTTCCGGTGAGGGTGAGGGGCTGTTTCTGATACATGGGGATGGGTCTCAAGTTTCAGTTCATAGCCATTTTCAGGAAGGGTCTTCGGGAGCGAGCTTGGAAGAAAAACAGTATGACTCGCGCTCCTTCCATATCGGTGGCGGCCACAGCTCGGTGCGAGCTGGATGAGGCGGCTGTTAGGCGGATTGGTAGATGGGACTCCGGGAGATTCCATCCCTACATTCGTCCACATTTGTTGGTTGATTAATCATTGGTAATTGGGGGGGGGGGTGTCCTGTGGACGGCAGGTGTATATTGTGGTTCTTTTTATGTTGAGTGAGTATTCCTGGGGAGATTGGTTTTATCCAGTGGTTTTGTTCTTTTCTTTCTGGGCCACTCATATGTTTTTTGGGGGGCTAGGCGAGCGCAGGTTAGGCCGGATGGCAGGCAGCTGGGTATTTCCAGGAGGGAGGCATGTGGATGCTGGTTATGGGAACCAGGGATGATGTGGAGCAGGGTCATGCCTGAAGTGCATCGTTTTGCACGCCTTGACAGGCCACCGGACATTTTAGTGCTCCATGTTGGTGGGAACTAGCTGGGGGTTCGTTCCAGTAGGGAGCTCATTATGGACATCAAATTCGATTTCCTGCGGCTTCATACAGCCTTCCCCAATATGATGGTCTTGTGGTCCGACATGGTGGCTTGGACGACTTAGCACATGGCGAGGTCGGTTGCCAGACTCAACAAACTTGCATAAATGACAATAAAGTGGTGGGGTGATTTTTTATTCTGAATGGGGGCATGGTCATCCGCCATTTAGAATTGAGTCAGATAACAGGCTGTACCTGAGAGGAGGATGGCGTCCATTTATCTGTGGAGGGATTTATGGTCCCTGGGGTTACAGGACAGAATTCAACGTGCATTGCGGGTGTGGAGGGGCCTTTAAGGGTAAGGTGTCACCCTTTTGGGCGGTGGCGGTTGTTGGTCTTTTGACGGTGTAAGAAAATACTTTAGGGATGGAAGTGTTGGGTACTCATCTGTGGTATGTGCCCCTCTAGTGTATTCCAGTTAAATAGGATAGCTGGAATATGGTAATGGTTGCTCTGTGGCTAGTGGGTTGTCTCCAAGCTGGTGTGTCACGGCTGGAGGCTTATTACGGTAAAAGGACCCGCAGTGTATAAGTGGAATCGTTTTGGAATTCTGAGTGCCGTCAAAAGACCAACAGGCTGAAGACTGTTATGTTGTTTTTCAGATGTTGATGTCAAAATAATGTTAATTTTAATAAGTTGTTTCGTTAATAAAAAAGGCTGCTATGGCCGTATGTACTCCATTTCAGGTGTGGTCTCATTAATTCGAGGTTATATTAAGGGGTAGGCTGAGTACTCATGGTCGAGCAGACATCAAAGAAAGTTGGGGACATCTGATCTACAGTGGTCAAGATAATCGGTGTCATGATGTAGCTGGCTTTGCCAAGTGGCATTGGTCTTGCAACTATACAGGAACTATCCAATGGGAGGTTTGAAGTTTGAAGAACATTCCTATGCAGATTCAATTGCCAACAGAGGATGATTCAAGGTGCCATGCTATAATCTATACATATGGATACATGTGATGACATGGGCACCTTTCCATGGGATCTCTGACATATTTGCCATAATTTGCTCTGGTTCTACACTGTCCACATGTGTGTTGGTCCTACAATATAATCCATTATAAGGTTTCACCATGGACTCTGAGTGGTCATCTAGCCATATGAAGTGGCCTATCCTTGGATACTAATATAGAGAAGAGGTCTTTTCCATGTAATACAGCTATATAGTTCATAAGGGCTATGACCCCTAATGGGGTATATACAGTATCTCACAAAAGTGAGTACACCCCTCACATATAAATATTTTATTCTATCTTTTCATGTGACAACACTGAAGACACTTTGTTACAATGTAAAGTAGTGAGTGTACAGCTTGTATAACAGTGTAAATTTGCTGTCCCCTCATAACTCAACACAGAGCCATTAATGTCTAAACCGCTGGCAACAAAAGTGAGTACACCCCTAAGTGCTAGTTCACACCGGATGCAGTTTCGTGCGCTTTTTTTCTGCACTAAAATTGCATGCACAGTGTTTTCCATGTATTCCAATGGCTCTAGTTCACACCAGTGCAGTCAGTTCCAGTCAGTTTACGGTGCAGAAACTGCCCGGAAACAGACTGGAACTGACTGTATTAGTGTGAACTAGAGCCATTAGAATACATGGAAAACACTGTGCATGCATTTTTAGTGCAGAAAAAAAGCGCACGGAACTGCATCTGGTGTGAACTGGCCCTAAGTGAAAATGTCCAAATTGGGCCCAAAGTGTCAATATTTTGTGTGGCCACCATATTTTCCAGCACTGCCTTAACCCTCTTGGATATGGAGTTCACCAGAGCTTCACAGGTTGCCACTGGAGTCCTCTTCCACTCCTTTAGGTCTGGAGATATGCTTGGCCAGTCCATCACCTTTACCCTCAGCTTCTTTAGCAAGGTAGTGGTCGTCTTGGAGGTGTGATTGGGGTCGTTATCATGTTGGAATACTGCCCTGCGGTCCAGTCTCCGTAGGGAGGAGATCATGCTCGGCTTCAGTATATCACAGTACATGTTGTCATTCATGGTTCCCTCAGTGAACTGTAGCTCCCCACTGCCGGCGGCACTCATGCAGCCCCAGATCATGACACTCCCACCACCATGCTTGACTGTAGGCAAGACAAACTCGTCTTTGTACTCCTCACCTGGTTGCCGCCACACACGCTTGACACCATCTGAACCAAATATGTTTATCTTGGTTTCATCAGACCACAGGACATGGTTCCAGTAATCCATGTCCTTAGTCTGCTTGTCTTCAGGAAACTGTTTGTGGGCTTTCTTGTGCATCATCTTTAGAAGAGGCTTCCTTCTGGGACAACAGCCATGCAGACCAATTTGATGCAGTGTGCAATCTTGGCAATCTTCTTATAGCCTAGGCCATCTTTATGTAGAGCAACAATTCTTTTTTTCAGTTCCTCAGAGAGTTCTATGCCATGAGGTGCCATGTTGAACCTCCAGTGACCAGTATGAGAGAGTGAGAGCGATAACACCAAATTTAACACACCTGCTCCCCATTCAAACCTCAGACCTTGTAACACTAATGAGTCACATGACACCTGTGAGGGAGAATGTCTAATTGGGCCCAGTTTGGACATTTTCACTTAGGGGTGTACTCACTTTTGTTGCCAGCGGTTTAGACATTAATAGCTGTGTGTTGAGTTATTTTGAGGGGACAGCAAATTTACACTGTTATACAAGCTGTACACTCACTACTTTACATTGTAGCAAAATGTAATTTCTTCAGTGTTGTCACATGAAAAGATAGAATGAAATATTTACAAAAATGTGAGAGGTGTACTGACTTTTGTGAGATACTGTATACCTGCTAAGATTCCATCCATGAAATTTTGTTGCCTTTTTTGGGAACGATGCCTAATACATAATTCATTTTTCCCACAGCTGCTCTGATTGGGTTTTTTAATAATTGGCCAATTATGGTTTTACAAGTTAGGTTTTTATATGTTCTAGGTTTTTCAATAAAGCATACATTTTTAATCCTGTCAAGCGATTTGCTGGGTCTTACACTCATCTAGGGATAAATTACAGATTCTGATATATTGAGGTTGAGCTTTAGTCTTGTTTTTATAAAAAAAAAAAATCAACTGTAATAAGCACAAACAGTGTTTGAATACCAGTATAGACAAAAAGTTAGTACTTAATTAAAAAAACAAAGGCCTCGCTCTCACACAGATATCATGGTTTACTGAGACACTTACCATACCACTCTTCTACCCATGCGAAGGCTTGCCGGTGACCGACGATCAGCAGGTCCCGAATAACCTAATAATACAGAGGGGAAGATTTCAGAATCGCTGTTTCACAAGACACAAACCTGTGTCCATCTACAACTGGCCATACATGTGTCAATTCAATCATGTGATTGAACTTCCAATTCTATTTTTTTGTTAAAATCACAAAGCAGTCCAAGACGTAAAATGGTGGTCCTGATCAATGGCAAGAAGATGGGATCAGAATAGCCCAGATTGAACGCTACAAATAAACTGTATTGAAGCTGTCAATATATTGCTCAGTTTTTACCAAACTTTGGTCAAACTCCCCTCTGTTTTGGTTGTAACTCTAACATTTTGTTTTCTCTATCACTTTCTGTCTCAGTGATAATGGTCACCAGAACAGATAGAGAAAATGGATCTTCCTAGTGGGGACTTAGACAGCAATAAACACCTGACAGTGGATTTAACATTTCACAACATTATTTGGCCATCATCAAAACTATGGTTTTTATGGAGTTGGGCTTGGGACTCAACGAGACAGTACAACCATACAGGTTATGGTGAGAAGGGAATAGGGCAAACAAAAAGTCCTTCAACTGAATCAGGGTGTTCATGTTTCACCTCTCCCAAAATAAGAGGACTTTTTGGTTGCTTTAGTCCTTTCTCACCATAATCGATATCAGCCATTCCTAACTCAGGCTCTTCCAGAGGTTACTGTGGGTTCCTTGATCCGTGACTGTTTTTCCTCCCATTTGGTGGTTCTTGTAAAGTTTTGAGTTAGCACCACTTGGCAGAGCCAGCTTCATGAACCCAATTATCTTTTTAGCTATCTGTAAGGGTGGTATTCTGACCACCACTGTAAGGGGGACATTCTTCCCACTAGTCATCAATGTAAGGAGTATTTTTCTATTGCCCACCAATGAGTTGTTTTTTTTTGCAAGGGTTCCTTCAGAACTGAAAATGATTTTGAAGGCTCTTCTGTAATAAAAAATGGTTGAGAAAGGCTGATCTATATGTTATATTGTCTCATTCTTCGGTCCAGATACTCTTTAATGACCCACATAAAGGAGTTTTGCAAACACCCCATGGTTACATGTCACGCAACAAGGGATCCACAATGGGAACAAAGCCCTCACCCACCTTGTGCACAAATTGCTCGACTCGAGTCTGAAGGCCCCACACCTCGAACTTGACATTAACTAATTTGTAGGAGCACATAATGGGCTTTGTCTGGCACCTCCAGCCCTCCTGAAGAGGCCCGCGGCCCGTCTTGCTGGAGACAAAATGCCTGAGATCCTGCAATAGAGAAGGGAAGAATGAAGGCGTCCCTTTGTGTCAGCCTGACATTGCAGGCCTCGCTCTTCGAACATTTCCTGAATATGAATTAGAATTAAATTAGAAAAAGATGGAGTGCTGATAGCGGGAAGGAGCGCGGTGCCGGGTCTAGTAATGAACTCTTCTCAGAATAAAGCCTTTTTCCCAGAATCCTTGTATTATAGTTTTCTGGATGGTTTAATAAGCTAAAGGGCGACATGAGTACAAGCCACTACAAAACTTAGAAATTTCATTTTACTTCTCTGGCTACAATGCAGTGAGATATGGGACTGGCTATCATGGTTACTGCCTTCTGCACAGCACCATTGCACTTCATCTTTCCTTACCATAACACCATTGCATTGTGACCTGCCTTACTATGACACCATTGCACTTTGACCTGCCTTACCATAACATTATTGCCGTTTGACCTGCCTTACTATAACATTATAGCACTTTGACCTACATTACTATCCCATAATTGCACCATCATAGCACTTTTAACTCTCTCTCTACAACAACATTGCACTTTGACCTGCCTTAATATAATACCATTATACTTTGACCTGCCTTACTATAACATCATTGAAATTTAACCTACCTTACTAAAACACAATTGCACTTTGACCTGCCTTACTATAACACCATTGCACTTTGACCTGCCTTACTATAACACCATTGCACTTTGACCTGCCTTACTATAACACCATTGCACTTTGACCTGCCTTACTAAAACACCATTGCATTTTGACATGCCTTACCATAACAGCATTGCTCTTTGACCTGCCTTACTAAAATACCATTGCACTTCGGCCTGCCTTACTGAAACACCATTGCACTTCGACCTGCCTTACTATAACACCATTGCAATTCAACCTGCCTTACCATAGCACAGTGGTAATGTTTTGGAACTACATTTCCCATGATGCTCATGCACTCGGCAGTGTAGTTGAGCATCATGGAAAATGTAGTTCCAAAAAATCTGGGGTGCCAAGGTTCGCCATCACTGCCATAGCACCATTGCACTTTGACCTACCCTACCATAACACCATTGCAGTGTGACCTGCTAACTATAACACCTTTGCACTTTAATATGCCTTAATAAAACATCATAGCACTTTGACCTTTCTTACCATAACACCATTGTACTTTGACCTGCCTTACTATAACATCCTAGCACTTTGACTTGCCTTACTATAGCACCATTGCACTTCAACCTGCCTTACTATAACACCATTGCACTTCAACCTGCCTTACTATAGCACCATTGCACTTCGTCCCACCTTACTAAAACACCATTGCACTTTGACCCACCTTACTAAAACACCATTGCACTTTGACCTGCCTTACTAAAACACCACTGCACTTTGACCCACCTTACTAAAACACCATTGCACTTTGACCCACCTTACTAAAACACCATTGCACTTTGACCTGCTGTACTATAACACCAAAGCCCATTCAGAGCATGGGCTGCTCTACCATAACCTGTGTTAAAGCACGTGCATTTAATGCATTGCAGCAGACCAGACTGGTGTGAATGGGCCATACCAGTCTCTTGTTTTGCTGCCACCCACCTCGGTACTCTTGTAATATCTCTCCGGGATCTCGTCATATGCGATGTCTAGGTGTATCACCTCATGGGTGTCCTCTGGCGAGTCCGAATTAAATATCTGCAAGACAACACCTAAGTCAGTGCCGTAAGATTTTTAAATTTTTTTTGCACACAGATAGAATCTTCTAGATCGTGTTTCGGGGAATTTTAGAAGGGGGAATCACAGAAAAGGGGAACAATAATTAAAGTTGACCCCCAGACAGGACTTTATTTTTGTTTTGGATGGATTGGGGAAGGGTTGAGACACTTGTCATGTTTTTATCACTGTCTGTGTCCCTGCTGGGGAGATTTCCTGTCATTTCCTGTTTTGGTGAACAATTTTCCCCCGTTCCCCGTCACTGGAACACAAATCAGGGAAAAAAAACGGACTCTAAGCTTCAAGAGTCATCCTCAAACTATTTTAAGTAAAACAAAAGTACACCTGAAAGATCAGAATAAGTTCATTTTCAGACAGACATAAAAGAGACACATTATTGCAGTTCTGTACTTATTAATACATTTATTACTTTATTTTTTCTGCTTTAACCACCTCAATACAGGGCACTTACACCCCCTTCCTGCCCAGGCCATTTTCAGCTTTCAGCGCTGTCACATTTTGAATGACAATTGCGCGGTCATGCTACACTGTAACTATGTGAAATTGTTATCATTTCCTTCACACAAATAGAGCTTTCTTTTGGTGGTATTTAATCACTCCTGGGTTTTTTATTTTTTCCTAAAAAAAAAAAAAATTTTGAAAAAAAAAAAGGTTTTCTTAGTTTATGTCAGTAAATTTTGTAAATAAGTAATTTTTCTCCTGCACTGATGGGCACTGATAGGCTGCACTGATGAGGTGGCACTTATGGGCACTTATTATTTTGCACTGATGAGAAGGCACGACTATGCCGCACTTATGGGCACTGATAGGTGGCACTGATGAGGAGGCACGAATATGCTGCATTTATGGGCACTGATAGGTGGCACTGATAGGTGGCACTGATGAGCACTGATAGGTGGTACTGATGGGTGGCACTTGTGGGCACTGGGCACAGATAGGCAGCACTGGTGGGCACATAGGTTGCACTAGTGGGCACAGATAGGCGGCACTGGTGGGCACAGATAAGTGGCACTGGTGGGCACAGATAGGCGGCACTGTTGGGCACAGATAGGCGGCACTGGTGGGCACAGATGGGCGGCACGGATAGGCGGCACTGATGTGCGGCACTGATGAGCACTGATGGGCATTGATGAGTGGCATTGATGGGCAGCAGTGATGAGTATTGATGGGCAGCAGAGATGGGCATTGATGGGCAGCACTGATAGCCAGCACTGACTGGCATCACTAATGGCCACTGATTGCTGGCACTTGTGGACACAGATTGGTGGCAATTGTGGGCACTGGTTGGCACTGATTGCTGGCAGTGGTGGGAATACATTGCTAGCTAATTGTAATCAGGGCACAGATGATCAGTGCCCTGATTACATCCCTAGATGTCCTCTGTGAGGAGATGCCGCTGATCGGCTTTCTTCTTCTCACACTTTGTCAGTGTGAGGCGAGGAGCGCCGATTACCGGCATCTCCGTGTTTATTGGACACAGCCGATCACATGGCCGCGGCTCTTTACACAGATCGGGGTCGCGCCATGTCCTAGCAACACGGCGCGACCCGTTCTCACGGGGCGCGTGAGATCGGTCTTTCTGGGAGGCCGTCAAATGACGTCCACCCAGAAGGAGCCGCCCAGCCGTCCTTTTACAGTGGGCGGGCGGCAATAGGTCAATGTAAGCAGTGTAAGTACCTACATTTGACTTGCTATCAGCCTATTGCAGTCCCTGTACAATAAAACTCAAATGGGGGGATGTATCACATATAAAAAAAAAGTGCACATGTTATACTTACCTGCTATGTGTAAGGGTTTTGCACAGAGCGGCCCCCCATCCTCCTTTTCTGGGGTCCCCCGGCAATGCTCCTGGCTCCTCCTCTTCATCGAATGCCCCCACAGAGAGACAGAGAGCTGCTTTTTCATGGGGGACACTCCTGTGCGGGCGCGCTCACGTGTCCTGCTGCTGCGTCCATTGACACAGACAGCAGGACTCGGCCCCGCCCCCGTCTCCTGCGTCACTGGATTTTATTGACAGCAGTGGGAGCCAATGGCTCCTGCTGCTATCAATTTGTCCAATGAGGACCTGAGACAGCGCCTAGAGCTGCTGGGCTCATCCTCGACGCTGGAACGATCATGTTCAGGTAAGAAAAAGGAGGGCTACATAGAATGAATTAAGGTGAAAAGCCTTGAGACTTTACAACTCCTTTAAATATGGTTGGGAGTAACATGAAAGACAGTATGAAAGGGGGAATTAACCTTTAACAGATACCCTATAAAAGTTAAATTTGTTATTCACTATTGTCATCTCCAGGGTTATCTATCACTTTGCTTTCTCCTCCTATCAGCATGCTTTTTGTCAGTGCATGAACTGATTGGCTCCTTGTACTGTTTCTTCCTCTCACACTCCAGCTTTGCTGTACAGGGACTGCAAGAGGCTGATACCAGGACAAATTCAGGTACTTATATCACTTGCATTTGAAAAATACATTTTAGACATGTGCACTGCTAAAAAAAAATAAGTTTGTTTTCGTTTTATTAATTTATTTTTTTCTTTCATTTTTCGGGTCATTCGTTATGATCGCAATTGTTAAATTAGTAAATTCGTACATTCGAAAATTAGTAAATTAGAAAATCCAAAAATAAGAAAGAACATCCAAAAATTCGAAAGAATAACTAACTAACTAATAATAACTAACTATTAAATTATAACTATTGAAATTTCCTTTCAAATTTGGCTGTTAATGAACATAACGAATACGAATTTATCTGAAGTTACGAATGAATCCGAAATAACGAATGCCGCATCTAAACCAATGGAACGGACCAAATAATTCATTAATAATAATAATAACAAGTTTTTATTATTATTATTGTTATTTAATATTATTAATTCATTACGTTCCATTCGTTTAGATGCGGCATTCGTTATTTCGGATTAATTCGTAACTTCAGGTAAATTCGAAAGGAAATTCCAATACCTATAATTTAATAGTTAGTAATAGTTACGTTATTATTAGATCAGATTTTCGAATTTTCAGGTTTTCGGATTTTCGAATTTCTGAATTTTCGAATATTTGAATTTACAGATATTCGTAAAAATCTGGTATGCGGGTTTTTCGTTAATTCAGATATTTCCGAATTAACGAATTGTTGAAATTCGTTAAGGAACTAATTAAGAACTAAACTAATTGCACATGTCTATAATGAATCAGGTATTATTGAGTACAGAGCTGCATTCATCTGTGTCTTTTATATCTGTCAAAAAAAAGTAAGTGAATGTGGACTTTGCACAAACATCTTAAAGCAGCCCAACTTACACTGTCATTGTCACCGCAGTCATCAGAATATCTCGTCTCAATGTGGATGGAGAATTTCGGGAGGAAGGAGCACTGCATTATGGAAAAAAATATTTATGTTAGAAGCCATGACGTAACATGGGACACAGACATCAAATAATAAACATTTGTCGTAATAAAAATTGCAGTTGTTTGTCTAATATGATCATTTCCTACAATCATAAGTGCCATCTAGTGGCCATAATATGGTGTTTGCCTGAAATACCACAATCAGAAAAATACCACATTATGACCACTAGGTGATGATGTTGAGGCCAAATAATTCAATTTTAGTCTCATCTGACCACCTTAAACGTACCTTGAAGATTCTGAGGCCACAAAGGGAAAAAGGTGCTATGATCAGATGAGACTAAAATTGAATTATTTGGCATTAACACCAAATGATATGTCTGGTGGAAATCCAATACAGCTCACCATCCAAATAACACCATTCCTACAGTAAAGCAGGGAGGTGGTAATATCCTGTTATGGGGGGGGGGGGGGGGGGTAGTAATATCCTGTTATGGGGGGGGGGGTAGTAATATCCTGTTATGGAGGGGGTAATATCCTGGTATGGGGGTAGTAATATCCTGTTATGGAGGGGGTAATATCCTGTTATGGGGGGGGTAGTAATATCCTGTTATGGAGGTGGTAATATCCTGTTATGGGGGAGTAGTAATATCCTGTTATGGGGGGGTAGTAATATCCTGTTATAGAGGGGGTAATATCCTGTTATGGAGGGGGTAATATCCTGTTATGGAAGGGGTAATATCCTGTTATGGGGGGGTGATAATATCCTGTTATGAGGGGTGGTAATATCCTGTTATGGAGGGGGTAATATCCTGTTATGGAGGGGGTAATATCCTGTTATGGAGGGGGTAATATCCTGTTATGGAGGGGCTAATATCCTGTTATGGAGGGGGTAATATCCTGTTATGGAGGGGGTAATATCCTGTTATGGAGGGGGTAATATCCTGTTATGGAGGGGGTAATATCCTGTTTTCATTTATTAAAAGTCAGCAGCTACAAAAAGTGTAGCTGCTGACTTTTAATAAACAGACACTCACCTGTCCCACGGTCCAGTGATGCGGCCGCATGGAGCCTCGCTCCTCTCCCCCTCCTTTCCACGGCGTCTCCATTGAAACTGTGGGCACCAAGCCGTGACAGCTTGTGGCACCACGGCCAGGTGCGCACTGCGCATGCGCGAGTCGCACTGCGGTCTCCGAGTGGACAGGCAATCTTCTGGGACCTGTGATGTGTCCCAGAAGATTGCCGAGAGGGAGGGGCCGCCTAGGCGGCCCGTGCTCAGTAGCAGGAAGTGGGACAGGAAGTCCCACTCAAAACTAGTCACCCACTCCCCCCCCCAAAAAATGACATGCCAAATGTGGTATGTATGGGGGCGAGGAGTGCTTAAAGCGGAAGTTCCACTTTTGGGTCTAACTCCGCTTTAATGTTGCAAAATGATATGATAATGTTTTCATTGAATTGATCTTTCTGATGGTTATATTATCTATTTCGTTTTTGAAATTCTAAAGGAAAAAGGAAACTTACTGTGTATTCTGAGGTGCCGGACATTCCATGTGAAGAGGAGGAGGGTGGGCAGAGAGAGATCGATGTGTAGCAGGATGACCAGTACAGGAGTATTAAACATGGAAGTATGGAGAGTTCAGGCAGAAGTAAGGGCAGGAGATGAAAAAGAGAGACAAGACGTGTTGTTAGTGGGTTAAATCTGTATTAATAAAAGTGCAAATAACAGTTACTCATGGCTTGTGAAACTCTTGTAACATATTATGCATTCATATAGGTAAGATATAATGACTAGTCACAGGGCTGTCACATAATGATATGATGTCCTACTTTATGTACATTATTAGGGGTTCCCAAAATCCCTGTACTGAATTCATTGGTCTGTACACCTGCTGTGTCCACTATGAGGGGCTCCCAGCATCCCTGTGCTGAGTTCCCGGGTCTGTATACCTGCTGTGCCCATTATGAGGGGTTCCCACCATCCCTGTACTGAGCTCCCATGTCTGTAAACCTGCTGTGGCCATTATGAAGCATTCCCAGCTTCCTCTGTGCTGTGTTCCTGGGTCTGTACAGCTGCTGTGCCCATTATGAGGGGTTCCTACCATACCTGTACTGAGCTCCCAGGTCTGTACATCTGCTGTGCCCATTTTGAGGGGTTCCTGCCATCTCTGTGCTGAGTTCTCGGGTCTGTACACCTGCTGTGCCCATTATGAGGGTTTCCCACCAATCATGTGCTGAGTTCCCGGGTCTGCACACCTGCTGTGCCCATTATTGGGGTTTCCCATTAACGTTCTGTAACCAATTAACTTCTTTCAGCACAGCTAAAAGTTAAAATAGCTCAATGTGTAAAAAGGAGACTGCAGCACCATCTGCTGGCTGACCAGAACTTGGCAATGTTTGCAATTTATAAAGATATGTAATATTTCCATTTTTAGATTTTATTATTTTTCTATATTATTTTCTATCTGACTGAACAGGGACTTATAGAGGAGGTCCTGACTGTATCTTCTCTATAAGCCCCACAATATGGCAGACATTGAAGAGGCCTACCTGTCACGGTGTAGGGGTAATAATTCCAGGCCTTCTCACAGATGTAAAATATCCTGGGAACCACTGCCCGGGCCCATCCAGGTAGCTTGCTGCAAAAGAGATGGATAAGGTTAGAGTGTTGGAGTGTGAGAGATGGGGGTTGTCATTGTTCTATGACAGGCAAACATGGCTATAGGAAGGAAGAGTTTCTTAACTGCTGAAATCTTGAGACACATTAAAAAACCTCATTAGAAATGTATTTACAGACTGGATGACCTGAACTCAGAGGAAGTGGGTTGATGGATGCTGGCGATCAGACTGAGGACATCTAAGGGCAGAAAAGAATACTGCAGGTAAATCTGTATGTCGACGCTGAATATTTCAGCACAGACTGGGGGCACATCCAGGATGACCTGAGCTCAGAGGAAGTAGGTTGAATGATGCTGGCCATCAGACTGAGGACATCTAGTGGTAGAAAAAATACTGTAGAAAAATGTCTAAATCGATGGTGAATATTTCAGCATAGGCTGGGGCACGTCCGGAATGATCTCAGCACAGAGGAAGTGGGTTGAATTAAGTTGCCAATCAGACTGAAGACATCTAGTGACAGAAAAAAAATGTCAGGGAAATCTCCAGATCAAAGCTGAATACTGCACCACAGGCTGGGGGCTCATCCGGGATGACCTGATTTCAGAGGAAGTGGGTTGAATAATGCTGGCCATCAGACTGAGGACATCTAGTGGCAGAAAAAATACTGCATGGAAATCTCCAGATCGAAGCTGGATACTGCACCATGGCCTGGGGGCTCCTTCAGAATGACCTGAGCTCAGAGGAAGTGGGTTGAATGAGGCTGCCAATCAGACTGAGGACACCTAGTGGCAAAAAAAATACTGCAGGGAAATCTCCAGATGGAAGCTGAATACTGCAGCATGGGTTGGGGGCTCGTCCGGGATGACCTGAGCTCAGAGGAAGTAGGTTGAATGATGCTGCCAATCAGACTGACGATATCTAGTGGCAGAAAAAAATACTGCAGGGAAATCTCCAGATCGAAGCTGAATACTGCAGCATGGCCTGGGGGCTCACCTGGAATGACCTGAGCTCAGAGGAAGTGGGTTGAATTAAGCTGCCATTTAGACTGAAGACATCTAGTGGCAGAAAAAATGCTGCAGGGAAATCTCCAGATCCAAGCTAAATACTGCAGCATGGGTTGGGGGCTCGTCCGGGATGACCTGATTTCAGAGGAAGTGGGTTGAATGATGCTGGCCATCAGACTGAGGACATCTAGTGGTAGAAAAAATACTGCAGGGAAATCTCCAGATCGAAGCTGAATACTGCAGCATGGCCTGGGGGCTCATCCGGAATGACCTGATTTCAGAGGAATTGGGTTGAATTAAGCTGCCAATCAGACTGAAGACATCTAGTGGTAGAAAAAATACTGCAGAAAAATGTCTAAATCTATGGTGAATATTTCAGCATTGGCTGGGGCATGTCTGGGATGACCTGAGCTCAAAGGAAGTGGGTTGAATGATGCTGGCCATCAGACTGAGGACATCTAGTGGCAGAAAAAATACTGCAGGGAAATCTCCAGATCAAAGCTGAATACTGCAGCATGGGCTGGGGGCTTATCTGGGATGACCTGAGCTCAGAGGAAGTGGGTTGAATGATGCTGCCAATCAAACTGAAGACATCTAGTGGCAGAAAAAAATACTGCAGAGGAAATTTCTAGATTGAAGCTGAATATTGCAGCAAAAGCTGGCTTTGGTTTTTTTTTTATTTATTGGGTTATTTATTTTTTCTTGCTGAAGTTCTGCTCTAATGTCCATGAGTACAAAGACCTGGAAACCGGGAACTCATAGCCGCAAATCTCTGCGATTCAGGTATCATTTCTGCTGGAGACTCATGACATAATGCCTAAGATCTGGTATGAACCCATTGTTAACGCATCTGTGTTTTTCCTGGGCTGTCTGCGGCACGTGATTCGGAAACGCTCTGTTACACAAGCCGTAGTTGTTTATGTGGAAAAATCGATAAAAATTGATTTAAAAATGTGACATATAACACCGCCTTACCGCTATAATGGATTCTCGGTATCATTTTCAACACTATCTCAGCGTGAGGTCCAATACTAAGAAAACCCTGCCTGGCAGTTTTATTCCCTAACAAGGCCCGCTCCCAGCTGAGACGTAACGCCTTGCGAAAGGTGTCCTGTTACCTTTAAATCGATCGGCGCAGGAAGCTGGATTCTAGAGCATTAGGACACATCGAAGAAATCACTTTTTGGGCTCGTTCGCATACTAAAGCAGCGGTTATGCCTGTTGCGGTAATGCAGGCTACCTTGCGCAGGCGTTAAGCGTCATGCTGCAGCCTTGAACCCCAGTCATTAGGAGAATCAGCAAAGAATGCATCTTGTGTTGGAAAATGCGGCGAAATGCGTCAGCCTGCTCTATATGGCATTCCTATATATGGCTGGTATTACTGTCCTGGGCTGGGAGCGCGCTCAGGTGCACGTCCCCCAGCACACGTGACCACGCTTTCACTACTAGTTCCTGGTCACTTAGCAATGATCAGGAGCTGGTAGGACGGGCACGTAGCATGTGAACCTAACCACTTTAAGACCAGGCTTTTTCTGGCACTTTTGCTTACAAGTTTAACCTCTTCGCACCAAGCAGATGCAAATATGCGGCCTCTTGGTGGCCGGACCTTGGTCCCGAGCGAACGCATATTTGCGCGCAATAGCGCCGATAGAGCTGTGCCGAGAACGCGTCCTGCCCTCTCTTGGCACAGTTACTGGCAGCTAACTGAAAGCGCTCATTCGCTGCTTGCGAATGGGAGCTTTCCGATCATGTGACCGCCATGACAGCCAGTCATGACCATAAGCCCCGCCTCCCGGCATTCTAAAGCCCTTAATGTCCCGGCACGCTCTAATGCAGGGGTCTCAAACTGGCGGCCCTCCAGCTGTTGCGAAACTACAAGTCCCATGAGGCATTGCAAGGCTGACAGTTACAAGCATGACTCCCAAAGGCATGATGGGGCTTGTAGTTTCGCAACAGCTGGAGGGCCGCTAGTTTGAGACCCCTGCTCTAATGGGTTAAATTAGTGTTTTTTGCTAGAAAATTACTTATTACCCCCAAACATTATATTATTATTTTTTTAGCAGAGAACCCAGGGAATAAAATGGTAATTGTTGACATTTTTCATGCCACACGGTATTTGCGCAGCAGTTTTTTAAACTCATTTTTTTGGGAAAAAAAATCCACTTTAATGAATAATAAAAAAAAAAAATACAAAAGACCATATACAGTGCCTTGGAAAAGTATTCATACCCCTTGAAATTTTCCACATTTTGTCATGTTACAAGCCAAAAATGTAAATGTATTTTATTGGGATTTTATGTGATGGACCAACACAGAGTGGCACATAATTGTAAACTGGAAGGAAAATGATAAATGGTTTTCAAATTTCTTTACACATAAATATCTAAAAAGTGTGGCGTGCATTTGTATTCAGCCCCCTTTACTCTGATACTCCTAACTAAATCTAGTGGAACCAATTGCTTTCAGAAGTCACCTAATTAGTAAATAGAGTCCACCTGTGTGAAATGTAATCTCAGTATAAATACAACTGTTCTGGGAAGCCCTCAGAGGTTTGTTAGAGAGCCTTAGTGAACAAACAGCATCATGAAGGCCAAGGAACACACCAGACGGGTCAGGGATAAAGTTGTGGAGAAGTTTAACCCTCCTGGCGGTATGTGGCTCGGGGTGAAATTTCATTACCAAAAGCGGTAACCCCGATCCACACTCAGGATCACATCGCAGGATCCAGGCAAAGTTATTTTCCTCGTCCCCAGGATCCTGCGATGTCCCCTCCCCCCCGCTGTGTGTGCGGGCCGTGTCCTCTGCTCGATCTATCACAATGCCCGGGCTCCGTTCCCTAAGAGCGTCGTGACACACGGGGGGGCGGAGCCCGGCGCCAAATTCAAAAAGTGAAAAAAACATAATACAGACAGTACACTGCAATCTTACAGATTACATTACTGTACCAAATAATTTCACATCCCTTTTGTCCCTAATGCTTTGTCCAATGCCCTGCATGTAGTTTTATATTATATATACTGTTCTTTCTGCCTGGAAACTTGAGATTGTCCATGGCAACCAAAAGTGTCCCTTTACGTCAAAAGTGGTTTTAGACCAGTTAGAAAACAGCGATAGTCAGGGATTTTTTTCAGGAGGAACTTGGTGGAACTCAGTTCCATCACCTCTGGCTCAGACCCTTGGGGGGGGCTGCTTACCACAATCACTGTCTGGTTTCTGTGTTTACGAGTGACAGCTCTGCACTCTGTGTAACCCTCCTGAACTCTGCACTCTGTATGTAATGCAATCCTGGTATTTAATGCCCCTTTAAGACCCTCCTACTGTTCGTGAAATTGAAACTGACCACACCCACTATTTGATGTGATTTAGAGGGTGTGTGTTGGGGGAAGGGGTTTTGGGGGGTCGTGGTTGAGTTCCAGCACCTATTGTTTGAGAAAAAAAGCCCTGGCGATAGTAAATAAGAATCTATTAATAAACGGTACTCCTAGGTATAATATCCACCCTATACTTAGTTCCCCACCACTGCGCCTCGGAAAGTCAACCTCGATATTGATTATCACCTGTTGGTATACCCTAACTATAGCTGCCACTTGGTGCGTTTCATTACATGTATTATATACATTTATATATATTATTTTATATTTTTTATTTTGTGATATACACTTGTAAAGGGGTGTGCACTAGATTAGATAATTCACTGTAAGAGGTGGGAGTAGTTCTGGAGATAGCGCCACGGTTTAATTCTTCACGTGGGGTGCAGTGTACTAGTAACACGTCACAGATTTAAATATTTCCTGTTAGTAAATAAGAATCACCTGCAGAATTGAGCGATAGTGATTCGTGGGGAAATGCGTTATCAAACACTGAAAGTAACGACAGCGTCGCGGCTCTTTACCCTTGTGATCAGCTGTGTCCAATCAAACAAGGAAGTGCCATTTATCGGCTCTCCTCGCCTAACACTGACAGAGTTTGGGGAGAGGAGAGCCAATAAGCGGCATCTCCTCACAGGGGAGACTGTACAGATAATCAGGGCACTGATCATCAGTGCAGCCCCAAAAGTGCCCATCAGTGATGCCAATCTGTGCCCATCAGTGATGCCAATTTGTTCCCATCAGTGATGCAAGTCAGTGCCTGCCCTTCAGTGCCGCCCATCAGTGCTGCCTATCATTGCCTATAAATGTTGCCTATGAGTGCCCATCAGTGCTGCCTATCATTGCCTATAAATGCTGCCTATGAGTGCCCATCAGTGCTGCCTATCAGTGCTCATCTGTGCTGCATATAAGTGCCACCTCATCAGTGCCACCTTATCAGCGCACATCAGTGAAGAAGAAAAATTACTTACCGTATTTACAAAATTTTCTGACAGAAACAAAGAAAAACGTTTCTTTTCAAAACTTTTGCTCTTTTTTCGTTTTTTTTTTGGGGGGGGGGGATTCATTTGGGTACAGTGTTCAAAAGTGTCATTCAAAGTGTGACAACGCTGAAAGCTGAAATTTGGCCTGGGCAGGAAGGGGGAAAAGTGTATTGAATCGGTTAATCTCTGAAAACCAGTCAACTCAATAAAAGTGTAATAATTCTTAGATTGTAAGCTCTAAGGAGCCAGGGCACTCTGATTCCTACTGTATTAAAGTGTATTGTATTTGTACTGTCTACCATCATGTCTGCGTAAACTGTTGGCGCTATATAAAACCTGTATAATAATAATTATGATTCATAAGCCTAAACCCCCCACACACAGGGCTCTGTGAATAAATAGCCCCGCGATTCTAACGGACGCTCCATCACTTCTTACGCAGAGCGCCAGAATGCGCCCTCCGCACCTTCAAAGGCAATTTAACAAAACCATTGATTATATTTATGGAAATCCCAACTAAAAATAAAAACGTCAAAGTTAAATGAAAAGCCATCTAAAGATTGGTCCTGCTGGACGGTCAAAGGGGGAGGATTGATCCTTTTCTATTTTTGTGCCCTGACCCGGCTGCGTTAAAGGAAATCAATGGCAAACAATGAAATCCCCCCCGGCCCCTCTTTAAGGTTTAAGAATGGAGTTGGGAGGCTCGTTGCGAGGAGGTTGTGAATGAGCAATGAGAAGGGAGTAAGATCAACCAAGATGACTTGTCAGCGGGGACCCACTTACTGTTACTATAAATAGAAGGAAAGTGGATTCGTGAGAGATGGAAGGAGCTATAAATAGACTCAGCGCTGTCGGCGCTCCTTCCCCCCCCCCCACCCTCACCTCCTGCGTGGGTCTGTGACATCCATCTACCTGGATATCGGCGTTACCTTCGTACACCAGGGTCCTCTGGGAGCGATTACCAGGGAAGTGTGAGCACGGCTGGGGCTCGGTGATAGCGCTGCCTGACAGCCAATGTTCCCATCACTAATCTGAGGAGCCCATGATAAAACCTTATATAATATGCCACGCAATCTGGACAGACTCTGCTGCGTTCTGAGGATGGAGAAAAACTGCCATGGACGCCATCTACGTCTAAAAAAAAAAAAAAAAATACTAGCTTCCTGGCTGTTAATTTGATCTCATAGCCTAAGGGCCTACTCAGACCTTGGGCGTCCTGGATTATTGTGTTAATAAAAATGCATAATCGCAATTTTTTTTTTTGTTTATCAACACGCATTGTGTTAAGGCAGCCCACTCAAAAATGCATCAAAGCAGCAAAAAAAAAATTGGATATGCACCACTTTTGACAACACAGCGCAATGCAGCATTTTTTTCAACATTTTGTCATGTTACAACCAAAAACGTAAATGTATTTTATTGGGATTTTTGGTCCTAACATGACAAACTATTTTTTTCATAATTGTGAAGTGGAAGGAAAATGATAAATGGTTTTCAAAATATTTTACAAATAAATATATGAAAAGTGTGGTGTGCATTTGTCGTCAGCCCCCTTTACTCTGATACCCCTAACTAAAACCTAGTGGAACCAATTGCCTTCAGAAGTCACCTAATTAGTAGAGTCCACCTGTGTGTAATTTAATCTCAGTATAAATACAGCTGTTCTGTGAAGCCCTCAGAAGTTTGCTAGAGAACCCTAATGAACAAACAGCATCATGAAGGCCAAGGAACACACCAGACAGTTCAGGGATGAAGTTGTGGTGAAGTTTAAAGCAGGGTTAGGTTATAAAGAAATATCCCAAGCTTTGAACATCTCACAGAGCTCTGTTCAATCCATCATCCGAAAAAGGAAAGAGTATGGCACAATTGTAAACCTACCAAGACATGGCCGTCCACCTAAACTGACAGGCCGGGCAAGAAGAGCATTAATCAGAGAAGCAGCCAAGAGGTCCATGGTAACTCTGAAGGAGCTGCAGAGATCCACAGCTCAGGTGGGAGAATCTGTCCACAGGACAACTATTAGTCGTGCTCTCCACAAATCTGGCCTTTATGGAAGAGTGACAAGAAGAAAGTCATTGTTGAAAGAAAGCCATAAGAAGTCCCGTTTGCAGTTTGCGAGAAGCCATGTGGGGGACACAGCAAACATGTGGAAGAAGGTGCTCTGGTCAGATGAGACCAAAATGTTACTTTTTGGCCTAAAAGCAAAACGCTATGTGTGGTGAAAAACACTGCACATCACCCTGAACACACCATCCCCACCGTGAAACATGGTGGTGGCAGCATCATGTTGTGGGGATGCTTTTCTTCAGCAGGGTCAGGGAAGCTGGTCAGAGTTGATGGGAAGATGGATGGAGCCAAATACAAGGCAATCTTAGAAGAAAACCTGTTATGCCACGTACACACAACCGGACTTTACGGCAGACTTTGTCCTGCGGACTCTTCAACAGACTTTACGACGGACTTTCCGAATGAACGGACTTGCCTTCACACGATCAAACAAAGTCCGACGGATTTGTACGTGATGACGTACGACCGGACTAAAAAAAGGAAGTTGATAGCCAGTAGCCAATAGCTGCCCTAGTGTCAGTTTTTGTCCGTTGGACTAGCATACAGACGAGCAGACTTTTCGACCGGACTCGAGTCCGTCGAAAAGATTTGAAACATGTTTCATTTCTAGGTCCGTCAAATTTTTGGGGAAAAAAAGTCCGCTGGAGCCCACACACGATCGAATTGTCTGACGGACTCTGGTCCACAGGTCTAAGTATGCCGTAAAGTCCGGTCGTGTGTACGCGGCATTAGAGTCTGCAAAAGACTTGAGACTGGGGTGGAGGTTCACCTTCCAGCAGGATAACGACCCTAAACATACAGCCAGAGCTACAATGGAATGGTTTAGATCAAAGCATATTCATGCGTTAGAATGGCCCAGTCAAAGTCCAAACCTAAATCCAATTGAGAATCTGTGGCAAGACTTGAAAATTGCTGTTCACAGACGCTCTCCATCCAATCTGACAGAGCTTGGGCTATTTTGCAAAGACGAATGGGCAAAAATGTCACTCTCCTTGATGTGCAAAGCTGGTAGAGACATCCCCAAAAAGTACAAAGTATTGACTCGGGGGGCTGAATACAAATACACGCCACACTTTTCAAATATTTATTTGTAAAAAAAATTTGAAAACCATTTATCATTTTCCTTCCAATTCACAATTATGTGCCACTTTGTGTTGGTCTATCACATAAAATCCCAATGAAATTCATTTATGTTTTTGGTTGTAACATGACAAAATGTTGAAAAGTTCAAGGGGTATGAATACTTTTTGAAGGCACTGTATGCATTCATTGTAGCTGTGTTGCCTAAGGCTAGTCAGTGTGCATTGCTGGAATGTGCACAAAATCACACGTTTTCCAGCAACGCACAAAAATTGTGTACCCCTTTTGCTCATACGCAACGGTGCCGCTCATTTTTGAAGGCACCACAATGCACCTTGGGAACCGAGCAACAAATTACCATGCATTTCAGTGCGGCACAATTTAAATAAAAAGGTCATGCACGCTTTTTTTGTGTGATTTTCTTGCAAAGGGCAGCCTGTTAAAATGAATGGGATGCTCTAATTGCGAGGCACGAAATCACACAAGATCACACAAGATCACACAAAAACGCGCATGTACCGACGCACCTGCATAGGTGTAACTGGAGCCTATGGCCTGGTTGGAAAGGGGTTAACATCTAAGGCAATTAAGGGGTTACATGTGCGCCTAACAGTGCTGGGTGCATTCACTGTGAGCTGTTTTTACTAAGGGATGTGCCGAATTTTATTCCCTGCTTTGCAGGGAAACAAAAACTGACGCATTCCCACTGACAGGACAGAACTTTGTATTGTTTACATTCACAGAGCTCTGTCCTATTCACTGATCAGCCGGCTGTCGATCATTAGCTGGCATCAGCTGATTGGCTTGGGCTGCGACTAATAACAGCACAGCCAGCATGCCGGCAGCACGCATGTGTGCGCCCCCTACCCGGAAGTGCTGGATCATGTACTAGACACGTGATCCAGCGAAGAAGAGACGCTCTGCCAACTCCTACGTGAGGCTGTCAGCAAGCAGTTAAAGCCTATAGAAAGCACTAAGGGCCTATTCACACCTGTCCGGTGTGGTAAGTCGTAGTACTGTGCACATTACTGCAATGCATGTAAAGTACATTCATGCATTGTATTGTAACTCATCTTGACTACTGCGAATCCACTGCAGAGACCACTTTTATTGGAAAGAGGACCACCCGCCATTTCAGAAAATACCGGGATTATGGCAGCTATCTTCTGCCATAACCCCCCGTATTCTACGTCAAAGTACCGTCGTATAACGACAGAGGCTGGTCCATAAGTGGTTAATTTTTTTACATGTACAATTTATTTATAACAATTTTTCTATTGTAGATTTAACGACTTTTTTAAATCATTAAACTTGTTTCCTTGAAAGAGTGTTGTGCATTTAAAACAAGATGCCAACCTTCCTCGCAAGCGCTGAATGTATATTTTCTAAATGTGTCCCTCTGATATTAATTTGTCTTTCGCAGAGTCCCCGGCTTATAAATAGCCTCCATTTATCCTCAAACGTCAACACGCAGGACACGTGCTGTGCAGACCGGACTGTCAGTGAAAAATCCAAGGACATTGCAGGCGAGAAACAAGGCGATTCGTATCCAACGCAGAATCTGCGCTGGGGGTTTATTTTTCATATGATGGGAGAGGAACAGCTGCAGATTTTTATAATGTATTATTTATTATATGGTAAGTGTTCTGGCGCCTTGGAGAATCAAAGCAGCTGGATATTAGAAGGCTTTAAAGAATTGCAGTCATGCTTAAAAAATTAATGGCTCAGGGGGCAGTCTACACAAAATGGACATTTTGGGTAGACAGGGCCCCCAGTCTCCTTGGGGGCCCTGTTGGTAAGATCTCTGTGTTAAATTCCAGGTTCTGCAAACCCTTTATGGGTGTCCCACTCTCAATGCTGGATTATTATATTTCTCTTACAAAACACCACAAGATGGACCATCTATATAGCAACCTAGGCAGGAGCCTAGGGCCAACTGAATGTCTATGGGGCCAGGCTGCAACTTGGGGGTAGCACAACTGGCCAAACTCATGCACTTGTCCATCACAAAGGAAAATACTCTTGTAGACAGATGGTGTGTGATGGGACCATACCAGTATAGACAATGGGTTAGCTCCTTTGAAACTACTGCAGTCTCTATAAATATCACATGAAGGCATGGAGGGCAAAGCTGCTACCTTGTTTAGGGCTCCATTCTGCCATAATCCATCTAGAACACCTAAAACTCTAAGGTTTTCAGGAGCAAAACCAGGAATTATAGATGGGAGAAATCTCACTCTTATGCCCCGTACACACGGTCGGATTTTCTGACGGAAAATGTTCTATAGGAGCTTGTCGAAAATTCCAACCGTGTGTAGGCTCCATCAGACATTTTCCATCGGAATTTCTGACACACAAAATTTGAGATCTGGATCTCAAATTTTCCGACAACAAAATCCGTTGTTGTAAATTCCGATCGTCTGTACACAATTCCGATGCACAAAGTTCCACGCATGCTCGGAATCAAGCAGAAGAGCCGCACTGACTATTGAACTTCCTTTTCCTCGGCTCGTCGTACGTGTTGTACGTCACCGCGTTCTTGATTTGTGTGACCGTGTGTATGCAAGACAAGTTTGAGCCGACATCCGTCGGAAAAAAAAAAACATGGATTTTGTTGTCGGAAAATCCCATCGTGTTTACAGGGCATAAGCATATCCAAGACCTGTAAGATGCCAGGATCTGACTCAACCCATCAGGCTCTGTCTAAAAAAAATTGGACCGACCCTTTAGGTTTTTTGCCCTTTCAGCTTTTAAAGAGTTCCAAGGAGTTTATGCAAGTGCAGACATCTCCAATCAGGAGTAATCTTTCACTAGGGAAGTAACTAGAGTCATAGTAGACCTTGTGATTGCTATGGGGCCTAGAGGCCCAGCATTGGTTACCCAGAAATTTATGCAATTAGCGTCAGCATTTTGCAAATGAATTTAGATAAAAGGGATGTATATATAGTTTGGAATCCTAAGTAAAAAAAACAATTACTATTCTGTAAAACTGGAGGAATCACAAGATTGAGATTTCATGGTTTTGCTACGATGACCCATCACATATACTTATGTCCCTGACCAGGGATGAGCAAATACTCTAAAAGCAGATGGACCAACAGAACAATGGGTAAATTCTGTCCTTATTACATAGATCTGAACCACTAGCTGATATACTACATGGGCAAATGTTTGGGGACACCTGATAACTGCATCTACATGTAGCGCTACCCCCAAAGAAGCCAACTGGACAGGTTCTCCCTATGCAGTACAGTGGCTGCCAGTCACACAAACAGTCCATCCACTCCGGCTCCAATAAATGGTCTAGGATTTGTCTTTTTAAGATTTATTGCTTGCAGACCCAACCCCCCACCCCCAAGGGTTTCCAGAGCATCGCAAGAAATTTAGGCCACTCATTTGAATTTCTTGCCCTAAGTCCAGGAAGCTTCTCCCAGAGGCAGGGGGAAGCAGTCAAACTCTCAGCCCGTGAAACCATGAGCAGACCCAGGCAAATGATCACTGCTCCTCTGATTACAGAGCAAGCCAAAAACTAAAAATACCTAGCATTCTATACTAGGAGGGTGCTACATATGGTATATGTGAGACCTCCCAAGCTTGTTAGACATCACAAACCACGAGGGTTAATATGGAGCTGCCCCCCACTCCACTTTGTTGCTATAACAGCCTACACACTCCTGGGAAATATTCCCATAAGATTTAGGAAACTGTAGAAATATGTGCCCATCAAGCCAAAAGGAACATTTGTGAGGTCAGGCACTGCTGTTGACTGTGAAGACCTGACTTGCTATTAGCTCTCCATTCATTCAGTAGGGTTGAGGTCGGGGCTTTGTGCAGGTCATGCAAGGTCCTCCACACCAAACTCATCAAGTAATTGTTTTATGTAGCTGGCTTTGTGCACAGGGGTGCCGTCATGTCTTCATTTTCTGAAATTTTTTCAAATGCTGCAGCATTAACAGTACCCTTTGTTGGAAACACCTGAACTCAATCATTTGTAGGTGGTCCACAAACGTTTGGTCATATAGATAGTTTTTGATAGTCAGCTGTCCACTCTTAGCTTTTTAACCACTTGGCGCATGCCGATTTACGTTGGCAGAATGGCACGGGTGTGCTAAAGGGTGTTCCCGTACGTCCTTCCGTATTTCCCGCCTAGCAGGCGCGCGCACGCCGCGGGAGCGTGCCCATGGGTCCCACGGACTCGATTTTCACCAACGGCCCGCGATTGCAAGGAAGAGAGGCAGAACGGGATGTACCTATGTAAACAAGGCATTTCCCTGTTCTGCCTAGCAACATGACAGGGATCTACTGCTCCCAGTGATCGGGAGCAGTGATCTCTGTTATGTTCTAGTGAGCCCATCCCCCCTACAGTTAGAACACACTGAGGGAACACATTTAACCCCTTGATCGACCCCTAGTGTTTAACCCCTTCCCTGCCAGTGACATTTATACAGTAATCAGTGGCTATTTTTAGCTCTGATCGCTATATAAATGTCAATGGTCCCAAAATTGTGTCAAAAGTGTCCGATCTGTCCGCCACAATGTCGCAGTTACGATAAAAAATCGCAGATCGCTGCCATTACTAGTAAAAAAAAATAATTATAATAAAAATGACATAAATCTATCCACTGTTTTGTAGACGCTATAACCTTTGAGCAAACCAATCAATATATACTTATTGGGATTTTTTTTTTTTACCAAAAGAGAAAGAAATTTTTTTTTTATATATTTTTTGGGGATATTTATTATAGCAAAAAGTAAAGAATATTGCTTTTTTTTTCAAAATTGTCGCTCTTCTTTTGTTTATAGCACAAAAAATAAAAACCGCAGAGGTGATCAAATACCACCAAAAGAAAGCTCTATTTGTGGGGAAAAAAAGGACGTCAATTATGTTTGTGTCACCATGTTGCGCGACCCCGCAATTGTCAGCTAAAGCGACGCAGTGCCAAATCGAAAAAATGCTCTGGTCAGGAAGGAGGTAAATCCTTCCGGGGCTGAAGTGGTTAATATAACATGGTGCACATATAAAGCCAAGTGCTTCATCGTTCAAGGGATAGTCATGTAGTCAGTTAGTGAACAAAGGTCAATCAGTATAGCTGAGGAACCATACTTCAGAAAAGTACATGGGCTAGATGGCTGCTGTGCAGTCTTCAAAGATAGATGGTTAATGGGCAAATCAATTCCAGGATGTATCTGTTGCTTTATAGTTCAACTGCTGATATATTCATTGCTACCTTTCATTGATCTCAACAAAGCTTGTTTTCCACGTTACCATTGCATATCAAAGAAAACCAGTCATGCAAGAAATATTGGGACTGCCCTTGCTAACCTCCTTCTGGAAATGCTATCCACTTGGCTGTTATCCTAATCCTCTGGCTTCAGATCTTTAAAGCTGAACTCCAACTTCTATGACAAATTCTAAAACGAATAGCTATGGCCAAGTTAAAAAGGAAAAAAAGTCCTTGCAGCAAAACTCCCCCTTCACATTTGAGAGTTGCCTTCTTTAGGCATTTTGGAAAAATGTTTATGCACGTTTTCATATGTATTTTCGCACATTTCAGGTGTAAGCATTTTTAATTATGCCAGTGGAAAGCAAGATACAGTTGAAATCTGTGGGGTCAAGAATGTGTGATCCTATCCCAAAGGAAGCACCTGTATTTCTTTGGCACAAAAAGCAACGGCACATCGCTCAGATGTGAACAGGTCCCTTAGAATATAATGTAAATCTTATTGTTGAGCATTGTCACACTTCTGGATACTCATGACAAAGGTGTGAACGTAGGCCTAACCCCGTATTATCCTCAGCGAAAGGTCCCCACCATTCTGCCACTGCGGGTCTTCTGGTTGAAGAACGGTTAGTGTTAACCTTAGGCATGTTCGGACATGAGTGCAAACCAACCTAAGATATTCCACCAGGGAGTCTTCAAAACTGACTGTCAATCATAGGCAGCAGAGGCATTCCCCACCCCACGGCTGCAAATATGTGCACCCCTTGCATATGTGTGGCTGAAGTGCAGGGAATGCCTCTGACACCTATGACTGGCTGTCAGCTTTGACAGCTTCCCGATTGGATAACTTAGGTGGGTTCGGACTTGTCTCTGATCCCGCCTGAGCTCTTCCCTCTCCCATCATTCAACCAGAAGACCCAAGCTCATCCTTAATTGCCTGTGTCATACAAACCATTTACTGTAGGCCCAGGCTGTTGAAGATCTGCCCCCTGTGGGTTGGTCATCTTGTAGTTTGGGTTACCTTATGTTAGTTCCACTATGCCCAAGAAGAAGGACCACCACCCTCTGCTAATAGACAAGGATAAATGTATATATATATATAAGGTTTTAAAAGATTCCAGGGGGGCTTAGGGGGTAGGGATTGGTGGTTATGAAGAAAGCTGGAGTGATTCATGTCCGAACCAGCCTGTGCTCAGCCTTGCTGGCCATCATTCAGCCAGAAGACCTGAGCTCATCCTTACCAGCCCTATCATCCTTACCTGACCATCATCATCCAACAACACTTCCTGTTGGCCAAGGCTGTCATGAACCTCCCCCCATGGAGCTTGTCATCATGTAGCTTGGGTTCACAATACTTCTGGACTGAGCGGTGCTTAAATGTCATTATGTTAGCTCCATTAAGTCCAAGAAGAGGGACCACTACCTTCTGCTAAGTCGAAGAAGGACCTGTGACATCAACCATCAAAGATAAGGGTATTTAAGGTTTTTTTTGGTGTTTAAATATTCAAGGGGTGATTAGTGGGTAGGGGTTGGTGGTTATGAAGAGAGCTGGAAGTGGCTGTTATCAAAACCAGCCTGAACTCATCGCTGCTGGCCAGCATTCAACCAGTAGACCTGAGCTCATACTTAATGGCCAGCGCCATCCAACCACACTTCTAGTGGGCCAAGACTGTCATATACCTGCCCCCTTAGGACTTTTCATCATGTAGCCAAGGCTCACAATAGTTCTGGACTGAGCAGTGCTTAAACATCATTATATTAGCTCTACTAAGTCCAGGAGGAGAGGCCATCACCGCCAAATAGGAAATAGAAGGACCCGTGGCATCTACAGACAAGGAAAGGGGTATATATTGATTTTGGGGGTTTTAAAGATTTCAAGGGGTGCATAGGGAGTGGCGTTATGTAGGGTATGAAGAAAGCTGGATGTACGTTTTACGTATCTGACTCACTAACTGAATAGTTGTCCAGGATCAATGACTCAAACAATTTGAGAAAGTGGATCATCATGACAGACTGGCCATCAGCATTTTCCGGAGGAACGGTCAGCATTGGCAGGCCTATGTGTTCTCTCACATGTCATAACTCATGCTAAAACCTAATTAAGCCGCTGCCTGCCTGTTTGGAAATACGGCCGTAACAACATTATTTTTCTTTAGCCTCAGGAAGGGTTAACTGCGAGCTTGGCAATGTATCAGATCACATTCTGCTTCAATTAACCTTAATAGAGCAATTTGGGCAACTGCCTGACTAGGAATATAAATGGGCGCTGTCATCTTACGCTCCGGCTCGCTCTGTAATTAGCTGCTGAGTGACTGCAAACAGTCCATGAGATAAACATACAGGTTTGCTTATGGGCTCAGCTACACGGCAGATTTTAACCGCCTGTGAGTGCCGGGGGGGGGGGGGGGGTTCATTTCTGAGGAATGACTGGCTTGTTGACCATAAATTCTGTTTAGATGAGGAAACTTGTCAACAAGGGGTTAAGTCTAGCGCCTACGGCCCGTTATTAGGGGCAAGGTCTTGGTGTATCTTGATGCCCAATGAGCGAGCCGGCAATTATAGCGTTGCAGCTTGTGTTGTAGTTGCTAGGCAGCAACCTGTACCAGACCCAAATAGATCTCAGTGGAACAAAATGGCTACCAAGGGCCCAAGTATTGGTTGTGAACCAATGTACTGTTTTGGATTTATGCTGCTGGTTACAGTCCATCTGCCTGCTGACGTCAATGTCTTTATGAGAGGCGAAAAGCCTAGTTTAAACTTTAAAGAGATCAGTCATTTCAACAACCATTTCCCTAGCAGATTATATGTGCATGTAATGTATTTTATGCATGTTTGTTACATGTAAGTCTCCCTTGTGTAGGCATCCAAAAGCCTAGAGACTGCGACTGGGTGCCACCATCTTGGATGGGATGTCAACAGCCCCAGCAGACTCAAGTGAAACTCTGCAGTATTCCCCTTCACTTCTTCCCCGACTGCTACATAGAAGGTCATGTAGGACCATGAGGGGGAGGGAGGAAGGAGCTGGGTCAACACAGACAGTAATTAGACACTTGCAGAAAAGAAGACTATGAAGTGTAGAGAGGGGGCTGAGCCAGGAAACTGACTCTAATTTGAATACTCAAATATGCTAGCAAGTCTGAAGACACAAGTGAATAAAAATACATTTACCCCCTTTGTGACCACAATACTTCTTTTTAAAGAGGAACTTCAGTCCCCTGTAATGCTGGCCTCTTTGGTACCACCATCTTTGAAAACCGGTCCCATGCCGGATGTGCCCCCAAGTGTCAGACTATCCAGAAAAAAAATCAGTTTTATAAATGAATAGGATGCCTTACCTCAGAATCCCCCCTTACTTAAGGATCCCCCTCAGAGTCCCACTTTTATCAGTGTTCCCTCCCTACTTACATCAGGATCCTCAACAGAGTCGGTTAGGGTCCCTATTGGTGTTCCCATTAGTAGCAGGGTGTGAGCTAGCCTAAGAGGCCCAGCAGGCCTGGACGGAGGAGGTCCTATCAACCAACAATGGGGAACAAAGCAGTGGGAGGAGAACCTGTGCTGCAGACTATGGGGACGGGGTTGTCCGAAAGCAGAGACCATAGTCACCCTCTATGCACAGAAGATGCGCCACTGACCCTAGCTGTGGGCCAGATAAAATTTTGCAGCGGGTCAGATGTGACCCACCGTCCATAGTTTGGAGACCCCAGGCCTAGAACACACACACAACTCAGGGCAATCATAGTGAAGTCCAAATGCCTAATCTGCATACTTGTCAGTGACCCAAAAAGTATTGAAGCCAATGGATCAGGATGATAGCCAAGATTTTTAGAAGAAGGGGTGCAGCCTCCATAGTCCCTCAGTACAGAATTTGTGCTTAGTAAATCAGACTGCACAGGATGCTTTCTCACCAGGATAACCGACTAAAGCAATTTTCACATGTTATAGAAGGAACGCAGTAAAGTGTAAATCATTTCACAATTAGCAGGTTCTGCTCAAGTTTAAAGCAGGTTGTCAGTTCTTTTTTTTTTTTTTTTTGCTTCTAGCAAATTCCCCAACTCAGGCAGATTGTCTGTGGCTTCTTCCATGTCTGAAATCTGCATCTTCATTTTCTTCTTGCTTAATGTAGACCTACCTGGAGAGGTGGACCCGTTTCTCTGTGTACTGGCCCGATCCATAGACCGGATCGTGATGCGCTCTGTTCTCCATGACCTCTACGCCCTCTCCTCGATCGCTCTCCTGGTGACTGTGTTTGCTGATAGTGTACAGCTGTCCGATTCTGTACTGTTAATGAGAAAGACAAAGAGAGGGCTAAAAATAACCACAACTGACAGACATTCATTATAATACAAAAACAGCACTAACCACAGCAGAGACCTCTCCAGTAAAATAAAGGACAGCGATAATACCTTTAGTCTTTTATTGGAAAGAGCATGAAGAAATCAAAGCAATGCCCTACCGTAATGGCCCCCTCAGTCACCTTCCCCCATAACGCTAATCTCACACTAACCCTTGCATTAACCCTCCCTATAACGCTAACCCTCCATAAAACCTATCACTAACCCTCCATGTAATCCTAACACTCACACTAACCCTTGCATTAACCCTCCCTATAACGCTAACCCTCCATAAAACCTACCACTAACCCTCCCTGTAATCCTAACACTCACACCAACCCTTGCATTAATCCTCCATATAACTCTAACCCTCCATAAAACCTACCACTAACCCTCCCTGCAACCTAACATGAACCCTCCCTGTAATCCTAACACTCACACTTATCCTCTCTATAATACTAACCCTTCCTGCAAATCCAACGCCAACCCTCCTGCAACGTGACACTAAACCTCCCTGTAACACTTGCATTACATGCTATCCCTCACTATAAACTAACCTTCCCTGTAAATGTAGTACTAAAGCTGCTTAGAACTCTCCGGTTCAGCCTCCATCCATGCTAAATCAACACATTCCCCTATACAAGCTAAAAAGAGTGGATGGAGGACTCTCCTCTGATGGCCATTTTATTCCCATAGCCGCAGCACCCATGGCTGTCTAGATACCTGAACAATGACTGCATATGAGTCTACCTGTTTTATTTTTTTATTTTTCGGTCAACTTTTGTGGAGCTGGTTGTTGCCAATAGGGCCACCCACAGCTTGAATTTCATTTGATTCAGCAGGAATCAACCAAAATTTGAGATATGCATGGCCAGCTAATGTCTGACACTAGCGCTCCCTGTAACCAGCCCTACAACACTGATCCTCCCTGTAACTATACAACTATTGCACTCTAATGCTAACGATAGCCTCCCCTGTAATCCTAAAACAAATCTCACTGTAACCCTAACACCAACCCTCCCCGTAACCCTAACATTATCCGTCCATGCAACCCCAACACCAACCCTCCCTGTAACCCTAACATTATCCGTCCATGCAACCCCAACACCAACCCTCCCTGTAACCCTAACATTATCTGTCCATGCAACCCCAACACCAACCCTCCCTGTAACCCTAACACCAACCCTCTATGTAACCCTAATATCATCCTTTCATGCAACCCTAACACTAACCCTCCCTGTAACCCTAAACACCAACCTTCTATGCAACCCTAACATTATCTGTCCATGCAACCCCAACACTAACCCTCCCTGTAACCCTAACACCAACCCTCTATGTAACCCTAATATCATCCTATCATGCAACCCTAACACTAACCCTCCCTGTAACCCTAACACCAACCCTCTGTATAACCGTAACATTATCCATCCTTGCAACCCTAACTCTAATGCCGCGTACACACGAGCGGACTTTGTGGCATACTTTGCCCGGCGGACTTTTCGACGGACTTTACGACGGACTTTCTGAATGAACGGACTTGCCAACACACAATCAACCAAAGTCCGACAGATTCGTACGTGATGACGTACGACTGGACTAAAACAAGGAAGTTCATAGCCAGTAGCCAATAGCTGTCCTAGCGTGGCTTTTTGTCCGTCGAACTAGCATACAGACGAGCGGACTTTTCCACCGGACTCGAGTCCGTCGGATAGATTTGAAACATGTTTCAAATCTAATGCTGTGTACACACGAGCGGACTTTCCGGCAAACTTTTCCGGCGTACCTTTTTTCGATCGTGTGTGGGCTCCAGCTGACTTTTTTTTCTCAAAAGTTTGACGGACTTAGATTTGAAACATGTTTCAAATCTATCCGACGGACTCGAGTCCGGTCGATAAGTCCGCTCGTCTGTATGCTAGTCCGACGGACAAAAAGCCACGCTAGGGCAGCTATTGGCTACTGGCTATGAACTTCCTTGTTTTAGTCCGGTCGTACGTCATCACGTACGAATTCGTCGGACTTTGGTTGATCGTGTGTAGGCAAGTCCGTTCATTCGGAAAGTCCATCATAAAGTCCGTCGAAAAGTCTGCCGTAAAGTCCGCTCGTGTGTACGCGGCATTAGTCCGGCAAACTTTTGAGAAAAAAAAGGCCGCTGGAGCCCACACACGATCGAATTGTCCGACGGACTCCGGTATGCCTGAAAAGTTTGCTGGAAAGTCCGATCGTGTGTACACGGCATTACCCTCCCTGTAACCCTAACACCAACCTTCTATGCAACCCTAACATTATCCTTCCATACAACCCTAGCACTAACCCTCCCTGTAACCCTAATGCCGCGTACACACGAGTGGACTTTACAGCAGACTTGGTCCGGCGTACCGGATTTTGTCGGACAATTCGATCGTGTGTGGGCTCCAGTGGACTTTGTTTTATCAAAAGTTTGACGGACTTAGATTTGAAACATGTTTCAAATCTATCTGACGGACTCGAGTCTGGTCGAAAAGTCCGCTCGTCTGTATGCTAGTCCGACGGACAAAAACCGAGGCTAGGGCAGCTATTGGCTACTGGCTATCAACTTCCTTGTTTTAGTCCGGTCGTACGTCATCACGTAGGAATCCGTCGGACTTTGTTTGATCGCGTGTAGGCAAGTCCGTTCATTCGGAAAGTCCGTAGAAAAGTCCGCCGGACCAAGTCTGCCGTAAAGTCCGCTTGTGTGTACGCGGCATTACATTATCCTTTCATGCAACCTTAACACCAACCCTTCCTGTAACCCTAAACACCAACCTTCTATGTAACCCTAACATTATCCTTCCATGCAACCCTACAACTAACCCTCTCTTTAACTCTAACATTAACCCTAATAATGTCTTTCCCTGTTACCCTAACACTAGTTTTCCTTGTAATTCTTACACTATCTCTAGTACTATACATCCCTGTAATCTCACCACTAACACTCCC